>CABFVZ010000478.1:287600-423024 GCA_902151445.1 Timema monikensis | reverse complement strand
GTAAACATGATTTCCCTAAGAGTCTGCACGGTCTGCTTTGCCACATTTGGGAGCAATGGCGGTACAGGTCTAATATCCTCTTAAGACAAAACAACGTAATCAGCTACAACTGAAAAACTGTTTGCGCTTAGCTGTCACCAAACTTGTACCAAGACTTGAAACATTGGTAAAATAAAAAGAACAACAAAAGTCCCTCTAAGTTATTTTTACCTGGCATCAACTTTTTATGGCCAACAACCTTTTTAAACACATTTTTTTATGAAATCTTATTTCTTATTTTACTTTGTATTCATCTTGTTTGTTAGTTGTAATAATCTTATTATTAATATTGTGTTTTTGTATTACGACTAGTTTTATTTCGTATCAAGAAAAATGGTTTGTATTAGGTTTAATAACTTAATTTAATAATATCCAATCAGTGCTTAGTATGGAGATTTATTATAATTAATATTTGAAATTAGCATAAGTTACTAATAAATCTTGTTTCCTTTGTCATGCTATTTCATTATTTGTGATTTTTTTTTAAATATCTTTAAGTGAGTGGGCCTTAGCAAAATATACTAAAAACCAAACGGGCCGTGGGGTTCCTAAGGTTGGGGACGACTGGTCAAGGACACTACTCTCACAGTAGACTAGTCTGCTGAAGATAGGAAGATCGGTGTTCAATCCCAGTTGGGTCTACCGAGGTTGATTTTTTTATAAATTGTTTTACACTTTATCTCCACACAAATGCAGATACACGTCCTCTAAATTCAACCTTCCTAATCCCTAACACATTAGAGTGTAATTGGTACATACGCGTATTACCAAACGGGTAATAAGACGTGTTGCTAAAAAAAAATCATCACTATCGTATGTTTAATTATTCTTGAAAAAATTCTCTAAACATTAGTTTAATTCATCCATTTAAAAAATAAACTTATGTTTATTGATTTAGGTCAAATACTCTAGAAATGATTATATTTTTCAATTAAAAATTATAATTGCTTAATATATTATATACATATTTATAAATATAAAATTTTATGAAAACATGTTCAAACACTTAACTTTTAGAGATGTCCACAGATACATAGAATCCCAAAATGAGATTTTTAGGAATCTGGGGCACATGAAAACTATTTTTGGTGGCCTTTTGAACTAAGATTTATTCACTGCTAAAAAAATATTCAAATAACAAACTTTGTTTACATGAGACATTAAAAAACAAAATGATAAAATACAAACCTATATTTTTTTTTGGCAGGTGGGATGTGGGGAAGGGTAGAACGTAAGAACGAGCTGAATCGTAGAAACAAAAGGAAAGTTGAAGGAATCCCCGGCAAGAGAGTAGAAGGCAGTGAAAAGCAACATGGTAGATGATTCCCGGGTCAATTATTCAGTCCTAGCCCTTCTCCCCTCCCTTCTATCCAACCCCCTTTCCTTGTTTACCCACATGTCCCTCTTCTCACGCGGCTGAGAGTCGGGTTTTGGAGGAGACTGGGTCGAAACTCGGAACCAACCCAGCCAGCTTTGGAACAAGCGAACCAGAAAACTGCATCAACCACCATAGTCTGAAGAATAACTTGCGGGAGGATAAAGGGGAAGGGGGGAAGAGGGGAAGAGGGGCACAAAACCTTCTCCAATCTCGCGAACATCAACACAGAAACAACAAACACGGTACTTCTAACACCGCCAGACTTCAAAACGGATGAGCTCAACTTGGGATAACAGAATGACTTTTTTTTTTGCTTAATTTATTTTACTTTCTCATGTATAATAAGTATATATAAATTCTTGTAATCGTAGAGGGGGAGGTGGAAGGAGGGAAATATGAGTTCAGAATTTTTAAGTGGATTGTAGGTTATATGTGCTCTAGATACGAGGTTCCCCAAACTTGTTATACTAAAGAAGTTCTTGCACGGTTTTCACTGAAAAAAATAAATCCTTTAGCATAAAAAAAATTACCCTGTTATTATGAACATTCAATAAAGACAGTTGTCGACTCAGTGGTCTTGGGGTAAAATTTTTGCTTCAGGTTTCGTGGGTTCAAACCCAGCTGGAGTCAACGTATTTTTCTTGAGCGATAAGAATCCAGAGTATAATTACCTTCGCAAGGGGAGAGGAGATAAGTAAAGCCATCAGTCACAAGTAATTGTGACAAGAAATATATACCAGGAAAGTATGTTATATGACTCAAATAAATTAGATTAAAAAAGTCACAATTAAATCTTACAAGTTCAAAAGTATAAATAAACGAAAAAAAAATCTCATGTTCTGGCCACACCTTTGGGAAAAATTCTTTTTTAAAATTTGAAAACATAGGTAATACTTAAAGTATTGATGCTTTTTTTTATAGTGGGAAGAACAAACAAAGAATATTCTAAAATTTACCCACGAAGCTTGATATAACTATGACAGAACCCAATAGCTTTGCAGAGTACAGTTTAAAAAACACTGTTCTGGATTCTGTAAAGATTGTTTTTGTATAGTGCATGTTTAGTTTTGTTCCTCTGACTGTTAAATTGTTTTGGGAAACTTTATTCAAACTGGCTAACATACATAGTAGTAATAAATATATTTATATATGTATATATTATCTAAACACATTATACTACTGTAAAGCCACATGGCTGGCTCACTGTTTACCCACAATCATATGAGATAGAAACTTGAAGTTTGGCAAACTTATATAGCCTGTAACTAACGGGAAAATTCCTAAAAGTTAAAATATTTAATTTTCAACCCCAGAAAAAGAAATTCAAAATGTCGGAGCAACTTTAAAGTCGGTGCGGACCTTTCTTTGGAGGTCTCTTGTTGCTAAACGTTAAGACCCGTCAAAAAACGGCTCTGGAATTACATTAGTTTACATCCACTTGCAAAGAAAAGGCAATGGGGGTTTGGGGGCAGAGCCCCCAACGAGGCAAGCGAGTATATCTAAAGACACAAACAAATATGTTTGGTGGTAATCTACACTAAACCAAATATATGAAAACAAGCAAAGCTCACCAAACCTAAACAAAAGAATGAAAGAGGTTAAATTAATGGTAAACGACGATTTAGATTATAATTTTACCTAAATAAACCTAATTGGAGTAAATATAATATCTCTAAATTGTATTATTACTATAAAAACTGATTAACTTGAACTATTAATTAAGATTATATAAATGTTACAAAAATATAAAGACTACCACTAGTCTGTTTATGCTAAATCAATGGCTGTAACTTCTAAACGCCCATATATTTTGTATCATTTATAACTTTTTTTACTTTAAGTATTAGATTAAACTATTTTAAAAGTCACTTATCATAATAACTATCATAAAATGTTAATAAAAACCAAGTTGTACTTTAATATAAAATGTTTTAAATGTCAAATCTTCTCTTCACATCATTTATTTTTCACGGGATTGTTAGGCTATAAGTTTAAGACTTAAGGAAGACAATTCAAATAAACACATACAAACCATGCTTTAATATAGGTCTATACTGATCTGGCTACTCTTTAGTTCCAGTGATAAGACATTGAAGTGAAAAAGCGCTAGTATCGCCGCAAATTAGCACGCAAAAAATTAAAATATTGGAGATAAGTTTGAACAACAAATGTTTCATTCTATACTTTTAGGTAGTATATGATAAAATAAAACTATTAATTTGTAGAAAAATTTGTTATTTTAAGTCAAATAAAGTTACACTACAACGATAGTTGTTTGCTCATTATTGTAAAATAATTTAATTTTGGTTAATAATATTTAATGTATATTATTTTTTACCAAAATTAGCTTGTACACTCAAGGGCTCATTTATACACATTATATTTTATTTATACTTTAGAGCAGCATTAAGTAATCGGCTTTGTCCGGGATAAATATTTAAGAGTAAAGATGTTAAAAGGTTAAAAATGTGTAAACAGGTGTAAAAAGAGCAAAAAATTGTAAAAAAAGATAAGTAACCGGATATCAATTGTATTGTGGACATAGAGGGTTAAAAGGGAACTTAATGCAAGTTTTTTGCTAATCTATTAAAAAATAAAAAGGGTAAAATGGTTAAAGGCGTTAAAAATGGAAAACTATATAAAGGTGCAAAGGGAAAAACGGTTGTAGTGAAATAAGAAAAAAAAGGCAGAAAGTGCAAGAAATGGTGATAGTCGTGAAAAGAATAAAAGGATTGAATAATAAAATAAATAAAAATAAATAAAATAAAAAAGTGAAAACAGTGTCCAAAATGACAAGTAATGTAAAAAGGTAAACGGGGTAAGAAGGGCAAAAGGTCAAAATTTATAAAAAGTGCAAAAAGAGTTTAAAGTGCAAAAATCAAATTCAATAAAATTTAAAAGAGTAAAAAAATTTAAAGGGGCACACAATCCTTTCACCCCAAGACGTATCTCCTGAACTTATAGTGCTAAAAATTTGACCTTTGGGTGGGCTAGACTTAAAACCCACCTTACCCTCCCTAGCCACCCCGACAGCACCCATATTAATCTCTGTAATTAAAAAACCACTATAATGATTGAACTGAAATTTCGCATGAGTATAACTCAGACGTTTGGTTAATATATAAGCTAATTAAAATTATCTATACAACTTAGCCTAAATCACCAAAAATAAGAGGCTGGAAATGGCCAATTGAAAAAACTTCTCTATATGGTAGAACATTTTAATTTTTTATCTGCAAAAACAGCTAATTTAACAAAATATTAATACAATATAATATAATAACTAAAATAAGTGATGTGTGAATTTGTTAATGTTCTTTGTTAATTGTTGAAAAATTTTCAATTCAATGGATTCATAGAAGTACTTTGGCTAATTGTGTATACATTTTTCATTATGTTCACATTCAGGCTTAGTTTTTTCATTACTAATAAAATCAATAGCTACGACATAAAATAATTAAATAATTGCTTGTAACTATAATATATTTTCAAAGAATATTGCTTGCTTTACTGGTTCTCCAAGTGAACACACAACCAAAACAAATTTCGATTTAACGAACACGAAACTCAAAAGTGTACATCACAAAGGTCGATGCGAGTCCATTTTATCCTCAAAGTAAAGTCTTTTTTTTATCTTGAATGACTGTACCAAGATTATCTGAGTGCGACTATTTCTACGAACATGGCCAGAGCTCCTGAGATGTAATACTGTCAACTACCCCTTCAAGGATTACGTGAATAATTTCATCGCTGTTGAAAATAGTAGCGGGCAACATTGATCGAGGGGTGACTTGGAGCTCTTAAAGCCGTATCAGATCAGACTACAATCAAATTTTAATATTATTTTTTATATTATTTTAGCGTTAGTGTCTGCATAAATCATCTTTATTTTATCATTTAATAGAAAGGTCTCTCATCTCAAATCCGATCTTGTCGACTTTTAACATAGTGCTGAGTGATTTTTACTATGAAAAGTACAGGCACACACACGATCCGTGTTGAATTTTAGTTTCAAGTCACGGCGAGTTCACTTCCTAATTCCTAAGCCATTCGCGCATAACCCGGACGGGTATTAAGATGCAGTGCTAAAAATGTGTCGATTTTGAGTGTGCAAGATCACAAGATAACTACATTTCAGAAACCGATTATGGGAAGGTCGGGGTTTGATCCCGCAACAAGTAATTTTTTTGGGTAAATTTTCATAAATCGTTTTCCGGAAAATTGAGATAAATTCCCTTTATTCAGCCTTAAGTAATTAGACATCTAGAACGCTGGGAGTCTCTGTGAGTATAATTTACTGAGCAGATACATGCCATACTAATTAATATTATCGATTCCTTCATAAGCACCGAGCCTATTAAGGGAGGTTTTATAATAGACTTTCAATTCTCCCTCCATGCAGATGTGGGTACACTTACATCCCATTATTCCTATCCCGCTATCACAAGATATTGCGGCTTATGCATTATTTTAAGTGTGTGTGAACAAATGGTGCAATCAACAGTTCTGAGAGGAGCATGTGACTATGGTGATTTCCACTGTTTGTCACCTTTGGACTCTTATAAGTCACAATATTGTCTGAAATACGTATAAAGTATTATTATAACACGCATTTCCCAAATGACTATAGTATGTATGACTTAAGTTTTACTTTACATATATAGTCTAACTCCACTTCTTTACACCTCTTTTGTATTGCATCACTATTAAACAAATTTAATATTAAATACCTTCCTTTACCAAGCGGTATTATGAATATTGCTCTAAAGGGTTGCGGAGGTTGGGGTTCAAATCTCCTCTGAGATGTACTGTCACTAGTTTTCCTCCCCCGAAACATTTCCACCGCCAAAAAGTTATGCATGGCTGAACATATTCTAGGGATTTTTTTAAAAATAAAGTTGTGAGTACCTAAGTGGGGCTTTACCGGTATGATTGGTTGGAGTTTCAACTCTCTCTACACAAGAATGCGGGTACACTTACATCCCATTATTCCCACAAGATATTGTGGCTTATCATAATAATTTAAATGCATTAGGTGAACTTGCCACCTTACCTTAAACCATTTTTTTAAAAATTTTAACATTTTTTTACTAGTTTTTTAAATTGACAATCATAGAGTGCAGTCACAACAACAACATAGAGGTTTTATAAATATTATTTAGGTCTTTGCTGACTGTGAGTACTATGATGTCTGGTAGACAGACGACTCTGGCGGTGGGTACTCAGGTGTCTCTGGCGGCGACTATTCTGGTGTCTCTGGGGGCGGTGTCGTGAAGGGTGGTGCGGGTGGTATGGAGCTCGGAAGGGTGGTGGAGGCCTGTGGTAACACGGTCACAACGTCCCCTTGTACACAGCATATTCCAGTAAGTCTCCTCGAGGGTAGTACTTCAGTGGGTCTAATTTATAGTCGCAGAACTCAATGTAGCTGATCATGGCCTTCATTTAAAAAAAATTCTTAATTTCTTGTATGCTAATTCATCCATCCAATTTCCTTCTATAGTTATAATATAATTGCAATCACCATCAGAATCATCGTCTGTTGAATAATCTGGATTTTGAAAAATTCTTTTTCTTGTATGTAAATTATTTTGTATTCTACATAAATCTTCATCTATTATTATAAATAATAGTTCTGTATAGTAATGCGCACAATAGTTATCAGTGTCCCAAACTATTTCATATAATAGGTTTTCAGCTTTTACTACTGTGTGATATTTATGTTTCATTTAAAAGATTCTTTTTTCTTTCCATAAATTTTCAGAGTATGGAGTAAAAAATGTGGCTTGTTTAAAAAAAAACATTCTTCACATAATCTTGTTCTATTGTTATTAGCTAATTCGTATTTAACAATAAATCTAAATTGTATGTGATTTTCCTCAAAGGCAAATTCTGGAATTTCTGCTGGTAAACACATAATTGCAACAAAAGCTTGTGCAGATAATGCATATGATCAATATGGTGAAAAGCTCATGTTTTCATAAATGATATTATTAATTTGACTTTCTTATATTTCATTTTCTAATGGAAATATTTCTTCACGATGTAACCAGTCATGTAACAATTCTTTCTTGTAAATCTTTGACTTCATTCCAATTTGTATATTTATTTTTTTCTATTCTAGTAATGGTAGTCCTTGCCAGAGATGTTGCTATAATAAGAGGTAAATGCTAGAGGCAAATGCTCTAGCAATCATCAATCTTCAATAATCAACATGTCCGGAGGACGGTAGGGAAGAGCAATTAGCAACAATCAATAATCAACATGTCTGGGGGGACGGGATATGTTGATTATTGATTTCTGGGGGGGAGGGGATTTCGTAACTTTCTGGGGATAGCAACATGCTCGGCTGGCGGGAGGGAAAGGGGGAGGAGGGGGGAACAGCCAGGACAGAGATTGCAACAACAACATTGAGTAATAATCACACTCTCACCGTCATGGTCATGTTCAAGGTCAAACTGGGCTGATCAACCCTAGCAGTCATCAAAAACATACATATCTATGGTGGGAGGGGAGGGGGTTGTAAGGGATTTCAGCCACGACAGTGATTGCGACTCTCTCTCAGTGTCAAGATAAAGTTCAAGTTCAAATTGCCCTGAAACGCCCTTATGCCTACTTCGTCTGTTCCTCTTGGGGTCCTTTCTCTTTTCCTTGCGACCTGTCCTTGGACAGGGTATAAAATTGGAGAAAGGGAGGGCCTCAGGACTCAGTTGGCTTGGAGGAGTGGACCCAACAAAATTACTGCTATAAAAGCTACTTGAACCGTTCTCATGTATTCATACGTATAGCTAACTAATCTGCAGCTGTCTAACTTTTTTAGAATTTTTTAACACAGCATATTACTACCCAGTTGGGTTAAGCGCTTATGTAATGATTACACTAATGAGCTAGGGATGAAGAAAGTTGAATTTATAGGAACTTTACCGGCATTTGCGTGGAGAAAGAGTGGGAAATCTTTTAGAAGAAACCACTCTCAGTACACCTGACCAGAATCGAACCACAATCTTCCTATTATCGGGAATCTAGTGTACTGTGAAAGTAGCGCCTTAGAACATGTGGTCAAAGAAGTGGGTAGATAAAATAACACTAATAAAATTATTCCTTTTTCAATTTTAGCCAATATATATGTTTATCTTTACTTTAAAGGTCCTTTCTCTAACTTTCTCTACTTGACAGCCACTGACACAAAAAAGATTCAATTAAGTTTTTTTCCCAAAAACTATTAATATGTTAAGCTCTAGAGCTACTGACGACTTTACTACATAGGTGAGCACTAGGATTAGTTGTCCAGTTTATATAGTCTGGTTCACCGCTGATGGGGAAGTTGTACATTGAATCTCGAACTGACGTAACGTGGATGTTCATTTCCTAAAAGTATCTTACTCTCCCTCCTATAAAATGTGGGTACATTACCCATAGGTTATACCTTACCTCATCTCTACTCTCCTAGCTTAAGTAAAATTTTTATTCCAGAAGAAAAGTAATACGTAGCCTAGTTCAAAAACACATAATATATTAACGACCTACTCTAAGTTAAAGAGATTTAAAAGGAAGCTTGGAATAAGATGCACCCTTATTAGTGGTGATAGAGGATGAAAATCTTACGGCTGAGATTCTAACCTCAACCTCCCCATCACCGACATTCAAACCTATTGAGGGACTGATGGCTTAGACCATGAAACCACAACTGTATGAATTTCAAGTTCCTTGTGTCCAATAACTTCTAGGGACTAAATATGATTTTTGACCCAGTTTTAATTTTAGCAGGTTAATGACTACGAGTCTTTTTGAGCCAAGTGAAATAACAAGTGTGTAAATCTAATTTTCAGGGCCTTAAAATATACTAACAAAAATATTTACGATCTAAAATAAACCAGTAGCTAGTACAAATTAAAAAACCTTAATCAAAATCAATGTCACAACAAAATATATATATGTAGCCAAAACAAATCTGCCTTTGCTAGAAACTTATTTTCAAATTTTCAATATGTACAATATAAATATTATATATACAGGGTGTTCGGGAACTCAACGCCCAAACTGCACATATAGTTTGCTTGGACCAAAAGTAATACAAAATCTCTACATCCCTACATCCGTCAAACTATGCTAAGTTTCAGCGCACATCCCTGGGAGAGCAAAGCTGTGCAAGCACACATGTACAACAGGTTGCATAGAAGCCAGGAATGCGTCAATTCACAGCTTAACATCTTGGAGTATAGCAGCCGAAAATACCACAATTAGGAGCAAACAACACACCAGTCAATCTAGAAATGGGAATACGTTCTGAGGGTCTTTATCAACGGTAGAACATAACAGCGAGTGCTTTCCGTTATTACATGCACAATGTCACACACCTAACTCCTATGCAACCTGTTGTACACGCATGCTTAAACATCTTTGCTCTCCCGGCACTGTACGCCGAATCTTTGAACACAATTGAATGATACAAGCACATTTTTACAGGTGTATTATTATTATTACCGCCTCTTACTACCCGTTCGGGTTATACGCACTTACGCTAATGTGTAATGGTAGGGTGATTGTGAGATGAAATGGAGGACCTAGAGTTTAACCTAGAATCTGAACCACGGTGGAGGCCTGGTATTTCCCACATTCACAAAATTTTATTAATACACGTCTTGTCAGAAGTGACGAAAGGGTTTGGCAATCAGATAAATCTGTGCTGGGACCGAGGATTGAACCCCGGACCCCAGCACAGAAGTCCGACACTTTACCCCTAGACCACCAGGTCACTGATACTACTAATAGAAAAAGCATAAACTACATAGTACGAACTCATCTCCAAGTGCTAATATCGCCCTAGCTTGGGAGAAAAAGGAACCATTCTTTTCCCGGAAGTTTCGCAAAAAACACAACAAATTTTGACTTCCATACAAGCATCACGCCAAATGAAAGCTGTCGAAGTCACAACGTTATCACTGAACAAAAGTGAGTAACCCCGGAACTTATAGTAATACAAGGATATGTAAAGATATTGGGATTGTGTATATACTTAATTTGTCTTTTTATTGATCACTAAAGAAGTTTATGTATTTTTAGCATTGCTTCTTACTACCCAATCGGTTTTTATGAGTATGTACAAATTACGCTGATAACTCTAGGGATTAAGAAGGTTATATTTAAAGGAAGTGTACCTGGATTTGCGTGAAGGTAGAATGGAAAACCATTTTAGAAAAACCATCATTACACCCAACCGAGATTTTAACCTCGATCTTCCTGTCATTGGCAGTCTGGTGTACTGCGAGAGTAGCGTGTTAGACTATGCGGCCACCAAAGCGGGTCTTATACTGGGCTTATGTTCATGAATAAAGCATAACTAATAGTAAATAATGCATAGTCAAAACTTGATAAAACTGTTCTTGTGAATGGTTTTCACCTCTCAGTAAAAAATTAATTGAACGGGTGTAAACGAACACACATTTCCATGCTAGTTTTGTAGCGCAGAGCTCATGTCAGAGGTGACGAAAGGGTTTGGCAATCAGATAAATCTGTGCCGGGACCGAGGATTGAACCCCGGACCCCCGGCACAGAAGTCCAACACCTTGCTCCTAGATCCCTAGGTCACCGTCAAGTTATGAGTCCGAAACCATAGCTCAGATATTAGCACGTCTGTCTACTAAGCTAGGGTCTTGCGCTCGTTTCCTGGCATGGCCCAAAAATTCATCATTGGTGGAATATGGGTTCACCCCATAAATAGTGATGAATTAACGGCAGGGGGTTTGGTGTTGTATCTGTTCTAGACTAAAGTGAGTTTGTTTATAAGCTATAACACGTGTGCTGATATGATTAGCAGATTCAGAAATTGAACGTTATTATTATTATTATTAGCACCGCGTCTTACTACCCGTTCGGGTTATACGCACTTACGCTAATGTGTAATGGTAGGGTGATTGTGAGATGAAATGAAGGACCTACAGTTTAACGTGGAATCCGAACCACGGTGGAGGCCTGGCATTCCCCACATTCACAAGATGTCTTGTCAGAGGTGAAGGAAGGGTTTGGTAATCAGATAAATCTTTGCCGGGACCGAGTATTGAACCCCGGCCGCCAGCATAGAAGTCTGACACCTTACCCCTAGACCGCCAGGTCACCACAATTGAACGTTAAATTCAACAAATAAATGGGGCAAAAAAAATCATGAAATGCTATGATAACACTATTTAACTAGCCAATTTCATTTAAATATATATTTGGCATCGAGAACTATCTTCACCATATACCTTTTTTCGCCTAGCTCGCCTTACCATACAATTAATGTGTTCAGAGTTATATTCATGTTATATTTTAAACCTCATAAGCAGAGACACCTTGTGGGCCTTATCGAGGGTAATCAATGCTTGACATGACGATACTATTAAACTGATCTACTTTTCCCTTGCCCACTCCATTTGACTAATCACACACACAGTAAAATGGTTAAATAATATTAGATTTGACTGTTTTTAAAATAAAGGTTTGATACTGAATGGGAAGACACAATTTACGTGTACAGTCCCATCAAGCTTTGGTAACAATCCCTTTCCCCCTCCCTTATCCCCTTTCTTGGCGGGACTAGCTCACCTCCAATGACGCGACATGTCAGCATGACGTCATCTCCTTCGTCATGAGGCCCGACGGTGCTGTTGAGTTGACGACCCCAGCGGTCGAAAATGGCCGGCTGCTCTGGAGGAACTGAAACAAGAAGACGACAATGTTTTACTATTGACTCTCAGTACATACGAGAAATGTTTTGAGTACAAACTAACTATTACCGCGTGAGCAACCAACTATCATGGCAACTATTGCCAAAACAAACTATCAGTGAAACTTGTACGTGATTTGGTAGTAGAACAGGTAATAGCTTTCAGTGATATCTGCCATCAGCAGCTACACAATACCTTTTAAATTATTTATATAAAAAAACTCCACGACGTGAGACCATTATTGCACTATATCAACCGAGTAGCCACCGCTTTTAGCGGTTATGGTGCTAGCATTTGTGGATAGAGGGTGTCATGTGGTCAACACAACGAGCCCTTAAGCAGTCAATCCCAGTTATATCGGCTGGAGATGCTACATATTTTTTCAAGCAGCTTCTCATCTGTTTAATTGAGGCTGAATTTGATCCCGATCCAGACCTACTCTTTCACAGAAAGAAGGTGACCTGGTGGTCTAGGGGTAAGGTGTCAGACTTCTGTGCTGGCGGCCGGGGTTCAATCCTCGGTCCCGGCACAGATTTATCTGATTACCAAACCCTTCCTTCACCTCTGACAAGACATCTTGTGAATGTGGGGAATGCCAGGCCTCCACCGTGGTTCGGATTCCACGTTAAACTGTAGGTCCTTCATTTCATCTCACAATCACCCTACCATTACACATTAGCGTAAGTGCGTATAACCCGAACGGGTAGTAAGACGTGGTTCTAATAATAATAATTCACAGAAAGATCCTGGAAGTGCCTGGGGTCAAACCCTTGACCATAGAATCTGTGGCCAGGAGCTCTGACCACTAAACCACTGTGGGTGTCCTTATATTGATTGACATATCAGACTGTAATTTCCCGGTTATTCAAACAAAATAAATATATTTGTTTTGAGTTTTTTCGTTTATAGAAATGGTTCTAAATAATGGGTTTACTAGTTGATTAGTTTAAAATACATACACTGATCTTTTTATTTAAACATATACAAATAAATTTTTTGAAATATTTATATATTTGCTTGAGGTCTAACTATCCCCAAAATCAAGAATGAGCACAATAATCGTGTGAATGCGCTTTGTATTTTTCATAGTAACTGCTTCGTCGTTTTTTCGTGATTTTTACCATAATTATTTTAATGGTAGTTTCTCTATCGAATTAAATATGAAAACATCAAGTACGTGCCATAAGGATACTTACACTTTGAAGACAAACCCTACGCTTTATATTATTCATCCGGGCTATCTTCTACACACTTGCAAGTGTCGTGTCGTGGAGTTTTGGCAGGGAGAGCAGAGTTTGTTAAAACTGTACCTGTGAGGCTGTGAAATATTCTCACCCTCCTTCCTTTACCCCTAGTTTAATCAATCACAAATAGGTTCCAACCAAGGGGATGTTCGTTAATACGTGGCCAATAAATGTTCTACTGAGTGATCGTAGCATCACCTAAAATATTGTATAATCACACTATGTTTTGCAAAGAAACAATGGTTATGTTATTTTAATACTATTCTAGCCGTTAAAATAATTATCGTATTGGGGGAATATTATTTGAATGAAAATTCCATTGCGTTGATTTTACTTTATTAGATAGTTAATCCACACAATACAACATTTTAAATCTGTCTATGCACTAGATTTTCTGTCTGTTTGTTGCCAGTAAACTCAAAAAGTGATCATCGGAGACGGGATTTCTTCTGCTGTACTCTTTATTTTTAATCATACAGGGTAGCTATATACCATCACGCTTACTCATCAGTGAACGGAGCAGTCTTGAAAAAAAACGAGGTGTAAGCAGTAAACATTAATCACGGCTGGTATTGCGGGTACATGAGATAGCACTTGAAATGATGTTTCTTAACTACTCTCACCCAAGTTTTATTCTTTTCCACCATTTGAGATTATATAATGTCTTGATGTATTGTTTAGTGTGAGTGAAACTGTTGGAAAATGAAGTACTATATATGATTATAAAATTTTAATTATAACCTGATTTAATAACCCAAAAACCCAATATTAGTAAGTTAGACACCGACCAACTACAATTGGACCTACTTACCCTAACTCTTAAAACCGAGTGCACTCTTAGTGCAGTACGGTTTATTTTCAAAATTCCACTGGGCAGGGTCTTAACGTATCTTGCCTATTTGCCATTTGCAGTCTTGTTTGAATTATAGTCAATGGTAGACAGGTAGTTCAAACAGTGTTCCAAGAGTTTCACTATCTCTTTGCCGGACAACTGCCCACATGTCGTCCGCCATCTTTGTGACTTTCAAAAAGAGAGCAGTGTACTGTGACTGGGGGATATCACATTTATTTATACCCCAACTTAAAGAGGGAAAATAAATTGCTTACAATTTCCACCGCACACCGATATACACATTAACAGTAGTAAAAATGAGGAATGTAGAATAATAGAGAAAATGTACCAGAATCTGTATGAAGGGAGAAAGAGAAACTATTTAGGGAAAATAAACACCACAGCATGCCCAGCCACGCTTGTAGACCTAACCTCCTGGTCAACAGGAAACCAAATCACACGGGACTAGCAACCTAGACAACGTACCTATTTATTGAACATTGTATGGAAGAATGAAGTAACAACAGACGAAAGCTAAAAAACGCTTTCACATTTGATGAACTTCTCTGTCATTTACCTGCCTCGGTGGCGTAGTTGGCTAACACGGTTGTCGTGTTGAGCTCGACTGCTGAGGACGGGGAGATCGAGGTTCTAATCTCGGTCGGGTGAACTGGGGGTGGTTTTTCCTAAATGGTTTTCCACTTTCCCTCCACGCAACTGCGGTTCCACTTCCTCTAATTCAACCTTCCCAATTCCTAATCCATTAGCGTAATTAGTACTTAAAGTGTATAACCCGAACGGGTAGTAAGACGTGGTGCTAAATATTACTATTATTTTTCTCTGTCATTTCAATTTCAAGATAATTTTATTTGCTTGTCAGGTACACATTTTTATTTTTGTAGACACTGTCGATCATGTTTATAGTATTTCATTTTTAAGGGTAGTTAAGATTTATCTTAAGCTCACAAGCTACTCTCAACCTCTCATATACTTTTAATCTCTTCTACCCGTTCGCTCGTGGGCCGGAAAACGTTTCACCGCTCTTGTCTGGTATGCTTTGTTGGGACCATGCTTGAAAAGTAGACTTCCTTTCTAAGTTTTGGGATGTTCAGCGTAATACCCCACCCTCCCCCCTCATCAACACTCCTCCATTTCTAAACCAAACTTCCTTCCAAACGAATTCAAAGACCAACCATTACGACAAGCAAACCTAAGCAATATCGCACGCGTTTTATTCGGTGTTCGCTTCTGGTTGAGGGTAAAGAAAGTTAGAGGTGATATTAGTTGTGTTTTATGTGCGTCGCATCTTTCTACCCTCCACTCCCTAAACCATTCGTTTGATCCACATATTCACAATGATAGGGTATAGATGAATAAGGTCAGGCTGGTGTCACACTGTGCGTTTTCGCGGAAGCATTGAAACTGGTCCGTTTGTGAGGGAAGGTGACAACACATTGTTTTAAATGAGAGATAACAGACTATCCCGTCGAACCGGAGCCAACGGGATCCCCCACAGCATGCTGCGGCAGAAAGGGATGAAGGTACAACCAGAAGCGAACGATAACACATGCACAGAGCCCTTCTTTTATGGTGAATAAAAAAGCCCAATCTCGTTTTTAAGTTTCCCAAAAGCGGTGAATTACAAAAATCCTATTTTTGCGACGAAATTATCGAATTAGGACCAAAGCGTTAAAAAAGTATTTTTTACCAAACTTTCGTGATTAAGGTGACTTTGTTGGGTTAAAACTAGACTTCCAGGACAATGTTTGAAACAGGTAAACTAAACATATTGAAGTGAAAACCAAAAATTACATTTTGTTTGGACAACAACGGTAAAAAAACACTAGTCCGCAAAAAAAAATGTGCTGTCAACTTATTAAAAAAGTAAAATTTTGTGGCAGCTGGTCCGGGAAAAGTATGTACAAGTCACAAAGACAAAATATTACACAAACATTTATTTTCAATATTCCAAAATATTAGCGCGAATGCCAAAAATCGCGACTAAATCGCGATTATCGCGGACATCGTTTAAAATCGCGAATATCGCGCTAAAACGCCGATTTTGCGAATTATCGTGAACATTCTGAGCATATATTTGAAATCAGGGTAACCTGAAATGTGAACATCTGAAAGAAAAAATGCCATATTTAACATTCGCGAATTATCGCAGGGCTCTGCACATGCAGTTAAATGCTGACTGTCACACTATGCGCTTGTGAAAGAGCGTTTTTGTGCCTCCCAGTCTATGTTATAAAATATTTTCAAGCCGTGATACTTTAGAAAAATGAGCTTTATATATATATATATATATATACATATTCAAACTAAAACACATAAAGAACAAAGGAAAAGTTCAAAATGAAATAAAATCATGATTAAGTAATTGTAACCTGGCAAGCAGGCAGCATTTGGAGGGGGCTTAGACCTGTGAGCTGAGTCTTCGGAGGGCAGTGAGGTCCTACCCCTAGTAGCTCCTCCTCCCCCTGATACTTCATTGCATACAGAAAGTCAACCACACATAAACAAAAGTATAATGTCTAGTACATGGTTTCCCAAACTGTGAGGCGCGCCTCTTCGTCACTTGTGAGGTGCGAGGGGATTTCAGGTGATATGAGGAGCAGCATAGTTTTTTTAACACCACGTATTACTACCTGTTCAGGTTATACGCCTATGTACTAATTACGTTAATATTAATTCTAGAACATACACAACATCCAGGCCTTATGCGTTAATTTATCACTGTGAAAGGGTGAATCCACTTTTCACCAACGATACGTTTTTTTGGCCATGTCAGGAATCGAAACTGGGACCCTTAAATCAGTAGGCAGACGTAATACCGACTGAGCTAAAGTGTCGGACCGCAGCATGGTAATATCTGTGAACCAATTGTTCACACTTCCTCCAACTTACTGAGTTTTTGGTAAGTTATTAATATTCTGTTTAAGCAATGAAGGAATATAATTTATTTTGATCTTTGTATCTGCATATTTATATGAAAGTATTTTCTCAACAATCATGATAATGTAAATTATATAAATTGACTAGCAGTTGAAATTGGCCTTTCTCTGTCTGTTATAAAAACAGAATCTGACCTAAACCATCTCAGTGATAAGAAACAAACTCACTCTTCAAAATGGCAAGTACTTATTTTTCATGAAAAGTAATTTGTAAAGGGACGAAAAGTTATTATTAAATATTTTAAATAAGCTTATATGAGAGTCAGGCCACGATTGGGTTGATGCGATAACATACTTTCCACACAAGTAGGGACTTCCCCAAACTTGGTTTTCAATGTAAATGCAGTCATTATCCAAAAGTAAAGATTTTCTCATCAGAGTTATATATGCACCAGGAGCAAATTTAGAATAGATGTCAGCACAACTGACACACGTTATTATAAGAACTTTTATTAAAAATATTATAAATCAAAAATATGTTAAAAATAGCCCCTCAGCCTCAGCTATGCACAATATTTGTAATGAGCATGACACCACGTTCCCGCAGCACACCGCACCAAGCAAGACTGAGGTTGCTTTTACTTCTGCTATCCGTTTTGGAAGGATAGTGTGACAGTAAGGGGTCATCCCGTCAAACCGCATCCCGAAAATAAAGCATAGGGTGACACCGCCATAAGATTCATAAGAAATGTACACGAATTTACGTGGAGGAAGAGTAGGAAATCATGAATGTTAAAAAGTGGACCAAGTTCCCCTTGACCAAGTTTCGAACCCCACGCTCCCCGACACGTGCAATCCAGTCCACTGTGGAAGTGACGCCTTTTATCTTGCAACTATTGACAACTAATGAGTTAAAATACTTGATTAATAGTATTATGAATATATTTTAAAACATATAGTCCAGTGGATCACAAATGTAGTCGATGAAATAATGTTGTTATTTACTGTAAATGCAATTTAAGTGGCCATGTAATTATATAAATCAATATGGACTAACAATGCATCTAGATTATTTACGAATTTAAAAAAATTCAAAATTAGTGATGTGTTTTCTGATAATTTATTGCAAGATTTGTATTGAAAATATTTCCATTTTGCAAGTTTTTAGATCTCTATTTGGCTCTTATCTAATTTTGTCAAACTTTGCGAAATATTTTGAAATAGACAAATAAAATTATTTAGGAATGAAAAAGCTAAAAAGTGTTTTTTTACTAACCAAAATACTGTTCTCTGAAACATCACCTTTTAATTCTGACTAAAATTTATATGTAAGTTATAATTGGTAACACTACAGACTACTTACCCAAAATTCCTAGAGTGGATTTTTTTTTTTAATTTCAGAAAAAAACTACTTTTAAACCACTTGTTCTTTATATCCAAGGCTGTCTACTTAGGTTGATGAAAATAAATCTAATATAGACTTTTACTAAAAAACCTACCTCACCCAATCATTAGGGAAGGGTAAATTCGTTTTGTATTCCTTTTGAGCTCGCTTGGTTCATCTATAATCGGTTTACATCATCAATCAACCACCGACGTATTCCTTAGTCAAGTCTTGTTTGTATCTCAATTTTATGATTTCTGTTTAACATATATGTGACACCGAAATAGGGCTTAGAATGACTCTACGCTTTTTCTGTGAATACTTTGGTATTGAATTTTAATAACGTTTGCGTTTTACATGATTATTACGGTTGGCAAAATTGTGTATTTAATGAAAATATAACAATTTCCGGAATATTAAAGACTGCACATACAATGGTAAAACAAAAACCAAGACATTCAGAAAATTTGAAAAATCTAGTACAGTGGTAGCAGATTTTAATACATGCATATATATGAAAGGCTAATGAGAATGAAGAGAACATCTCTTTCTTTCCCTTGAATTAACTTTTTTTAACGCATACCTTTTTCCTCAAAGGTGATACGTTCTACACAAATTGATTTATATATTAATTAAGCTCATCAATGAGTTGTGGCGTATGTGTTTTGGCCTTCAACAATCCTTACAACCACAAGATAATTTGTATCTCTTTCCCTTTGGTTATTGAATATACCTTCCATCAAAATTCACCTTGAAGCGGGAGCACAATTGTTTGTAAGAGTTAAAACTAGCACTGTCCGATCTAGTGTTACACCAGGAGGTGGAGGGGGAGGGGCTAGAGGGGCATTTCCCCTCTCCCAAAGATCCAAATAATTTAAATACAAACCTAAAATACATCAAGACGAACTAAAAAATCAAGCACTGAAGATGAGTTGAATGAATTTAATCTACAGTGGTTATTCTAATAGACAACTAATTTCAACCATTTGTCAAGCAAAGACCACTCCAAATAGCTTCTAGAGGCATCTAAATTTCAAAAAATTTATAAGGAAAGGGCCCTCCGTACAGCTTCTATGTGCATCAATATTTTATACTTTTTATTGGAGAGATTCCGAGGATTCTTCTTTGGTTTAGAGGGCAAATCTCTTTAAATATAACTTTATTTTTCTAACCACCTCCTCCCTTCACCCCTCTCCACCGAAGTTTAATTCTGGCTACAACCTTTATTGTTTGCTCTCCCAAAGTAGATTTATGGATGCGTCAATGGTCCAAGTTCATTAACCTTTTCTCAGAATACATAAACTGAAATCTCTATGCTAGATATTCAAATTTTCCTGAAGTAATCTTTGGTTTTTATATACATTTTGTTAAATCTTTTGCTTAGTAAACATTTTTACCATCCTTTTAAATAATTTAAAACGTGAAAATATTAAATTGTAACATGAACTTAAGCATAGAGAAAGCATAGATTCATTTCAAGCCGGATTTCAGTGTCACCACGATATGCAACAGAATCAGCCTAATTTAGGTAAAAACAGTACTAGACTAAGGACTACGTCTACGGTCGACTCTCACATAAATAAATGAAGCTAAATCAAACGAGTATAAAAGGCATAAAAGAAGTCTATCATTCTCTGCAGATCTAGCGAGGCACGTTTGATATATAATTAAAGCTAATTTCAAATTTATTGTCATCAATTTAAGTAGTCAGTTTCGGATAAAAAAATGTCTAAAGGGGTATTTTGCTTGAATAAAATAAAACTCCCTGAAAAATATAGAATAGCTAAACTATTCTGTTAGTTTGTAAGTTGATACATTTTTGTGAAAAAAAAAAAGAATTGCGTTATGATAAAAATATATATTTAAAAACTTAATTTTCCTACGTTTTGGCTTTTGATAACTTAATTTTCTAGTCTATTTAGAAAGAGTGTGCAAAGATTTATAAAATAAAACAAGCGATAGCTTAAAAACCTTCAAAAATATTTCAAAATATTATGTTTCCAAGCAAAGATTGTAGTCAATTTAACAGAAAATTCACTACTCTAGTTGAACTAAAATCAAATCCTAGATGATAAAAATAGATGACTATAGTGACTTAATGTTGTAGTGTAGGGAACGCTAGCTAAGAACAGTACGTTTGTATTATCAATAGCAAAATCAATTTTTTGCCAAAATAAAAAAAAATAGATTAGAAACATAAGAGTTTAATTTTATTCATATGGTGATATGAACGCTCGCTGAATATCTGTTATGAGCATAGTAGTATTAGAAGAGAACATTTTTAAATGAGAATAAAAATGTGTCAGGACATTCTTGACAGATATTCAACAACTGTTGATGTAAACATGTAAAGACAATTTAACTTAAGCATTCTACATAGAATAATTTGATTTATTTTGACTAAAAACGTGTTTTTATAGAGAAAAATTCCAAAATACTGCCTTTAACTGGCGTACCCTACACCCTCGCCTTAAAGAAATACCTGTGTACCTATCGTTCATGTACAAAAATATTACATCGACCAGACACACCAGCCGGAATGATTCAAAATGGATTAATATTTTTATGTTATTAAAATATTTATTTAGTATTATATGATAGCTAAACACTTCTCTTGTAAACAATAATAAAGGTTGCATTTTTATAAATTTAAACTTTGATATTAATAGGTATGACAAACCTCTATAGAGAAAAATTGGATTAATGAAACATTTTATATTTAAAATATACCACAGAGCCAAAGACCAATAATTTATACAGTTACTGACTGAATGATTATTTTTGACTACGGCCTAATACGATCGTTTCATCTATATAATTAAAATGAATAGTTTTGTGCCTCTCGTGGGAGTTGCGTGATATCTACTGGATGCAGAGTTTTGAAATTTAAAATTAGTAGCCCTTATGCACGACTATTTTCCCGTCGATGCCAAAATTTTGAAATTTTGACTATGATTGATTTAATTAAATAAAAACAGAAAATATATTAATGTCATTAGAAAGATTTACTACTTTATTTCTTACAATGTGTAATAATGTGTAATATATTTTGGTGGCCAAGGAAGTTTGGTTACCATGGAGATTAACTAAGAAGAGCTTGGTATCTACAACAAACAAACTCTTCTTATGTCACCATGACAATATATTAAATTTAAATATTAAATGTTATTATCTTACTAGTATTTTAAATGCGAAAGTTTGTGTGTTTGGATGTTTGTTACTCAATCACGCCAAAACTGCTGAACGGATTCGAATGAAACTTTGTACGTTTTTGTAGAGTATGTCCTGGAATAACATATAGGACTATTCACAACCTTTTATTTTAAATAATAATAAATATATGATTATAATGTGATTTAAATGATGTTGTTTAAGAATTTGTTATTTGATATTTTGTAATTAAAGTAAATAGTAATTAGTGTGACGTAGTTTCATACTAAAAAGTAATAAATATGTGATTTTAGCTATGTAGTTCGATTTTTTATTTTTTTTTATTTATCTCACTAATTATGAGGTTAAAAATTAAAAAAGAAAATTAAATTTATAATTGATAACTTAAATAATATATATTTATTTTATTACGAAATATTTAAAAGTGAAAATTAAAATACGGCAAAATTATTTACAGCTAGAAGTGAGAAAAACGCATAAATATTTGAAAAAAAAAATTTGATTTATGACCAAAACAGTTTAGTTAAAAATTAAAAGATGTTACCAATTATTGCGGGCGAAGCAGCGACGGGTAAAAGCTAGTATCTAATACATTTCTTTTACCTGTAAACCTTTTTACCCTTTACACTTTTTTACTCTTCACCCTTTCTACCCAACATCCTTTATACTCTACGCCTTTTATATCTTACACCCTTTTTACAACTTTTTTTTAAAACTTTTTGGCCATTTTTACACTAAAATATTTCTCTAAGACTAAGCCTGATGATTAATGTAAAAAGAGGTTAAAAGTGTAAATGGATATAAATGATGAAAAATATAGTAAAAAGTAAATCTAATAAAAAGGACAATAAGACCAAAAGGGGAAATAAATTATAAAAATGTACATAGCTAACCAAAATAATAAATATGGAAAAATGGGCACAATTGAGGAAAAATTGTAAAAAAGCGCAAGAAGTAAATCAAAACAAATAAAAAAGTATAAAACATAAAGGAGGTAAAAATGGTAAAAAGATTAAAAAGCTGCAAAAGGGGTAAAAAGGGTAAAATTTAACGTAGTAAAAAGCGTAAAGGGGGGGGGCTGATATAGAGGGTAGAATGGTAAAAATTGTGTAGGGTATAAAGGGTAAAATGTGAACCTAAAAAAAGGGCACAATTAAGTGACAGTAGTACAAATATAAAAAGGGTATAAAGCTTAAAAGGGTAAAATAAATAAATAAGGTAAAAAGACTAAAAAGCCAAGCAAAGTGGTAAAAAGGGAAAAGCAGGTAAAAGATTAACGGAATAAAAAGAGTAAATGGGGTGAAGAGGGCAAAAGGGTTAGTGGGGCAAACATTTTATTTCTTTAGGAAAATATTTTCAAAATAGGTAAAAAAAGGTAAATGGAGTAAAAAGATTAAATGGGATGAATACAGTAAAAAAAAAATTGTAAAATACGTTTGATTGGATTTAGTTACAACCTTTTAACAACCAATTATTAAGAATTGTGTATAGAGAAGTTATAAATTAATCTTCAAAAGAAATGTCAGCTCTTAAAACATTTTTGGATTATATTTATATGTCAACATTGTTTGTGAGTCAGTCTACATCTGCATTTTGTATCAAAATTCAAACCAATAAAGGATTAATATTTAAACATAATTTAAGATTTGGTTACAATTCTATGTGGTCTATTTTATAACCTAAAAATAATAAAACTACTTTATATATTCCTCATACTAAGAACGGGCACTGGGGGTACGTCCTATAAGAACCTGTAGCTCAAGTGAAATCTGTGTACATGTATATTATTTATACATATAATTATATTTGTTGTTATCTTCTACCCCAATGACTACTACCCACATCTTTGGAAGTTTAAACTAAGACGTTCAACTCGTCGGCTATGGTTCACTAGTGACGAGAATGTTGTGGTTAAAATCCCTGATGGGCTTAGTGAGGATTGTTTTACTTAAAATGATTTTCTAAAATTTGTATACGAGAATTTCGGCATATTTTCTCTTAATTCAACCTTCTTCATACCTTATTAACTTTTACTTTACAACCATTACTCTTTCCAGCCTGGGGCAGTTTTTTTTATTCAAGTCAAATATCCCACTGGCGGATTGCTAGGCCTGTTATATCCCTTATAATTTAACTTAATACTATGACAGGCAGAACATCCAATCGCCGGCCATTCGTTCATCACATTTCACCATTGATCAAATTTTCTGCCATGTTGGGAATCAAACCCTGAACCTTTAGTTCAATCGACAGATATGCTACCAGCTGAGCTAAGGTGTTGAGTACCTGATTAACTTGCATAATTATAAACTTTGCATATAGCTTGAACGGCGAGGAAGAATAAAATAAATAGTATGGCGCGCCGCACAGAATTTCTCCCTCTTTTATCTTAAAATAGAAATTTACTAAAAATTCGTATGATTTGTGAAACTAAACAATAGTGGTATACATTGTTCTAGAAATATTACATCAAATATCATAAATGAGATAATATACACGGTTACTTAATTACTCTATGGCTTTAGGAAATAGGAACACCGTTAAAGAAAAGTTGAGAAAAAAGAAAATTATTTATCCACTAAAGAGCACAATAAACAAATTCATTTTCAAAGACCTGAATTAAAAAGTACATATATTTGCTTGTATTTCAAATAAAATATCTTTTAGTTTCAAGAGTATTACAACTTTACAATTATAAATTATTTTGTATTTCAAATAGTTGCTGAGAAACGATCAAAATTGGAACATTTTCCCCATGTAAAATACCCTAAAATTCATTCTCATGAGAAAATGAAAACTGCCATCTTGTTTATAAAGATACACAGAGTTTAGATATTAAATTTAATCAAACCATTATAGCAAATTTAGAAAAAAAAATGTTTTTTTCTTTTTTTGCCTTTCATTAAACTACCCTTAAATTGAGGATTAGATATCTAATTCTAAAAACTTCTCGGGAAGACCTTATGAAGACCCTAGGTATCAATATTATGTCAAATGGTTACGATAATTCCAGCTCGAGCCCAAAGTACAGACAGACAGACAGGCAAACAGTATTGCAAAAACCACTTTTAATTTGTTTCAGGGGGTCATGAAATGTCAACATTTATCAAAATTTAGAGTTCAATTTTTTTTAATGATCACAACACTACTCTCTTCTAGGTGTTTAGAAAGAGTAAAAATAATAAAACTAACACTTTAAAATAGTTTGTATTTCATTCTCAATGTACTGTCGAGTTTCTCTATTTCTATGCTTTTATTTAAAATATTTATTTAAAAAAAATCAAATTTAAATAGCTATATTTATTATATATTATAACAAAAATAGGAAGATCGTGTGGCTAAAGTTGGTACTACCTATAACTGACATATTAGGTCTGACAAAGTTTGTGCGTAAGTAAACCACGTGATTTGATCGGGACGCTACCAGCAGACACATATATATACACATACACAAAATGAAGGGGGAAAAAAACTCGGGTGAAGATTAATCAATCGTTGTTGATTATCTCATTAGTGTTATTAGCAACACTGACGATGAAAGTTTCTCTCTCTGAAAATACATTATTTTTTCGTTAGCAGTTGTTGTAATAACAGCAACGGCAGCACCGGGGGAAATATTTCATTAATATTGGCTGTGTGCCTGTCTGTTGGGACGGTGTGTCACTCAATATGTCATTCGTTTCTCTCTTAGTCGAAACTCCTTCACCACCCCACTGATTGATTACACCCAGAACAACTCACCTTTTTAATTAGATAAAATACATTAATAACAGGAAAACAATATGAACATTACATTTATTTAAAAACTAGCGTGGCATAGTTAGGTTTACAGACATTTTATGGTGAAAGGCGGCTGTCTTCTAATTACGTAAGGCTTTTTTTTTAAATAATTATTGACCCCTTCTCCCTCCTCCTGGTAATCCCCCCCCCTCCTATCTTACGTTTTTTTTACAATCTAGTAACTTAGACTATTGCAATCGTTTGGTTATTTTTTATACATATAGATTAGTAATAAAACGAGTGATATAAAATTTTATAATACTTTAATTTCAGTAAATTTGGGTTTAACACATCATAAGGAAATGAAATTTAAGTGAAATTGTATAGTTAATATACTTGTTTTTTGAATTTTTTTTTATATTTTGTATAAATATTTGTATACAACCTAAGAAAGATTATGAACCTCCCTAGTAAGAAAACATAAAAAAAAAAAATTTTTGATCCTTCTACCTCTCAAAAACCCTTACCTATTTTTAAACACGGTCACCAAGTGTAGAAATAAGTCAACGTATATTATTCAATTCATATAATTAATCCTTTATACAATGTAATTAGTATAAAACAAGACGGATAGTGATGGATTGGTTGAGTACTTTTTATGTGATATATTGTTGGGTTGAGCTCCGTCGTACCGACTAGAAGGAATTGTAAGCTGGTGAATTGGACATCGTCAGACCAACCAGAAGAAATTGTAAACAGGTAAATCGGGCACTTAATAGCATAATGTTAATTGTAAATTAATACAATAAATTACCAGCAGACTACAGTTAGGTCGAAGTCATACCCCTAAACATTAGCTAATCCGTAAATGTCTGAGGTAATATTTTTTAGCACCATGTCTTAATACCTGTCCGGGTTATACGATATTGTACCAATTACAATAATGGTTTTAAAGATTAATAAGGCTATATTTAGAAAAAGTGTACCCACGTTTGCATGAAATAAGAACGGAAAAATCATTATGGGAAAACCACCTTCAGTACACCCGACTGAGATTCTAACCTCTATCTGCTCATCCTTGACAGTCTAGTATAATGTGAGAGTAGCGCGTAGGACTATGTGGCCCCTGAAAAGGGTTGAAATTAATTATTATTGAGATCGGAACAAGGTCAGGTTAGTTTTGAATATAAAGTATTAGTTTAGGCTAGGTTGGGTTGGGATCAATATACCTTGGAATACTGTAATACTGTAAGATAGCAGTGTTCAATTCACTTTTTGGGGAGTGGAGGGTGTGTGAGGGGGGCACGATATTGGTTGTAGGCTGAGGTCAAAAGCAGTTCCCAGTCCATCTACACTCAACAAGATGAGACGAGTATTATTGAAAACATTTCCTTAGTACCCGCACTGGTTTATACACAAACATCTTGTTATCTGCAGACATGGACTTTGTGATTAAAATTTTGATTGGATTTTCTGAGCATGTTTTTTATTAAATTATTTCTCACTCTCCGTCAAAGTAAATGCAAGTAAATTTATTCTTAAACTCTATTTGCTAATTGCTAACTAAACGGTCCATCTTAGAAGTGTGATGGTAGAGAACGTATAATTTTGCAATTTTTATAGCAGAAATTACTTTTGGCCAAAAATAACAAAAAAATATTTCTAAAAATTTTTGTTTATTTTACTTTTATATGTATAGTAATGCCCAGAATTCTTGAATAACTTTCACGAGCATAGTATTATTTTAACATAATTAATAATATTTAGCACCGCGTCTTACTACCCGTTCGAGTTATACGCTTTAAGTACTAATTACGCTAATGGGTTAGGAATTGGGAAGGTTGAACTAGAGAAAGTGAGCCCGCATTTGCGTGGAGGAAGAGTGTAAAACCATTTAGGAAAAACCACCCTCAGTTCACCCGACCGAGATTCGAACCTCGATCTCCCCGTCCTCAGCAGTCGAGCTCAACACGACTAGCGCGTTAGCCAACTACGCCACCGAGGTGGGTTTTAACATAATTCCTTTTTTGTTTTTCAAATGAAGAGACAAAGTCTAGTTATTCAAATTCCACGATGTCCATGATAAATCATAAAGGATCTTCAAAATTGTTTGGTATAGAAAATTAAACTAAACGCAGCTTATGGGAGAATATTTTATTTATGTTGGACAAAAATAATTTTTGCTTCAAAAATTGTAAAAAATGGGAATCATAGCTCAAGTTCTCTTCTATCCCCCCATAAAAGTAGCTAATAGGTGTGATGAACTTTTTTTAGACTTTGAAACCCTTTTCTTGTAAGTTTATATGTATTCAAATATTTTACTTATTCAATCTAACTCCCCTTTTAAAAACTCACCAAGAAGGCATTCACAAAGGATTATCCCTGAAAACCCGCTTCAGTGGCCGCATGGTCTAAGGAGTCGCTCTCATATTAGTCTAGACTGCCGATGACAGGAAGATCGATGTTCAAATCCCGATCGGGTGTACTGAGAGTGGGTTTTTCCCTCTTCCTCAACATAAATGCTGGTACGCTTCCTCTAAAATCATTCTTCCTCATCCCTAACACATAAGCGTAATTAGTATATATGCGTATAACCTGAACAGGTAATAGGATGCGGTGCTAAAAAGATATTATATTCTAGAATGTAAGAATATATTAAAACATTAAAATATTTTGTATATTTTAGAAGCACGAATTGAAGACGGACGATAGTTTGGAGATTGTTACGAACAACAAATCATTTGACAGGGTTGATGAGTTTAAATATTTAGTAACAATATTAATTCGCTATAGTTAGATTAGAATGGAAATTATGAAAATAATACAGTCGTGTAATTAATGCTTTATATTACTTGGTCAATAAGTTGTGAGCCTCTTGCCTGCTGTTAAAGAATGTGGGACGACATAGATGAAAATTTGAGGATAGTATTAAAATGGACCTGAAAGAAATAGGGTGTAATGAGATGGACTGGATAGAACTAGTTCAAAATAGGGATGTATGTTTTTTTTTAATCACCGCGTATTACTAATTGTTCAGGATATAGGCCTACGCAAAGATAAGGACAAATGGTGTACTTTTGAAAGTGCGGCAATACATTTTTGAGTTCCTTATGCCAAAAGTAATTAAGTAATTCATTCTAAAAATAAAGTATTAGAAAGGTGAACTTCAAGTTAATGCAATACTATTTACCTTAATGGATGTAAAAACACCCGATACTATAGCTCAGTCGAAAGCGTGTTTGCCTACTGAGCAAAGGGTCCCAGGTTTGATTCCCGTTTTGGCCAAAAAATGTTATCTTTGGTGAAAAGTGAGTTTACTCTTTCTCATTAATAAATTAACGGCCGGGAACTGAATAGTGTGTCTGTCCAAGTCTTGAGTTAGATTTTAAGGCGGGGTGCTAGTGATCGCAAGTTTAGTGCATTAATTTAGCAGTTTTTATAGCACAAACATTTTTTAGCCAAAATAAATCAAATATTTCTTCTATAAAAACATAGAGTTTAGTTTTCTGCAAATGCTAATCTCAACAATTGTTGAATATCTTTCATGAGCATGGCAGCATTTGGTGACAAACTTTTTAAATAAAGAGAAAAGTTTGTCACCAAATGCCGCCATGCTCATGACAGATATTCAACAACGGTTGAGATTAGCATTTGCAGAAAACCAAACTCTATGTTTCTATAGAAGAAATATCTGATTTATTTTGGCCAAAAGATGTTTGTGCTATATTATTATTATTATTATTATCATCACCGCGTCTTACTACCCGTTCGGGTTATACGCACTTACGCTAATGTGTAATGGTAGGGTGATTGTGAGATGAAATGAAGGACCTACAGTTTAACGTGGAATCCGAACAACGGTGGAGGCCTGGCATTCCTCACATTCACAAGATGTCTTGTCAGAGGTGAAGGAAGGGTTTGGTAATCAGATAAATCTTTGCCGGGACCGAGGATTGAACCCCGGCCGCCAGCATAGAAGTCTGANTATTATTATTATTAGCACCGCGTCTTACTACCCGTTCGGGTTATACGCACTTACGCTAATGTGTAATGGTAGGGTGATTGTGAGATGAAATGAAGGACCTACAGTTTAACGTGGAATCCGAACCACGGTGGAGACCTGGCATTCCTCACATTCACAAGATGTCTTGTCAGAGGTGAAGGAAGGGTTTGGTAATCAGATAAATCTTTGCCGGGACCGAGGATTGAACCCCGGCCGCCAGCATAGAAGTCTGACACCTTACCCCTAGACCGCCAGGTCACCTATTTGTGCTATAAAAACTGCAACAATACTGCCCTAAGCTCACGCTCACTAGCACTCCACCTTAAGGGATATGATGCTATGACAGGCCTAGCAAGCAGGTAATGAAAAAATATATATCTTGAATAAAAAAATGACAAAGGCCATAAGCTGGAAAGAGTAATGAATGTAAAAAATATATATGTATATAGACCACCTGAAGGGTATAGAACTCCTTTGTGATAGAAGGTAAACCTCACAACCACACAACATTTACAAATATCATAATGTTAAATTTAATTGAGTTGACATTTTTTCAAGCTTTTAAGAAAATATGTGTGAATCGAGGATATAAATATAAGAAATAATTACTTAATACATTTTACTTTCGCATATATGTTATAACATTGCATAGATTGATAAGTGTTTCAAATTTAATCGATTTATTTCAAATAATACGGGCAAAATATGATAAATAATGCAGTTTGCTATTTAAATGCTTCCCATTAATGATTTAAGTGTTTAGAAGTAGTGGTAACATACTTGGGTTGTTATCAAGGAAAGTCAGACTTTAAGAGACTGTACTAGAAAATAAGAATTTTTTTACGTTGGTAGAGGTGTGGAGGGCAGGTTAGGAACAATGACTTGATGTATTTTATATCTCTTAAATGGATAGAGTAAGAGATTATTTATGGTGGGGATGAAGGGAAAGCTAATTAATAAGTTATATATAATTTTAAGTAAATGTAACATCTAAGTGCGTTCCTCATATTATTAATTTCCCATAATTATCCTTACTAAAATTTTTACTATAGTGAATATTACCAAAATTCAGTTAATAATTGAGATATCAATTCAAAGCTACAGTATGAGAGAGAAAAGCAGAGCCACTGAGAAAGAAAATAAAAATAGCTATGGCATTATGAAATAAAAAGTTGGAAGTAGGGAGGTTAATAAAAGGGGCAAACAGATGAACATCTGGGAGCGTACTTGCCCCACTCTGTTTCGCAGACAGAATAGATGAAGATGTCATGGGGACGCACGATTGCAGTTTATTTCTTCCAGAAAAGTTTTTAATTAAGACTCGCTCTGTGAATTTATTTTGCATATACATCCTGTCTGCTTTAGATTAATCATGGTGCCATTCACACGCAGGGTCACGACGATTTAGATTGGCTTTATTAAATACAAGTGCAAGCATAGTTTAAATAAACTTCATTATACTCGTAATAATATTATGTCTAGAAAATGTTTAATTAATATTTTTGTGTGAGTTAAAACACAGAAGTACCAGTTCAATTTGATAAATTGTTTATTTTCTTGAAAATTTAAAGCACAGCTAATATTATGTTACAAAATAATATGATCTAAAAATTTTGATAGCAAAATATTTTTTGTTTACATGTTCTCAAAAATGTTTCAATTGCCATCTGTATGTTTGTTTGAATGTATATATTTATGCATGTATGTATGTATGTATGTATGTATGTATATATGTATATATGACTGTATGTATGTATGTATATATGTATATATGACTGTATGTATGTATGTATGTATTTATGCATATATGCATGTGTTGTATGTATTTATGCATATATGCATGTGTTGTATGTGTGTATGTATGTATGTATGTATGTATGTATGTATGTATGTATGCATGTATGTATGTATGTATGTATGTGTTGTATGTATGTATGTATGTATGTATGTATGTATGTATGCATGTTTTGTATGTATTTATGCATATATGCATGTGTTGTATGTATGTATGTGTTGTATGTATGTATGTATGTATGTATATATGCATAGGCCTACATGAAGAAAGTCTAAGGCTGGACATATTTTAATATTTATAAACACAAGCCTTAACATTCGTCATTTAGACAGAGGCGCCGGTCTCATTTAGTCTTGGGTTTTTTCAGTGTAGTATAAGTCAGGGTTTTAATCCTGACCAAGTGTAAGGAGATGTTTACTTAAACTTGATCACTCTTTCTTCACACAAATAGAGTAAGCTACTCTTCATCAAAATGTCCCCTTTATTATCCTTGTCCCTTGAATGTAGCTAATGATAAGTCCAGCCCGGACGAGTAGTAAGACAATAACTAATGATAAAAAAATATGTAACACAAAGGTGTTTAGGTAATTAAATAATGTATATGTGAGGAAATTAACTGTAGGAACTGCATTGACGTTCTAATATATGACAATATAATAGGTATCGTGTAGAAACCAGATTCGTGGTATTTGATTGTCACTTCACCCACAACCCCAAGATTAGTAGTACACCCTGTATGTACAACCCAAGATTGTGGTCGATTAGATAGTCCCTCACACTTAGTGAGATCTGGGTGCAGCACATATGAAACCCGCATAAGCTCCAGGTGAGTACAAGGGCTTGATACGTAAAGAAAAGAGTAGATATTCAAAGTGATGTAGGCTAATGATCTACTTATGGAATTGTTTGGATGCTCATTTACAGATAAAATTAAAGCCTTTATTCCTCCTCGTCCTAACTATATTCACTCCAATACTTATTCTTATATATATATATTTTTTTAATTTATCTTTCTTTTGACTCATTTCTACCTCTCTTAGATTTCTTCTATCATATTCCTTCCATACCTGATAGGTATTTACTTATTTCTTAATTTCTGTACACAATATTTCCCTGACTAACTTTTATTCCCCAACACTATTTAGTCTACCTCTTTTTCTCAATCCCCTCTCAAACTCTATTAAAATTCATTCGTATATCTCAAGCTCTCCCCCTCATTTTATCAACATCATCTTTATGTATCTTTTCTAAATCTACCTAAATTCCCTAATATTTGCCTTTTTTTTCTCTACCCACTCTTTAGTCTTCTCTTACTACACCACTTTATCTCTTCTCCCTTTCTTTATATACCATCTTGTATTGATCTATCTGTCTTCCTATCCACCACTTCTCTAAGTTCTCTAATCTCCTTTTTTTCTAACAATATCTTCCTTTTCTCGTTTTCTCTTCTCTCTCCTTAACTAGCTCTTTATTTAACCACGCCCTATCTTTTTTTTACTTTTTCTGCTTAAAACTACAAGGATCATGTTTCTACAGGCGTCTCGTCAACCTAGAAACAAAAGAAGGGATAGAAGGAGACAAAGAGCGTCCTTCTGCTCTCTCTCTTTCTCTTCGCTTGAAAAGAAAGCCTCCAAGAACCACCTTCTCCGTCTTAGCTAGAGGTTGAGAGTGACGCTACCTTGCATTCCTTGATCCATGGTGCTGAAACTAATCATCCATAATGAGGGATTAAGTTGGACGAGAGAGAAGGAGACGAAGGTGGATGAAAGGGGTGCAAGAGAAGGGTGGAAGGAGTCGTGATAGAGTGGGGATAGCGCTCTCACGCACACAAAATGAAAGTGAAATTTCGGAGATATAAATATGAACGTAAATATTCCTAGCAGGTAAGCTCTCAAATGGCTGTAATATGGAGATTACGGTGTCCTCTCATGGCTGCGCATATAATTTCACGTTTATTAAAAAAAAATCTATTACTTTTATATAAAAATATTTGGGGGGAAAAGAATAGATATCAAATAATAAGTTTTTGTTATTAATTCATGCTGCGTTTACTGATGAAATCACTTTTATATCTATAAAAAAATATTATTGTTTGTCGCATAGTCCAGGCTAAAGGCTATTTTTATCATTTGACCAACTTAAAACCCACTGAATGCCTTATAAGACTTCAATTTAGATACAAATGTATAATTAAACACCAATTAAGTGTAATAAATAATAATCAGGGCGTGATTAGTGAAGTATTTACACTCTATTTAACCGTAATGACACATGGACCTGGTGTGGATTGTTGTCAAGGTAAGCAAAGCTGGCTTAAGTTGTACTTGTAAATTACTCTTATCACTCACTACAAAACTTACTGTAGAAATATGGACGAAGATACATTCCCATGTGCAATATGTAAAGAGAACCATAAATAATTATATTATTTAAATTAAAAACTGACATCTGGACATGATAAGAGAAAAATTGAATGGTTTGGTATGCCAATGCTCTAACCACTGAGTTATTCAGGAATCACCCCATGCCTGGGGTAATTCTCTCGCTTATATTTTAAAGCAGTTTGTGATGGACGAGCGGTAATAGTGAGATACATATGAGTGATCAAATAAGAGCACGCGCTATCGGATAGCAGAGCCAACTTCGACTTGAGAGAGCTCTATGCTGCTAATAATACAATGACAGATGTAAATGAGTATATCATGAAGGATTAAAGAGATATGCCATTTTATTTGCTAGTTACGGGTATATATGCATCTAAATACCATATTATTTGAATTTAAAAATGCCACCTGGATATGGGAATTGAACCAGAGATTTCTGGCTTATTACGTCAATGTTCCTACCACTGAGCTATGCAGGAGTCGTCCCGTGCCTCAGGATCATTATTTACTCATATTTTAAAACAGAGTCTGTAATGGAGGTTGACCCTGGCCATAGGGACAATTACTGGGTAGCTCAGCTGTCAGAGCACTGGGGTACCAAGCCAAAGGTCTCGGGTTCAATTCCCGTGTCCGGGTGTCATTTTTTAAATTAAAGAATATTAGATGCAACTAAACTATTAATGATTACAATATTTTTCCTATTTAATCCATTTCGCATTCCTACGGATGTAATTGTACTATTAGCAGCAAAATGTTCTCCTTAATCGAAGATGGTTGCTCTGTATGTTGGCTCGTGATCTTAATAATAATAATAATAATAATAATAATAATAATAATAATAATATTTAGCACCGCGTCTTACTACCCATTCGGGTTATACGCTTTAAGTACTAATTACGCTAATGGATTAGGAATTGGGAAGGTTGAATTAGAGGAAGTGAACCCGCATTTGCGTGGAGGGAGAGTGGAAAACCATTTAGGAAAAACCACCCCCAGTTCACCCGACCGAGATTCGAACCTCGATCTCCCCGTCCTCAGCAGTCAAGCTCAACACGACAAGCGCGTTAGCCAACTACGCCACCGAGGTGGGTGGCTCGTGATCTTGATTTATCGCCCATATGTAGGTGACCATTTCCGCAAGTCTATCAAAGTATCTTTCTTTAAATATGAGTGAAGAATGACCCTGGGCACGGGATGACTCCTGGATAGCTTTGACGTCAGTGCATTGGCGTACTAAGCTTAAAGGTTCTGGGTTTGATTCTTGTGTCCAGGTGTCATTTTTAAATTTAAATATCATGATATTTAGATATGACTATAACCGTACGTAGTAAATATTATAGCTTGGCTATTTAATTCATAATTTTTCTATGTTTGGTCAAATGGGGATCAAGAAAGAAAGAAATTATCATAGGTACAGTTTATCATCCTCTTTTCACACCAGTAACACTCCACGACATGATGTGGGGAAAATGGGAGACTTTACTTGGCAGAATACACGGTGGCCCTATCCTTATTAACTTCATCAGAGCAGAATAATAGGGTGCATCTCTACCTTTCAAGTTAAACTAAGGGTAATAATTTAACTCACGGTAACTAATTACTTATGAAACTATTCGAATTGTTATACAACAAACACTTTACTGGAATATTGAAGGGTTATACAAATTGTAATTAGACTAATTGTAGATACATAATATACTTACCTACTTACTCCATGGCACTAGGAACTTGGAATTTCATTGCTGCACCTAAAAAAAAGTACGCCAACTATCCTTATTTTTAACTAGCTCTATCTAATACACCTCACTACATTATATATATTTCAGATCCATTCTAATGTTATCATCCTATCTGCGTCTATATCTTCACAATGGTGTCTTCCCATTGGGTTGGCCATCAAATACCTTGGACCCGCTTATAGATTCTTTCAGTTGCATTAATATATGCATATATATTCCTCTAATTGGTGAAAATATTATAAAAATAAATTATGTAATTCTAATTTATATTTAGATTGGTCCACATTCAGTTAACGTTTTATTTGCAAGCTTGGATGGTTTTCCATTTGTTTTTTTAAGAAATTCTAAAAAGAGTGATACATGCGCGAATGATTTATTCCTGGATACTTTCCTGATCAACTTGTTAAATGGTTAAATGATGTGTTAGGTGGACAATGGACATATTTTCAGACGTATCATTTTGTATAAATATAAGAGTACTTTATATAGTTAACTGAATTAACGATGATCGAGATATAAAGGCGATAACCATAAGTTTTAATCAATCTTCAGTTATGATGTGTAGGTGACATCACAGCACAAAATTGGAATATTACTAAGAATAAAAAAAAAACAGTGGGCATATTATAATATTTGTATACACTTTACAAAATAATTATATATATATATATAATTTGGTATACAATTTAAATTTTATATATATATATATAGGTTTAAATGAAGGAATAAAACAACACAATTTGAATATAGCTGACTCACAGTAACGTGGGCTTTTTATGACCTTTTTACTCAACAAAGCGTCTTTCTACCCGCTTGAGCTATACTCTTATGTACAAATTACGCTGATGGTTTTAGGGATTAGGAAGGTTATATTCAGAAGAAGTGTACACGCATTTTTTTGTGGAGATAGAGTGGGAAACAATTTTGGAAATACCACTCCTAGTACACCCGACTGAGATTCGAACCTTGATATCCCCTTCATCGGCAGTCTAGTCTACTCAGAGAGTGCGTATAGCCCGAACGGGTGGTAAAGCGCAGTGCCAATAATAATATTAATAACAAGAATAATAATAATATCAGTACTCAAAAAGTAGTGCGTTAGACTACGCTGCTACCAAAGTGGGAAAATGTACTATGAACGTGGTCATCGTTTTAAAAATGTGTTGCCATTTCAGTAATAGAAGCCACTTTATATACCTGACAAAATGACATACCCTACTTTCCAGGCAAATGTATATGGAATCCTCTTTAGCTATTTTTCAAATGTAAGTAAAGGTCTAAGTTACGGTTAGCTGACTGTACAAATGATTTATTCCACTCTCGAATGAAAATAATTAAATGATTGACATATCATTATATGGATAAATTAAAACACAAAATTAACTACAATTCGCACTATGTACGAAAAGGAAGCATGAGTTAGCTGAGGCATCCATTTTTAGGATTTAAAAATAAAAAAAATCTTTTCGTCAAGCCTTTTTCAATTAATTTAAAATGACAAAAAATATAACCTCTTTTTTTTCTCTCTCTTTTTAAAGCCAACCTTTCAATTTCTCTAGCTTTGAAGATCAAGCACTGTCTCCATTAACAAGCTAGCGTAGCAGGAGAGGGAGTGGTGAGGGGGGGATGATAAGTTAAGCCTTCTCTAGGTCGTTATACTAGGCACTGTGACAGTGCGATAAATAGTTCTCATTTTAACAACCGGGGCGCATCAACGAGTATGAATAATAACACTGCTTCTTTTTAGCCTGGGAGACTATTTCAAGGATAATTGTGTCTCATTCTTCACGCTCACAAAAATGGACATTTTTGGTTCTATTTTTTCTCGCCCTTATATTTTTTTCATACATATTTTGAAGTCATATTTAATATCATATTTTTATTTTATTATTAAAAATATTTCGAGTAAAATTAGACATATTTTATACAAAAGAATAAATCTAAAACCATACTGAATTCTCCTATCATTGGGCATTATGAAGGTTGATGAAGTAATAAAAAGTTATCCCGAATAAATATAATTTCTTGATATTCTATTATTTTGTATAAATATCCAATCATAATCATTCAAAAGTGGTGATATAAAATTACCTTTTTTAGAGGTTTTGTTTGGTATTTAATAGTTTGTAAGTGTACTTTTTTTAACTATCAAATTTATCTAATAAATATTAATATTCACATTATTATTTAATTTGAAATCCAATTTTTCGTTTAATATGTTTTCCTTTTATTCGTAAAAGTTGAAAACATGAGTAACTCTGACCCTATTATGACTGTCAATGAATGCTAGATAATCCTACAGCTACAAAAATTACTAAAATACTTTCATGTATTCATAAGTCAAATTAATATCTTCTTCAGCTGATAGTTTTGACACATATTATCAATGCCTATAACATAATAGTAATAATATAATATTTAAAGTTAGTAAATAATGGCTGCAAATCCTTTTATCAGATGTTCTCAGCCAAATCTTTGATTAGTATTACTTTATAATAATTATTATTATTAGCACCGCGTCTTACTACCCGTTCGGGTTATACACACGCTAATGTGTAATGGTAGGGTGAATATGAGATGAAATGGAGGACCTACAGTTTAACGTGGAATCCGAACCACAGTGGAGGCCTGGCATTCCCCACATTCACAAGATGTCTTGTCAGAGGTGAAGGAAGGGTTAGGTATACTTTATAATTAAGTTCAGCAATGTCATAGTTGTATTTCCAAGGTAATCATGATTGGTTTAAACATTACTTTTTAAATGGTTCTCATCCCTCAGTAGAACATTAGTAGGCCGGGTATATATATAAATAGATTCCCTTGTGAGATGCGCTGAGTAGAACCTATGTATTATTGATAAAATGGGGATCAAATGGGTAAGACCATATCAAAGGTAGGTTTCAACAAGATATGCCTACCCTGGGGACACTTCACCCCACGAAATTTTTTATTTTTCAATTATGTGGTTTTCCATTTGCTCCAAAAGGATTCATTTTCTTGAAATTGTCTCTTTTAATTATTCACTCTTAGATTATGTAAGTCCATAATGCCAAATACACGGACACAGTGACACTGTGCTAATCTATCGATTATTTTGATGATTGTGAGCTATGTAGAATTTTTCCATCTTATATTGTTAAAATCGCTACTCAAGGTTAATACCAATATAAAACTTTATTAATGATTGACAAAATATATTAAAAAATCACTTTATAACATAACAATACGTAAGGGCTATACTGATTTAATCATGCTATGGAGATAGGGAATAATAAGATAAAATCTAGAAGGAATGTACCATAATTTGCATGTAAGAAGAAGGAAATACCATTTACGAAAATGCAACCTCAAATTTGTCCATACTTCAAAGCCCAGCCTCTTCATCACCAGTAAACTATACTATTTGAGTCCAAGTGGCCAAGAACCGCGTCTTACAAACCGTTTGGCTTAGACGCCTATATACTAATTACGCTAATGTGTTAGGGATGAGGAAGTTTAATTTAGAGGTAGAGCAAAATATAGTAACTTCCTACGTTATGGTGTGATACAATTTTACTTTTCAAAATATTCGTCTAAAAATAATGGTAAAAAATTGTTGAACAAACTAACGCCTCTTGAAATTTCAGGCATTTAGTTTGGATACTAGCTAGCTATCTTTATATGTCTAAATAAAATTAATTTGTAATTTATCAAAAAACATTCCGCAGTGTGGCTAAAAGTTCATCAACTAAGATCACTTTTCCTCCACGATACAATGTAAAATCTAACATGGCGCTCATTAAATCCAAATTTAGGGATGAATAAGGTTTTGGACTTTGGCGAATCCCGGGTTGGTTACATCAGAGTTCAAGTACTTCAAAATTATCTCATTATTTTTAACCAACTCAAATAACTTTTATTTTTCTCCCCTTTGTTTAAGATTACTGTACTTTAGTCTCAAGGTCTGCGAGCAGTGTCTCGATCATATATGTGAGGTGAAATGTAGGAATAGAATAAAAATGTGTTTGTAAAGTACAGTTATTATTATTACTATATATTTACAATTGTATATAGTCTTTAATTACTAAGTGTTATCAACATTGTTTTCTTTTTAAATCAATTACTATATCCATCTTGTTTATCCATATTATGCTTAGTATAATGTCATACGAATGTGTGTTGTAATAATAATAATAATAATATTAGCACCACGTCTTACAACCCGTTAGGGTTAAACGCTCTAAGTACTAATTACGCTAATTGATTAGGAATCGGGAAGGTTGAATTAGAGGAAGTGAACCCGCATTTGCGTGGAGGGAGAGTGGTAAACCATTTAGGAAAAACCATCCCACGTTCACCCGACCGAGATTCGAACCTCGATCTCCCCGTCCTCAGCAGTCGAGCTCTACACGTCTAGCGCGTTAGCTAACTACGCCACGGAGGCGGGTGTGTGTGTTGTATGATTGTGTGCCTTAATGTTTATTTTTGATTTGTTTTTTCTCTCTCCTTCATTTAGTTCTACTTACCTAATTTATTATATTTTAGTATGTTTATAAATGTACAAATTCAATTATGTATGCGGGCAATATCGTTGTTATTATTATTATTATTATTATTATTATTAACTTTTGCAGGCTAGTGTTTATCATGCTATATTTCTTTACTCTGCTGTTTTTATTAAATCTAATCAAATTGTTAGGTTAAGGCTCACTCACGCTTATCTTTGAGTAAAACCATTATCTTACTATAATTTTGTTATAACCTTACAAAAAATATTGTTTTCCAAAATGGCGAGTCGGGTAATAAGGAATACTATTTCATAATGCCCACATATTTTTCAAGTATTTGGCAAGTGATTTATTTTGTCAACGGATGCTTAAGCATTTTTCCTAACACCTAAGAAATGTATTAAGATAACAATGTTGATACAATATTTTAGTCTATTTTATTTTAATAATTAATTATTAATACGGATTTATTAATTAGTTATTTTTTATTATAATGTACTATTTTTATGGTTCGTTTCTACTACTATTTTATGGTTTTACACATAATATTTGCATGTTTTCTATACACTTTCTTATGAAACATTTGTGAGTTTTTAGTAAATACAATTAATTTTTTATATTAAATGTGTAGTATTCCATATTGCCCTCCCAAATCCATATTGTCCTCATTTATTCCTCATCTCTTTTAGTGCTCCTACAGGACATAAAAAGTTATTAATTTTGTTTTAAACAATAAAGATAGTTAAAAACATATTAATTATATGTTTAATATGGAACTCAATAACAAAATGTGAAAATACTTTTTGATATTATTGAAAAAGTAAATGGTATTCCATATTACCTACACTTGCTATAATATTATTATTTTTGTACAGATATTATAAATTAATTTTTAGCACGTAAGTACTAAATGTACATTCTTTATAGTTTAAGTGTTTATTAAAAGATAAGGACCTGGCCTTAACTTCACCCAAATAAAGAATGTATTATTATTATTATTATTCTAAACTTGCGATACCTACATCGTAATGACGTAAAAATTAGCCTAAACTTAAAACAGCGATTGTAGTGATACTGTTTTGGACCCCTCTCCTATATTTAAAAAGTAATGGATGGACGGTATTTTTATTTAATGAACTGTATATAGAATATCCTTTTAATACATCATCCATGGTGAGTCAGACGTTTTTCAGAAGTAATTTCAATATATAGCACCATAAAACTTATCTTTCTTTCAAATATCAACTCTGTTGTATTTATAGAAATCATGTGACGTGCTGGCTCCCTCTACCCAGTAGGAAGCCAGCCTTCCCAACATCAGGTTGCCAGGAGTTTTTCCATTAGTTAGTTTTGACACTGGTGACAAGGGGTCCAAGAGGCAAGGGGTAGGTCATATATATAAGCAGTTTGTGCGTATGAATCCATAGAGTGATACACAGAAAAAGAGTTCAATTCATCACGCAGCTCGTTAAGACAGTGCCAGTAATACAGTGAAGCAGTAATACAGTAATTGACCGTGCCAGTAATATATTAATAAGTAGTAACACAAATCTACACAGCACACCGCATTCAGAACGCGGAACTTGTAATATCAAACAAAAACAATCCGTAATTTAACAAAAACTCTATCATTTTATATTATATCTTCAGTACCGAAGATGTAATTATTTAAATAAATCGTGTGCAACATCAAAAACCTTGCTCATTTCAAAAGAATAAATATAATATATAATCAGATTATATCACCGTGTACAAGTGCGCAGTCAGACACACACGAGTCGTCATAATCATAAAACCCAGATATATATATATATAAATAGTGCTCAATCACAGGGCAATATCTCAATAATATAAAACCGTGTCAACATAGCTGGCGCCGTATCGTGGTTCAAATATCATAAATAAAAACAATATCATAAAACGATACGTAAAACTAAACAATCAACTGTGGATTAAATATATGTGTAGTAGGATGAATCTAAATGTAACGATTAAAAATTATTAACATAAATTCTAGGATTGAAACAGTTTGCACAGGATTGTATCCAGCTTCCTAAATAGTATTGATAAGAAGACCAATTTTATATATAAAAAAAAGGATGAATAGGTGAATTTGGGACATCAATTTTTAAAAACTAAACACAGTAACTAAACAATTATTCAAAACAAAGGATGTGTTAAAAACTTATTTTAAACAGATCGGTGGACATGCAGACTAAACATAAATCTCGGATGGTCTGAATTCTCGCTAACTGTAGGTCAAGGATCTAATCCCTGCTAGATATATTGAGGGATACATTTTCTAGATGATTTCTAAATCTCCCTCCACAAATATAAGGGTACATTTTATTTTAAACTCTTACCTTTCTAGTATCTACATCATTTCTGTAATTAAATACCGATGACCCTGAAGTGTGGTAAGAAATGGTTAAAAAATTATATAATTAGACGTTTAGTTACAAATAAGTTTTTTTGGTTGGATTTCAATTTTTGATTGGGTGATAAGCATATATATTTAATAAAACTAACTGAGTAGTGACGAATAATGTAGACCTTAGAGGATATTTATATACATTTGCTAAGAGGGAGGGAGGTAAACAATTTTAAAAATAAACACACTAGGATTATCCAACCATTGTTAGAGCCCCAACAATCCATTGGAGGCAAATCCGACCAAATGATCTTGAGATTTAGACTGCGTGCCTTCTGGCGTGAGTTAAAAGTATGTTGTATACGCAATAATTTTAGAATAAGTTAAGAAAAGCTAAGCACGTCTTTCTTTTAGCTCCACATAATAATATTATTATTACTATTAGAACCGCATCTTACTACCCATTCGGGTTATACGCACTTACGCTAATATGTAATGGTAGGGTGATTGTGAGATGAAATGAAGGACCTAAAGTTTAACGTGGAATCCGAACCACAGTGGAGGCCTGGCATTCCACACATTCACAAGTTTTAATCAACACACGCCTTGTCAGATGTGAAGGAAGGGTTTGGTAATCAGATAAGTCTGTGCCGGGACTGAGGATTGAACCCCGGACCTCCAGCACAGAAGTCTGACACCTTACCGCTAGACTGCTAAGTCAGCGACCACACATATTAATAGCTGTTAGGGTTATACGCATGAGCACTAATTAGTCTAGTGTGTTAGGGGTGAGAAAGGCTGAATTTAGAGAAAGTGGACACGCATTTTCGTAGAGGAAGAGTGGCAACCCATTTAGGGAAACCCACCCTCAGCACACCCGATCGGGATTGAACTCCGATCTAACTGTCATCGGCAGTCTAGTCAACTGTGAGGGTGACAGCTTAGACCATGCGGTCACCGAAGTGGTTTTGAACAAATTAAAACTATTTTAACTTCCTCTAAATTTATTTTAAGCTATAAGGGCCTGATGAGTGCATTTTCAATTATCATATCACGATAAATAAGAAGCACTCAATAAAATTTAACACATCACAAATTATAGTGAACATTAATTCAACAAATTTCACATTAAAAATAATGTTCGTTTAGTTTAAAATCTCTGGCAATCTATTTGTATAATCACCAGTAAGTATTTTTTTGTTTGTACTGTACATATACAGTACCTACGTACATTATTTGTGCTTTGACCGCAAATATTATGTTCAATCAACCATAATATTAGCAACACATTTGATCTTTACTGTTTTGTATAAACTTCATAGGACGTTAAAACATTTTTTATCCTATTTACACTCTTTTCCTTTTATTTACCATGCCTCATCCAACAAACCCCTTTTCCCACAAACCCTTCCAAACCAGACGATTGGAATCATTAATTTAAAAAAAAAAAACTTTCACCACGTATTGGAATAGTAACGCAAAACAGATTACTTGGTCTTTTTACCTCTTTTATTAGATAAAATTGCCACATTCATGGCATGGAAAGAATAAACCAGGGACGAAGAAAGCCAAATTAAAACTAAACGTAGCGGTAACGAGAGAGAAAAGAGGGGTAACGTAATAGAAACGGAAAGTGTGAGCTAGATGAAAAGAAGAAACCACGAGGAGAGATGAAAGAGAAGTTGACAGCAAGGCGCAGCAAAATGATTTGAGAGAAAGAGAAAGCATCATGGAGAAAAACCACACAAAGCACATAGATAAAAGGCAGGACGAATTCGATTATATGTAAAAAAAAAAAGAGAGAAAGAGAATAGGAAGTGTAAGATGGAAAGGGGGAAAAGGGTTAGTACAGGGAGGCAACAAACCCAACAAAAATTCCCGTGCAAGTAACAGCCAATATATGGTCGCACGCAAATTAAACGCCGTGTGAGCATTAGGAGGGTTTCGGAAAGAGCGGAAACGCCCCTAGTCACGTGATCAGTCTGTATGTTCAAAATAACGCCGACCGCTCTCTTCAGACGAGTGGAAATGGATACCGTTCACACAAAGAGGTCCTTGCGCTTTGTAGCATCCGTCCTCAGCCCTCTTCCCACACTCGTGTGTGTGTGTGTGTGTGTGCCGAGCCATTACAACACTCAGCGGTTCTCATGACGCCTTTGTTATTGAAAAACTACTGTTTCAAAAACCATTCATCCCTATTTCGAATCCACTCCCCCCCCCCCTTACACCTACCCCAATCTTAAACGAAAGGGTGCAACGCCCCAAGGGTGTCTATCTTCAGAACCCTGAAATTCTCTTTTCGTGCGTTACGTGTGTGAGCCCGTTCATTCGGACAAATTATACGCATATTTAAAGGGTTTACACGGATTTTAAATAAAAAAATGTAGGGTTTTAATTCGATTTGTTGGGAGTTGGGGAGATGGAATAGGCCAAATTGGTCACTATGAGAAAATAGAGAGTGACCGTGTAGTTAGTTGTAAGTGGCCTCGTAGCCTGCATTTTAGCGTTACCAGGGATATAAATGTGTGTGTCTAAATAATATATTCCATCTCTTTGAATTTATTTTCTATTTGTATTTTTTACTATATGGCTATTAGCTAAAGTAGACCCACCTCGGTGGATGCATGTTCTAAGGCGCTACTCTTGCTGTATACCAGACTGTCTAAGACGGGGATATCGGGGTTCGATTCCTGTCGGGTGCTATGAGGATGGTTTCCCCTAAACTGTTTTCCACTCTACATACATACAAATGTCAAATGCGGGTACACTTCCTCTAAATTTAACCTTACATATCCCTAACAAACTAGACTTATTGTTACGGATGGTGAGCATTTGAACCCTGTCCTCGCCAGTAAATATATTCTAAAGCCTAAGGTTAAAGGTGGTAGTAAAATAACCTACAAGATAGTTGTTCTAGCAAAACATGCTACGTGGAATAAGGTATTAACCTCGTATGGTTGACTACCTGGTGATTTAAGGGTAGGTGTTAAAATCCTGGCTGGGCGTACGGAAAGTTTTTTTTTCTTAAATAGTTTTCACCTTCCCACCACGTGATTGGGGGAGCATTTTCTCTCAATTCTACTGTATTTGTTTACATATAATTAATATAGACATGTGGGTATCCCGAACGGATAGTAAGACATAAGAGAAAAAATCATATACAAAAATATTGATATTATTTAGTTTTGAACCTAAAGTGAGGGTAGTTTTATTTTTTAAATGTTGTCAAGAACATTTTTTTTTAGCAACAGCCTTTTTTTTTTTAAATGAACATAAAATGTTAAATGCGAGTACTACAGTGTGTGTGACAGATGTTCAAATAATGTATCTTTTACAAAACTCGAAAAAAAAAAGTCCTCATTCACTGGACCACTCTTTTATGACGTTATACATTTTTTTTTTCTATATTCACCATTTATGATATACGTTATCTGTCACAAGCTTATATCATTATATAATTAATAAAGGTGACTTAAATTCAATTTTAAGTGATGACTCACCTTTTAAAGAGTTTTCAGAAAGGTTTGAGCTCAAATTAGATTGGGGATTTTAAAGTGGACATTCACCAAACTGTATATGGTTGGTTCGGAGTTCACTTTAATCATGAGTCACCTGGAGGTATAAGAGTAGGTATCTTTAATACATGGAAAAAGACATGACAAAACTATTTATATTACATTACGTCTACGACGAAAGGTAGAAACTAGTAGACTTACCTTGAACGTTTCCACTATGATGTAGCTCCGTCAAGGAATGACTACTAACTTTTAAAATATAATAATGGCGTGTCTGGGTTATTTCAATCTGTACCTCAGTTTGCGGAAAGATTAGCCAGTACTAATGTCCAGAGAACATCTGAATGTAATAATCGCACATCCTATTCGTAAAAGCCCTTTCCATGGCACAATGAGATGAAGGCAGAACGATAGTGGATTTGATAAGATAAAGTCAATAAATATCTTACCCTAAATTAATCCTTTTTTATAACCACGTCTTACTAACTGTTTAGGTTATACGCCTATGTTTTAATTATCATAATAGTTTAGGTATTAGGAAGGCTTAATTCAGAGAATGCGCACCCGTATTTGCGGGATGGAGAGTGGAATAACTATTAAGAAAACCATCCTCAGTACACCCAACCATGATCGAAACCTGATATCCCCGTTTTCAACAGTCTAATCAAACACGAAATTAACGCGTTAGAGCACGGGTGTAAGCCTGACTAACCAAGCCCTGCGTCCCCATTAAAATAATTCCTCTTTCGAGGAAAAACCCCTCGGTACCAACAGGGACTCGAACTCTGGACCTCTGTATCAGCAGCCAGAGGCTCTGACTACTGTACCACGCGGAAGGTTACTATCTAGGGTAAACAGAGCGTACATGCGATTTCAGTTTAATACTTTGATGTATTTTGATTTGCTGGCTTTGTCTATGTTAATATTTGGTGAGAGCTACTTTGACAGTTATAAATATGTAATTGGTAATTAGTAATTACTAGTTGATTTGACACCGATCTAATTGCTATAACATTATGTTCTCTCAGTTTACTAAAGCACATATACAACATTTCCCCCTTCCTCTTTACGTCGCACAAAATATTCACTAAACAAAATTACAAGCATTGATAATGCTTTTTAATAATGCTTTTAGCATATTAAACAACATAAAGAATGACAACTGAATAATTTTTGCAACAAACAAAGTAACTTTGTTAGTAATGTTTTTACCATGTTATTATTATTATTATTATTATTAGCACCGCGTCTTACTACCCGTTCGGGTTATACGCACTTACGCTAATGTGTAATGGTAGGGTGATTGTGAGATGAAATGAAGGACCTACAGTTTAACGTGGAATCCGAACCATGGTGGCGGCCTGGCATTCCCCACATTCACAAGATGTCTTGTCAGAGGTGAAGGAAGGGTTTGGTAATCAGATAAAATCTGTGCCGGGACCGAGGATTGAACCCCGGCCGCCAGCATAGAAGTCTGACACCTTACCCCTAGACCGCCAGGTCACCGTTTTTTACCATGTTTCACTACCCATTAGTGGTGTACGCAAATTATGTACTATTTACACTAATGTCTTAGGGATGAGGAAGGTGTATATTAAAGGATGTATATTTAAATTTGATTGATACAGAGTGGAAACTATTTAGAATAAAATAATTTCAGTACACCTGACCGGGATTCGTACCATGACCTCCCCATCAACGATAGTTTAGTCCATTACGAGAGTGATGCCTTGGACCATGCTGCAACCCAAACGACTTTAGCTCTCATCTTATCTATGCCCCTTTATTGTTAAGAAATTTATCACTTATTTACTTTCTCATATCAAGAGAAAATTATTGTGAGCGTGAATAAAAATATCTCTAGATTATGAGTATTCTTTATGTTTTATGTAATCACGAACTGAAAAAAGTGGATTTTACAATTCTTTCTGTCCTCATGTCAGTTCCCATATCCCCATGTCTGTCTGTCTGTCTGGCACTGAACGCGGATTTTAAAATGTTAGTCCCCATAAAACAGGAAATATTAAAAAAAAATGACACAAACGTTTTGGTTCCAAATCATTATCTTGGCAAAATTGGACATTACAATTATTAACATTGTATATTTGTTTTTGTGTTAAAAACTCATTTATGGGTAGTTTACTGATGACTATTTCAAAAACTGGAAATATTTGAAAAATTGTGCTAACTATTTGTTTCCAAAGGAATATTTTGGCAGTTTTGGTTATGACAAATAACGTTGTTTAATTGGTTTCGGAAACACTCGATAAAGGGCTGTTTGCTGATAAATGGGTTTTGAATACTCAACTTATTTGGAAAAAGGCTACAAAGATTTTGCTTAAAATGTATATCTGGAGAATGTTTTACATGAACACGAATAATTAAGCTGTGTACTTGTTTTAGGAGGAAAAATTCGATTTTGGGTGGTTTATTGGTGGCTTTTTTTAAATTTGAATACTTTAAAAATTGGCGTTATGGATTTGGTTCAAATTATTGTCACTATCAATTACACTATCAATAATAATGTATCTAGATTTATCTAAACTAAATAAATTTAAGGGTAGTTTATGAACAACAATATAGAAAACATTATAATATTTTGGCTACTGACCTTGAAAATTGAATTCAGTATCAACCTGGGAATAGTTTTTCATGGTAACTAAGAATACGTTTTTATTTTTACAATTAAAAAATAAGTTTAGAATTGTTTATAAATAATTTGTTTTTGAAAATTTAAATTTTGTTGTTATATATTTGAACAATTTGGTTTATAGATATTTATAAACAGTGATTATTGTGATTAACAGATAATAATATGTTGGTTTTTAAGAGGAAAACCTATTAAGGGTGGTTTACTCAAAACCTATTTTTGATCATTATCTTTGAGGCCATAATAATACATAATATTAGAACGTTTGTGTTTCCGTGTCATAACATTTATCTTTTAAATTTAAATGGTTGCCCTGACTCTCTTATGCATAAATATTATTTTTATAAATAAGGTTGGATACGTAATTGAGAATTTAGTTATTTTCTAATACATCTACTTACTAGGCTACAGTTTGAAGAAAAGAATAAAAAAGAACAGGGTTGGAATAAATGTCTGGAATAAGTAAAATCAATATGTACAGTAAAATATAATTGTGAAATATCTTTAAACATCCCCTATAAAATTGTTTATGAATGAATTTAAAAAAAAGCTTTAAAACTACATAGTATTTTACAAAAAAAATCTAAAACTTCTTTCTTCAGAATTTTTATGTAGAAAATTAATCTAGAAATCAGATTAAAACCTGTTTCCTGAATTGTGTCGTTTACACTACTCAAAATAGAAATTCCAGTGAGTCACTGCTTTGGTATTTCAATTGTGAGATATCTCTTATTACTACTCTTATCTGTATCTATATATCTTATTATTAGTTTTGAAAATTATCTCTCAGCTGTTGCAGTCATCACGGGCAATATGGTAAATAAAACGTAAGCTGTAGAGACCTTGGTAAATCTGGGGAGACCAAGTTGAATTTGGACAAACAATGACTTTAGTCAGTTGTCTGGCTAAATAATATTCCGCACGTTATCATCCCTGCTACGGGGCCCGGTTTTATCACCTCGCGTGCCTGGATACAGTAGATACGTAGATTCAGGGGCATAGTGGCATTTTACGAGAATCTTTTAAAATTAAGAGAAAAAATCCTGGATAAATTTATCGATGCCTATGACACATATTCAAGAACTGGTCAGATTCCCATTAATAGAAAATTAAGATAAGTATAGATATCTACTTTATTTATTTTGTCCAAAATGTTTTCTGTCAGAAAAACAAGTAAAATACATACCCTAACTGATGTTCCCTTCCCCCTTCCCTTACTCCTATGTTAAATATCATACAAATGAACTGCGCATGCGCGGAATGAGGTCCAACTGTACTTGTTACTTAGCTGGCAAAAGTACAAAGTTCACCCCCTTACGGGCTGGTTATTATGATCTCAGTGCGGTCATCCACACACACAATACTATCGTATAGCTTGGCTGCACGTTACGCTACTTTGTGTTGTGTTTCTCTGATGCGGAGTTTCTTTGTCACAGGATCCTTTCAGGACTTCTGAAGTGTACGAGGCGAGGTGAAGTTGTGCCACCTCGGATACTTCTGTCCCGCACACAAAAGAGGAAAATAGAATGGGGAGAGCAACACAAGGAGGAATGTATGACCCTAGCGAGCTTAGCACGAGTTCACGTGAGGTTATGTGATATTATATTACTACAACCCCTTATTGTCACCGCTACTAGACGTACTGTTGTTACTTTTACGTCTACAATTTATATTTGCTATCATAATTCTGCCCAACAGTCGTGGAAACCATTTGTATCATAATAATTTTAAAAAGACTTACCTACACTACGTTATTAGAAATTTAAAAGTTCATTGCCACATTTACAAAAGTAGGTCACCTACCTCTATAGTTATTGAGCTAGTTTTATCCAGTCCACCTCGTTACACCATCTCTTTCAATTACATTATATTTGCTATCTTCACATCTGTGTCTAAGTCTTCGCAATTGTCTCTCTACCATTGGGTTTGTCAGTCAATACTCTAAATAATGTTCTAGATTTTCCCATTAGTGGTGAGTGCCCTCCCTACCCACAGTATTCTAAGAGACTTGATTATATCAACAATATCTTAGGATAAATAAAGTTTAAGTAAATCATAATTTTGCAATACTCCTCCACTACCCAGTATCCTCATCCCTTTTTGGGACTAATATAGATTCCTAAACCACTCAACTTTTTTCGTCATGTAAGGTAATAGACACCGTTTCAGACTCATAGAAAACAACCAGTAAAAATATTGTTATGTATATTCTGAGTTTTACATTTCATTGACCTTATCAACAAATTACTAGTCAAGTAATGAATAAGTTTAAGATTAATACAAAATAAATAAATTAGAAAAGAAAGTTGATTTTAAATCCTATTCAACTAATAATTAGCATTAGTAACTAAAGAAGACATGTAGACATATCTATAATTGTTAAAACAATAAGTTTTCTAGGCCTAAATTATGGCAATATGTATTTGGTTTATTCACAATCAAGATTAAGGAAAATGAAAATCCCACCAGCTATTTATATTTTAGGATTTTCTAAAATAACGAGATTTTGATACAGGTGATTGGCGGTAACATGACATCATACGTTCGGCTTTTGTATGCATAATCCGGATTTAGTATACTGGTTGACGAACAAACATTTCGAGATATTGCACAGTGGCACTGACTGCCAACATTGTATAAACTGCAGTGTTTTTTATATCTAGTTATTGGAATGTTTTATTGTATCTACACTTAATATTTTCTAGAAATGAGTGGAAAATTGAGAAATAAGAGAGTTAAATCTTCTGGTAGATAACATAGGTTTCACAACCCCAGACTCACACCTAAACAAATCCTGCTTAAGAAATTTTGGATTTTAAGACAAACAATTTTATCTGGAGTTCTCCTTCTACCTGCCTTAAAGATTTAAATGTCATGCCACAGCTAAAAGTTTTTTTTATGTCTACCTGCCCCCTCTTTCCTAAAGTCACAATTAAAAATTTAACATTTTCAGCCCTAAATATTTATTTGTAGTGATCTTTTTACCATCTGCCTTCTAAATTTCAGTTTTCTACCAAAATGAGAAGTAGTAATTGTTTACTATTAATGTTTCAGATTTTGAGGCCACTCTTCCCTACCTTCTTTTCTCCAATTAACTCATAGTAATTTCAAAATTTGGAATAAATTTAGTTAACTGGAGTAGTCTCGCAGACCATCTGCCAAATTTTTACTTTTTAACTTATATAAAAAGTTGTTTCTAATTATAGGCTTCCCATTTCCTGAAATCTCATTTTGAAATTTCCAAATTTAAACTTTTCTTATTGTATAGGGCAATTCGGCTATCTTCCCGCCAAACAAAATTTGATTTTTCTAGGCCCAAGTGTTGGAGAAATACGATGAAAAGTAAGTGAGTCTCATACCTTTTTACTTTTTAAGTGAATAAATGGAAAATAAACTCAAAAATGTTCACACAATTCTAGAAAGAAGCCTTCCTTTCCAAATTCAAGGCCTTACCTCTACTGTTTCAAAAGATATATCAAATAATTTTGTAAATATTCAACTATGCTTTTACACTCTTTAGAGATTAAATTTAACAAAACCTTATATATATATATATATATATATATATATATATATATATATGGCCTTAATAAAACATAAACAAGTACTATGTAGACATTTTCAGTAATCTCCAAATTCAACCAATCCCCATTAAAATTACTCAGAAAACTCATCAAAATCAATCAATCCACAATATTTTCATTGCAATACTTCCTAAAAATGAAACTACAAAGAGTGTGCATGTCCATATTATCTATTCTTGTTACAATATATTTATATTTATAATGTTACTTTGTAAATAAATACTAAACAGCAATTACTCAATATACATTAGGGAAGAAGGATAAGAAAGAAAGGTCTAGGGGTAAGGTGTCAGACTTCTGTGCTGGCAGCCGGGGTTCAATCCTCGGTCCCGGCACAGATTTATCTGATTACCAAACCCTTCCTTCACCTCTGACAAGACATCTTGTGAATGTGGGGAATGCCAGGCCGCCACCGTGGTTCGGATTCCACGTTAAACTGTAGGTCCTCCATTTCATCTCACAATCACCCTACCATTACACATTAGCGTAAGTGCGTATAACCCGAACGGGTAGTAAGACGTGGTGCTAATAATAATAATAATAATAATAATAATGATAAGAAAGAAACTATATTATTATTCTCAAGAGGGAATCATAAATGACAACAAGGAAAATATTCCATCAGCCCATTTGTTCGGTTATTGAACCCAATCCTCACCACTCAAGAACCATCTGTTCTCCACTCTTATCCTCAAACACCATGTGGTCATCACTGAGGTAGTATAAATACTCATGTTGAATAATATTCCCAAACAATTTTTATTTACTTTTATTATTTAGAGTATGGCATATTGATATTGACCGTGAGCCATGGAGTAAGTAGTTCAGTCACCGTTTATGTAGAATTTTGGCCACTCTGTTGTAACAGAACGTTGCCAATGGTAGGCCTATACCTTGGAGGTTGTCTACATGTCATACCCACAATGAGATGATGATGATAGTGATTACGAAGGTTTGTAGCCAGTGTAGATCTTAAACCTAACTTGAAGTTAACCAAATCTTGGTGGCCATAGGGACAGTTCCCCTTTCGGGAAAAATATCTATGATACCCCCGGGAACCGAAACCGAGACTTCTAGATAGTTAGCCAGAGGCACTGATCAATAGACTAAGAGGCCGGCCTTCACAAACAGTGAGACCCCCACATAGTTTAATTTGTGGACACCAAAACACGAGAAATTAATTATAAATTTGGAGAACCCCTTTTATTACATAGCAGGGAAAATTTATATTTGTTCTTCCATATCCCTTAGGGCCATATTCTACGATGTAGTAAAGAGCAGATATTTGGCTGCAGTTGATGTTCTTTTGTTTACACTAAGTTCACCACATGGAAAATTAAGTACGAAATCCTTTAATATATGAACCAAGTGTGAGTGAAAAGTAGCCTGTCATCTTCATACCTTCTTTCCTAGAGCAAACAGGTTGAGGCTATATCTGAGAAGGAGGAGTGTTACCAGGGAGTTATAAAATGAGGAGGGGAGGATTCTATGAGTACTTTTGGGAGGGGGGACTTTTACTGGTTGGTCTGGGACACGGCATATAGAATACCCCCAGGTTTAAAGGGGGAGAGGTATCCACTACCGGAAATTTCTAAATTTAATCCTCAAAAAGGGCATTTTAAGGTCATCCTAGTTTTCTGGAAATAAGATCAAAATAAATGTCAAAATAAATCAAATAAATCTTTATTTATAAAAAAATGTATAATATTTCTTGAATGTATGTTAAATAACTATTTTGTGTTTGCTAGTTTTGACAAACCGCTAATTTACTTGTTATGGGTCTAAAAGTATATAACTATTGTGGACCTTAAGAAGAACTAAGCCAACAAGTATGCGTTGCACCATAGTCGTCCTCAGCCATGTTTTGACTAGACACAACAGTGACATTACCAGTTACCCTTAACAATCTTTGAAATACCTCAATCTGAATTCTCCTGCAATATTATAAATACGTGTACATATGTTTGGCTCTTTTCATGCCGCCTTTCTCGTTGATCCACTCAGACAAATTCTCATTTTTTTAGTCCATCACCTGATCAATTAGGAGGAGAGATTCCTTCCTCCCCCCCCCCCTCCCCTTGCCGACCCGTCCTTGGTGCCCACCAATGCGGTTCTAAGCTTATTAACACAGCATGAAGAAATAAAAATGATTAAGCTAGAAAGTAAACTATAATATATTTTTTTCTTAAATCATGTGGAATTTTGGAGAAGATTCGTAGGAAAGGAGGATATGGTTCCCTCGGTTCATAGTTCATTTTTAAGGTTGTGTTTCTGTAGAACCTTTTTGAATTGTACTAAAGGTCAATTCTCATAATTACACAGAGTTTTTATTTTTTAAATGTTCACAAAGTAGTAACTTAAACAAATAATGTATAACATATATTTATTATGTGTGAGGATAATAGTATGCAATTGGTTTTTCACGTATCAGCTATCAATTTGTTGGTTATTAAATATTTGTTTAGTCTCTTCAGGTTTTATTGTATCTGCACTTTAGTGGTTTCTGAATTTACACGTGATTTGTAAATTACTACTGTGTTTAAGTTTGCTCAAATCTTTAAAATAAATTAGGAAGAGAGAAGGAATAAGGCTACTAACTTGTAGTACGACAGTGTTTACATGTATCAACCTATATAATATAATGTGAATATATAAAATACACATGGATCGTCATTTGAACCCTGGTCGTCTGGCTTTGCATTCTGATCACTCTGTCGATTGAGCGATCTATGAATTTCTTCTTTTCACTGAAAATTAGGAGCAAGAAAGTGATATATGGTGGAAATCATTTGTACTTTCTAGACATTAATTAATAAATCTAAACTATTTACACACTTAAGGTGCAGCGGGAGGGAGCATAAGTATTTTTACAGTTTTTAGAGAATTAATTTTTTTTTTGCCCAAATAAATTAAATAATACCCCAGTAGCAAAATAGAGTTTAGTTTTCTGCAGTTGCTAATATCAACAGATCTTGAATATCTGGCAAGGGTATTATGAAATTCTGTCAAAACTTTTTAAATAAAGAGAAAAAGTTTTGACAAAAACTAAACTCTTATGTTTCTACTGGAAAAATATTTGATTTATTTTGGCCAAAAAATTTCAATTCTATAAAAACTGTAAAAATAATTGCACTCCATTCTTCCCCACCTTAATAAGTATAACAACATTTATCTAGGTTTTGTCTGGAGGAGCTAAAGTAACAAAGTCTCAATGTACTCTTTGTTAGTGTTGGCTTTGAAAATAGTAGTCTGAACGTATGATCGCATTCATAAATAAATAACGCGTGCTCGTATTCAACCGAAAACCACTCTATAGCATCAGTCCACAATCGATCCATACCGACGGATCAGCCGCTGTCTGTTTGAGAAGATAATGGAAATTTCTGCGTGTTTAGTGTTTAATGTTGTCAGCTCAACAACAAAGTTTTCTAGACCAAAGCCGTTATTTTATTTTATTTAAGTAGCTCCTTATTTGTTTTCACGATTGTGCGTTGATCCCATTAAATACCCTTTGCTTAAAAAAAAAAATAATAATCTGGAGGCATTGCGGATCGATGCCGTGACCTCTAGGTCTGTAGCCAGGTACTTTGACCAATCAAACATAGAGGTGGTTATATTTTCAAACTAAACTAAGCCATTCAAAATAAAAAAAATCAATAAACATGAGTTAGTTTATAGTATGTTATTCAAACAGATCTTTATTTTAGAACCACGTCTTACTACCCGTTCGGGTTATACGATTATGTACTAATTACGCAAATAATGTTAGGGATTAGGAAGGTAATATTTAGATGAAGTATACCGGAATTTGCATGGAGGAATAGTGGAAAACCATTTTAGAAAAACCTCCCTCGATACACCTTAACGAGATTCAAACCTCGATCTCCCCGTCATTGGCAGTCTAGTCTGCTGCGAAAGTAGCGAGTTAGACCACGTGACCACCAACGCGTGTAATATGGTTTATTAAATGTTCTTCCTTTCCACCCTATTATTGTAATAAAATAAGGAGAGCCCATACTGATATAAGGCAAAGTGAAAGAAAAAATTGTTAGTTAATATTTTTAGAATTATTTGTAACCAATATGTAATTATTTTTAATATTTCTTTATATTTGCTGATGATGAATGAACATTAATAATTTCCCTGTTACTGCCAAATGTTGGACAAAGGATTGTGAATATATCTGATATTTTTTTATCAAAGTATTTTTTTTATACTCAGTATTCCCATCAGCATCATTTTTATTCTTAGACCACCTGAAGGCTATTTCTGTTCTGTTGTTAAACGAACTGTTCACAATATTTCCACCAAATGTAGTTTTTTTTTTCTCTCTCCTGAGTCCGGCAGAGATGGTTTAAGGGTGTGAGGTACAGCGAATTGCGTGGGTGAGGTTTTGGTGGAGGGGGATGGAAGATAAAATAGGGGAAGGGGGTGCGCTCATAGGGTGACTCTGGGAAAAGCAAAAGGGTCCATAGCGAATAACTGATCATCCGTGTATAGGGGTGCTCTAGTACTTTTTTTTTCGTCCTATCTCCCTAGCTCGTTGCAAAAGGATGTATCACGCGTGTAGAACGCATACGCACATATACGTGAGCGTGGAAGCACACACACATGCTCTATAAATGTGTGAGAGCGGACATGAGTGGGTAATGTGAATATAGTCAGTGCAGATCAAATACCACTACGGTGGGAATTGTAAAGTGTAATTATGTGTGAATATTATTTTGCATTATTTATTATTTTGTTTGCGAATACAATTATTGTTGTGGAAGCATAGTACTTTTTTTTAATAGTATCGCATTCATTTAAATATTTATAGCATAAACGTGCGTGTTTTGAACATATTTTTAGCCTTAGATAAAAAAAGTACCGGTATATAATTATATTTTTAATGTAGTCCTCTTTCACTTAACGAGATATTCCATTTTTATGAATACAAACATTGGCTTAAAAATAAATGTTTGAACTACTGTTTAGCAGGATATTTTTATACACTACCTACATTTTTTAATTTGTTTAGTTGACTTAGTCATTTCGAAAAGGCCATACTCCCATTTTATGTGAAAATTCACTTTTTTCCCTTTTTTGAATACTACCATATAAGGTGCATATTCCACGTAAAAACACCACTTAAAGAGGCTTCCATGCATTATATATGTAAGCATTCCTTTCGTAAAGGCATATGTCCAGAGCTATGGCGTTTTCTAACAGAATTAACTGCATGCATCACTACAATTATTGTAAGACTGTTAATTAATCAAATACGTAGATATTTTTAAGACGATACTTGTAATGTACTTAAGACAAGGTAAAACCCAGTCGATCGTTCACTCACTCGTGACCGGGCCTGTAAGATTAAATTTTTTCTAGAAATTTAGACCCAAGGCAAAAGAAAAGAAAAGGTTTTGAGAAATTTGACCTCTAAGGTGTGGAAAAGAGAGATTCAAGGTTTTCAAAATTCACTTTTGTATCATTTTACCCAGCGACTATTGAGCCTGGGAATTCTAAAAGATAGTTCCTTTCAATAAATTGGACTAGAAAATGGAGATTTTGCTTGGCAGAAGATACCGGGATTGCTCCTTATAACTAGAAATGTTTTAATTTGGGAGATTTCGAAATGGGGTTTCGGGAAATTGTGGGCCTACAATTATCAAAATAATTTTAAGTTGATGTAGAAAATTAAAATTTGGCAGACAGGTAAAGAGACAGCTCCAGATGACCAAATAAATCTTAAAATTTCTAAAAGTAAATAGGAGAAAAGGGGTTGCAGTTTTAAAATTTAAAAAACTATTAGTGAACAACTCATTTAAAGTGTGTTAAGAAACTGAAATTTATCAGGATCATAAAAAGGGAACTCCAAATAAATATTTAGGAATGAAAATGATAAATTTTAAATTAGTACTTTGGAAAGCAGAGGGGTGGTTGAGTTCTATGAACAGAAAAAAAAATGTGGCATAAAAATTAATTTTGCAGGCAGTTAGAAGGAGCACTCCAGTTAAACCTATTTATTTTAAAATTATAAATTTATAAATATTAAAGTTTAAATGTGGAGCTTTAATTTTCCAAAACTATTTTAAACTGCTTTCTTGTGTGGCAGAAAATTGAAATTTGACAAAAAGATATAGAGACCACTCCAAATAAACATAAAAAATTGAAGAATTTATATGGAAAAAAAAGAGAAGTAGAAGGAGGAAGGGGGATAGTAAAAATAAACTAAATGTTTAAGTGATACAGATATCCGAAATTTTCCAGGAAAATAGAGAAATTACTCTCATAATAGAATATGTGTTAAATATTTGGTATTTAAAAGTGGGCTGAATTTCGAAATAGCCAAAATTTAAATAATAAATTACTGTTCAGTGTGGTAGAAGATTTAAATTTGCCAGGTGGCTATAAGAACCCTAAAACAACCATAATTAAGGTCTGATCCTTAAATTTCGAATTGAAGAAGCAGTAAATGGTCAAGTGGGATGGGGGGTGTCCCTCAATTTTCCAAAACTAATATAAAACCCTTTTTGATTTAATATAAATATAAATTTGGCATGAACGACAATAGGCATTCCCGGAGAGCCGAATAACGTCTGAATATATGGAATTTCAAAACGTAAGCACGGTAAATGTAAGAGCTTGAACTTGATAAAAATAATATAGAACATTACTTTTTAGTATGATTTAAAATTTAAATTTGGCAAGCAAGTAAATACACTATATAATATAATTAAATACATCTTAAAATTTCAAAAGGGGAGTGTAGGAACAAATTTTTTATGGCACACAAAATTAAAACTAGGATAAAACGAATACAAAAACTAAAGCTTTTCATAAAAGGTGAGTCATTAGCGTTGCAATAAAACTCGATGGATTAATTAAAGCCTTTATACCAGTGACATAATAATTAAAATAAACAAGTTCTGGTGACGTAGTTCAGTGAGCGGTGATTTTCTTTGGAAAACTATGATGCTTATTATCAATGTTTCTGTAGCAGATTATATTATTTATTTATTCTCTTTGGTGAACTTTGATGCTATTTTACTGAAAATAAGTATTTAATAATATATTAGTTTGATTATTTTATTTTATGATCGTACTTAGGTAAAAATTAAGTAAGTTGTCAATAGATTATGTTTGTTTGTGCACTCAGTTTGTGGACAAGGTAATAATTTGTTTTAAATATTTAATTCATTTTAATTAATTAATTATCATGATTGGTTTGGGATTGCAATAGTTATCTCAGGATTGTACAATGAGGAACTACCAAAAATGTAGATAGCGGGATGTTGAACGTTCTAATTTGACATAGATTTGATGTTGCTTAGCCGTGCTAAGAACGGGTCAAACTGCTTGTCTAATCTAAAATAAGTTTCATACAAATACACAAAAATGATCATGTTAGACCTGTAAATTTATATTTAAGATCTTAATAATATTACATTTTGTTTAATACACAATTTGTGCTAACTATTTATATATGGTATGGGTACTTTTAAGTGATACTGTCATATTTGACCAAGACCTTGTTTGTTTTCATATGTATAAATAATTAATTTTATTCTGAGTAAAATTGGCGTTTTAATTGAATATGATTTACCTTGTATGTGTATTTGTTTGTAAATATTTTTCTTTGTGCTTGTATTTAGTTTTTTAATTGATTAATAACTTAGTGCTTCAATGATATCGGCAATGGAGTTAATCGATTTTGAATAAGTTATCAATTTAGTACGAGCATCTTATAGGACTATACTATACTAGTGTATGTTTATAAGACCTATGAATATGCTGCTTTACATATATTACTGATTAATGTGAGATAAAAAAACACACATGATGTTAAAACAAGTTTCAGATAGCCATTTTGGCCTCAAAACCAAACATCCAGATTTGTAAATGCTGCTATTTTTTCTGATGTCATGGCAAGACAAAGTTGGACACAAATGTGCCAAAGAAGTACAATCAAAAACAACCCTACACAAATAATGGGGTGATATCCATACAATAAATAGTGTATTGAATCCATATTTTCTATAATTAGAAACTTCATCTTACCTAAAAATCCAGAACTCTGCGTATAACCCGAACGGGTAGTAAGACGCGGTGTTAATAATAATAATAAAAATCCAGAACCCGTGCCTGAATCATTTAAAAGACGACCAGCATAAGAATATACTAATGTTTATCACAAACTCATACGTAATGGATTATGATTATCTACAGGATCAGTATTGATAGTTTGAATTATTTCATTTAAGTGAAAGAGTGCACTGGATACAAGGTGAAGCAGGATGGTTCAGTGATAATTAATTGCTGAGGAAAACAAAGGGTCCCAGGTTAAGTTCCCATGCCCAGATTGGCATTTATAGCTTAATTGATTTCGCAGAGGAAGCAATACTGAGATTGTATGGGCATGTAATAAGGTTGGTAAAGGATAAGATGCAGAAGAAAATTATATAAATGAATTATGTAGGAAAAAAGCGCAAGTAAATCCAATAAAGAGATGGGAGGAGCAAATAACAGAAATTGTGCAAGTGAAATTATAAGAATGGCTGCAATTAAAGGAGGAAAAGTGGTGGAAGGATAGAAAAACATGGAGGCATTTTAATAAACCGACCCGGCCACAAGCTGGAAACAGAGTTAATGATATGATGATTAATTGAATTTAATTCATCTTTAAGGATTGATCCTGTGGATGACCATCAAATATTAGTATGTGATAGGCCCACACATGAATTAATAATACAAAGTACAGTGCATAATACTGTCAGTTGCGAGTTGCCGTGAAACGTGATTGTAGATAGCTCTGAGTAGCCGGTACTTTCAACAGTTCCCACACTTAAACTCAATGAAAACTCACGAAAAATGGTCCGGAAAATATGGGACTAATCTGAATAGCTCAACAGTAGAGCATTGTCACTCAAATACAAGAATTCCGGGTTCGATTACTGTATAAAGGATGTCAATTTTCAATTAATTGAATGAGGTGTTTAACTTTCACACATTGGTATTATATTTTTTCTTCCATTATGACATTTTATTACATTAATTGGAAGGCTAGTTGTTGGTCCTATATTTATTAATGGTGAAATCGTAAGTAAAATATATCATAATAGCTCTAAGAAAATAATTCATATTCAAAATTTGAAGGTTTTTTTTTATCTCAAATCTGATAGTGACAAATCATTGAATCTTGAATATCCTTAAGAGCTTGAGGTCTCGAAGACTCGAAGGTCTCACCCGTAATATAAATATAATAATCGATAAAAGGTTTGTCAGTTCACAGGATTATATACTAGAATATACATACTTGTGAAGAGAAAATAGCTCTGACCTAAATAGAAGTTCTACAAGTAAGACACATAAAAATTAAATGAACAAAACCAGCCACTATTGGATTTAGAAACTAGTAAAATATTCAAATTTTAAGAAACTACGCCGGTTGGAATAAACTGTAATCAAAACGTTATTTCGTGTTTCATGTCTTATACGTTCAGAATATCCATATTTAACTACGCTTTTTTAGAGGGTAGCATGATTATAACATACTTTTAGATCAAATATTCCATCATTCAAAAGTATCGCAAACTATTTTTTTTTTTTTAAACGTAAAGATTTAAACTCTGACCTCTTCACCAGCAAATCAGAGCCGATGATGTTGATATCTAAAGTCTCCGTGTTCAAATATGCAGTTTTTTTGTTGGTGTTTTTTAGAACCACTTCTTACGACCCGTTCGGGTTAAACGCTTATGTATTAATTACGATAGTGGTTTTAGAGATGAAGGTTATATTAATAGGAAGTGTAACAACATTTTCCTGGAGAGAGAGTAGAATAAAATTTTGGAAAAGCAACCCTTAATACACCCAACCGAGATGCGAAACTCGATCTTCCCATCTTGGGCAGTTCAGTCTACTGCAAGAGTAGTGTGTTAGACCACGCGGCCTTCGCCCAGTGATATAGTTAGTATAGAATATATTGCTATTTAAATTATGCCAGAGAATGTATTTCCTAATCTTTCTTTAGATAGGTATTGGGTGCCCTTTTCCCCTTAGAATGATATATTTCTAGAGTTGGCATCATTTAATGAGGGGGAAATTATAATAAACTAATGAGATGACTCAAAATTTAACTAATCGATAGTGTGCATGTATCTTAATAGTCCATCTCACCCTATGGTTAGCACATAACTTAGCTATGGAATATATAACTTAACTATGGTAATAGTGTAGGTAAGTAGCAGCAAGCAGAAGGTTCTTTATTGAAAAATACCCGCCTCGGTGGCGTAGTTGGTTAACGCGCTTGTCGTGTTGAGCCCGACTGCTGAGGACGGGGAGATCGAGGTTCTAATCTCGGTCGGGTGAACTGGGGGTGGTTTTTCCTAAATGGTTTTCCACTCTCCCTCCATGCAAATGCGGGTTCACTTCCTTTAATTCAACCTTCCCAATTCCTAATCCATTTGTGTAATTAGTACTTAAGCGTATAACCCGAACGGGTAGTAAGACGTGGTGCTAAATAATAATAATAATAATAATTTATTGACAACATTTGTTGAAAGTGACTCATGTCAACCTATTCGGAAGTGGCTACTATTTGATTAGTTGGACTATATTTTCAATAAAAAGTTTTATCACATTATTCTAATAATACATACTGTGTAATTGGCGTTTTCATAACTAACTGCAAAAACATAATAAATCATAAAATAATTATGTTTCTTTGTTTGGCGATTGTGACAACAAGAGCTATTAGATTACATGAAATAATAAATTAAAACATATATGTTCACATTTGTATCTTATTTTTAAACAGCGCATAAACACAACCGAAGACTGTTTGTTTATGACATCATCAGCCACCCTTGTCTAGGTTGGCTTGCCATCTTAATTCATGTAAAGATATCAGCATTTTAGAAGCTCTCATCCGAAATACATTTTTAAGTGTACCATAGACGTCGCTTCAACAAGATGAAACATTGAGACGGATATTTTTAATAGGTTCGTGTTTTAATCAAGTAAAAATTAATCAATTTAGAAAACATTCTAAACTTGAAAAAAGTAAGGAGCGGTTATAATACAGGTTAAGACTTCGAAAAAATCTAAGGTCAATAAAGAGTTAAAAGGATAGTATACTAAAGAAAATAAAAAAAATTAAAAATTAAAAGTAATTAACAAGTTAAAATTATATATATTAATATTGATAAAAATTCAAGCAGCGCTTTCGATAACACTAAAATATATGAGATATAGATAGAAATAATATGATTAAAAATAATCGTGACATAACATTATCAAGTCAAATGGTGACCATCAACCAGAAGAATAAAAACATGAAATCACGTTAAAATAATTAATAACAGAAATGAATTGAGGAATAATACAATTAAAATTTAAACATTAAGATGGCAAATATGAATGGAGTAAACAAGTGGAAGTATTGTATTACAGGAAATATAATTAATATGACATAAGACTTAAATCGTAACAAGCTATTAATAATGTTCAGTGTTTAAATAGAGATATGAAGTCTTAAACTTGATTTGAGTCCCGTTTCTCCTTGGGCAAATGTCAGCAATTTAGAAGCCGATTAAACTTTGGCCGACATGTTTCGGTACGTGTGTACCATATTCATGGCGCTGTAAAAATGAAATTAAAGACTATTAAAACGAATTAGGGAAATATAAAATTAATGAAGGATAAGTTAGACAGTAAAAAAAAAAAAAGATCACATAAAACAAACAATCAAGCTCACCAGGGTAGTCGTGCGAGAACACAGTTAATGTATTGAACTGAATGTTGAGACTGAATGGGTGTGTGATTAAAACTGACTGAGAAAATGAAAACAAAATACTGTCGATATGTTTCCATGGCAATGAAGGTAAACGTGATCAATGCGTAAACTGGTGGAGGGGATAGCCAGAAAAATAGTGAAAGTGAAATAAGATTAAAACATGGATGGATAAATAAATGGGCTATCTCCTCTACCAGTTTACTATCCTTTCACCTCTTTATTGACCTTAGATTTTTTTTGAAGTCTTAACCTGCAAGTAAAAATGGCTATAAGCAAAGAAAAAAAAATTTGGTGAAATTTTTGACTTCCAAAAATAATAACAACATAAAATGGTCTTGTGAACCACATGGTTTGGAGAATGGGTACGTGATAGTAGATGTGGTAGTTTTCCCTAACTGTCACACATATCATGGATAAGGTATAACCAAAACCAGACGTCACATTGTGATGGGTATTTCTGTATTCTACATTAATATACGGTAGAATTAATACAAGCAAAAGTTATTTTATATATTTACAAAAATGCAATCAAATTGAAAAATGATTATCTTAGAATTTAAAAAAATACTTCTAAATTGATTAAGGTTTTTATTATTGTCAAGTTAAAATGCAGGAATCTTAATTTCGATACGTTTTATTGTAGAAGCGTTATCTTTTAAGTAATTCCACGATCACTCGACCTTCAGATAGACTCTTAATAGTAAAGTCAGACTTATAAAAATTAATATAACTACCGCTACTCTTTATTTTTTTTTTCATCTTACAAACAGGTGAACTTCTTTGAATATTTTCTCCTCATATTTTTATCTTAGCGTAAGGTGTCAGACTTCTGTGCTGGCGGCCGGGGTTCAATCCTCGGTGCTGGCACAGATTTATCTCATTTCCAAACCCTTCCTTCACCTCTGACAAGATATCTTGTGAATGTGGGGAATGCCTGGCACCCGCCGTGGTTCGGATTCCACGTTAAACTGTAGGTCCTTCATTTCATCTCACAATCACCCTACCATTACACATTAGCGTAAGTGCGTATAACCCGAACGGGTAGTAAGACGTGGTGCTAATAATAATAATAATAATAATAATAATAATAATAATAATAATAATAATAATAATAATAATTTTATCTTAGCTATCTTGATAAGAAAAGTGACATGGCACCAAGTCACTTTATTAAAATGATTAACACGTAAAACTAATGTTTTACTATTTTTTTCTGCAACAGATTGTATTTCCACATACTCTTACGTGGGTATGTGCTACTCTACAGCGTGTGAGTGTGTTTGATGAGATCAAAGCGGTTTGCCGCTCTCGCTGTTTAGGAGTCCTATTCACGCCTGAAACCAAATGCATGCGCACCAGCAAACACACATCAAATATTTAGTCCAAAATGTGATATGAGGTACGCAATAGGAAATTTAAAACAAAACTATATCTAGTTTTCTTTGCGAGGGTAACGCTTGAAACTAAAAAAAAATAAAAAATCACAAACCCATTAAAATAATATATCATCCCAACACCAAAATTAGTTCAATGTGCCAATTAGGGCACTAAATGAGTTTATAGAATATTAGTTTGTTAATTAAAGAATATAAGAACAATATTCCTAATAAGTTTATGAAATCATATTTTTCCAAACAATTCTTATGTAACACATTAACTAAATTTTATATTATTTTCATTCTTAATGAGTTTAGTTGGTGTTTTCCCATAACACACACAAAAAATGTAATATTCCAAAATATTTAGCTACTAATGTCAGCTTTATCTGTAGTTACAAGTTATAGGGTGTTAGGATAGTTGCCGATGACGATAAAGTCAAGGTTCGTTGAAAGTATTTTTTTTTCGCAAATGATTTATGGCTTTGGTTCTCCTTCTTACATATTCTCTGCACGCTAATACGGACTAGAACTACATATTTTCTAATTCCTACACTTTATATTAGGCCGCTATAACTTTGGTGCTTAAACGCAAGAAGGCAAAGCTAATTTGGTTACGACTATATTAAAATGATCTCATAGTATTTTTTTTTATCAACCTGCAGTATTTAGTTTTGAATCTTAAGGAAAACCTTTTGTGTTCCTTCTGTTTATTTGTATAGCTGCAGTTTTATTTTTCAAATTGTATATTTAAATTGCATTTCATTAAATTAACTCATTAAAAAAAAATTTCTATTACTTATTGTATTAGTAATAATTTACTTTAAATGTTTCAACCAACAATTTGGAGGGTAATATAGACGGTGTTATGCTGGAATTACAATCAACTTTACGTTACCCCACGTAAAGTAACGTTCATATACCATACAGAAACAAAGTAGAGTTCGGCATTACCCTGACATTAAGGTAACATAATATAAACCCGCGAGAAAGACAAAACCAATTTACTTGAAGTGTTTGAAAACAGATTATTCCTGAAAAGGAATTTCTAAGAGTTTAAGCTCAAAGGCTTGAATTTAACCAAATTTTTCTACAAATGGACATATTTGACAGTTATAAAAAGTTACTAGATCTACTTTCACGTATTCATAGTTATGAGAATTGGAGTTGTATCTTTTTAAGAATATAATAATACCTATTAAATAAAACTAATAATTTTGTAAAACTTTACCAATGCTGACAGTAAAAATATGTTGTTGTTTTTTCTAAAAGGCTCTCAAAGTGTTAACTAGTAAGAAAATCAAGGTATACTTTCAATGGAAGCTTACTGAGCGACGTTGCTTCCTTGAAGATTTTGAAGATAATTTGCGAAACGTATTGCATCTTAACTGGAAACACCTAAGGACTCTAAGTAACACCACGCTTGGACGTCAGTGTGCAAAATAGAAAGAGAGGGTAAGAGATTCGTAGTTCAGCCTGCGTAGTTAAGTTCATTTCTGACGAATCTACACTCTCATTATACTATGGCGCCTTGGTAAATTGACTTGATTTTTAGATATACCTTTTTCTTCTTTCCTATTCTAGATAGACATTTGCTTCAAAAAAAAAAATTTAATCCCCTACCCGGCATGAGGATCTATACGACCCATTTTCGTAACCAAACCAAATATGCTGAGTTGTAGATGATTTGTAAAAAATATACGTATTAAAAAACATTTTAAGATTTTAAAAATTGTGATAATGTAAGAGGATTTTTAGAATTATTTGTAAATTAACGGGTTTTACTCTAATTTTATATAATATGTTTTTAACTCCTTGAAAACCGCTTCGGTGGCCGCGTATTCTAAGGCGCTACTCTCTCAATAGACTAGAATTCTGGTTACGGAGAGATCATGGTTCTATCCCGGTCAGGTGTATTGAGGGTGGTTTTTCCCTAAATGATTTCCCACTCTCTCCACACAAATGCAAGTACATTTCATCTAAATCCAAAGTGCTAAAACAAACAAACAATAAATCTCGCTGAATTAAATGTAAATAGTAATTAGCATGGGAAATACTATCTTTATTTACCGTGACGTCACAGGTGGACAACTTCCTGAAGCTACTAAATAATTATACGTACAGTACAAAGAGACCATTACTATTTGGTGTACAATAACTATAGAGTAGATGTTCCTGCACACACTTAACAAACAATTGAAATACTAAATAACAGTTTTTAGATCGCTCTCAACGTATAGGCTGACAGGAACACGCCTTATACTTCACTTAACGTACCGTATAAGTTCACCCCTGGACAAAGTTAAAGTTAACGTCACACCAACGTTAAGTGTATCGTGATTAATTCAATTTAAAAAATCACACAAGAGAACCCTTTACTCAAAAAACAAGTTCTTCTTTCATCCGCGTAAAATGTAATTTAAATATACATATGAAACATTCAGAATACAAGTAGTACAAGTAAATTTGTCTTACATAATTAGAATACAATTAAAATATTATCATCCTTTTCAGCGGTCAAAATATTTAGTTAAGTAAATAATTATGATATGGCTGTAAAATAAAATATAGTAAAAACGTTTAATATGATAAGTATATAATTATTATATAGCATTCTTAATCACATAGTTATATCACCCTCAAATTCAAAATTAAAATTTATAGACTCACACTATGGTGCTTGTTAATAGTACATATAAACATCAACAAGAAAATTATTTATTTTACTAAAATTATGAATACTTTTTTACATAAATAGATGCATGTATGGCTGTATACAATATAGGCATTAGATTCATAAAATTAGTACCAAACACTTATTTAGACTATTGAATTATTATTATTAGCACCGCGTCTTACTACCCGTTCGGGTTATACGCACTTACGCTAATGTGTAATGGTAGGGTGATTGTGAGATGAAATGAAGGACCTACAGTTTAACGTGGAATCCGAACCACGGTGGAGGCCTGGCATTCCCCACATTCACAAGATGTCTTGTCAGAGGTGTAGGAAGGGTTTGGTAATCAGATAAATCTGTGCCGGGACCGAGGATTGAACCCCGGCCGCCAGCACAGAAGTCTGACACCTTACCCCTAGACCACCAGGTCACCATTAGACTATTGAAAAATTGATTTGATTCCATTATATTTTTCGAGAATAGTGTTGTAAGAGAAGAGCTACCCCGAATTACTGACCTGTTATTTTGGTTACAAAGTAGATGTATTATGAGGATGTGTTTCTTGTACACAGATATATATGACAAACGAAATTTACGTAAAACACATGAGTATTAAAAATATATATATTATGTACCTTTACAGACTTTCATAAAGATAATATTATGGGAATATTGTGAACGCTAGGATGTAACATGCTATAAAGTAAATTGCTCTGCCCAGGGTAACAATTCCACCCGCTTTGTGTTCGTTCTATAACATCCTCTAAAGCCGTAACATAAACAGTAAAACCTTTAAAATGAAACCGTGAATGCTAGTTGCGCTGATAATATAACAGATCCTGAGTTTGAACATCGATAGAATATGTTAAGATAAATTTTTCACATTGTAAGCTTAGTAGTTTGATTATTAAAAAANACTGTTGCGTTTTATTAAATAACCAGCCCTACAAGTTTGTTTTACCTATGCCCTTTAAACCAGTTTATTTTAACTTAAAATAAAGGTAGAACCACTTACACAAGCCCACTTCAATGGTCAAATGGTCTAAAGCATTATTCTCATGTTACACTAGCCTGCCGATGATGGAAAGATCGGGATTCGAATCCTGGTCGGGTCAACTGAGGGTGGTTTTTCTCAAATGGTTCCCCAATTTAGCTACACGCGAATGCGAGTATATAACCTATAAATTGTTTCCTTCCTAATCCCTGCTACACTAGAATAATTGTCTGATATGTGTATAACCTGAAAAATAAGTAAGATTCCGTGATAATAAAAGACCCAGCAGAATGTAACACTCAGTGAGTAGCGAGTAAGATAAGAATGGAATGATAATAGAAGAAAACAATTGACAACTCTAGTTAATAAAACAACCCAGAACCAGGAAAAGTAAAATATAGTTTCATTATTATTACTTCTCGACTATCGCCCAGAACTTTATTAAAAGAAAATTAAGTGAAATCACTATACCAATACTGTTAGTGAGATAAATTAGTCTGGTTTGGTGCTGTAAGTTTTTCGATCATATAGATTGGCACTACACATTTTACTATTATTTATTTAAAAGAAAAACCTTTTACGAAAAGTGAACCCAAAACCAACAGATCGTGAGCCACGGATTAACTACAGTGGTTTAAATAATTATTACAGAAGTTATAGGTGAAAAAATTTAAAAAAATACAAAGTCAGAGTTTTGATCAAGTTAAAAAGATATTGATTTTTTCATTATTTAGACTAAGAAAAAAGGAAAAGCCACAAAAAATCTCGTTCAGGAAAAAAAACACAAGATGGAAATAATTTATTCAATAATATATCATATACACCAAATAAAAACCTTTCGAGGTAAAAAAAGAATACTACCCGAACAACATTAAAATATAAAAACTTTAAAAAATAAGTTTATTTTTAATACCAATTGTTAAAATATGCCAAGCTTTATAATTTGAAAAAGCTACTATTCATTCAACTACACTGTATCATTTAACCAAGGAAAATCTACTAAATTTTTAATGGCAGAAATATTTAAAGTTTGATTTCGAGTGATATTAAATACAGTTGGTTGGTTTAGAGAAGAGTAAGGAAGTATAAATGGGGGTAAAGGGATGGTAGGAGAGTCAGAAGAAACCACATCATGGAGACGTTGCCCCTCAATTTTCGCTGTGACTCAAATGTATCGATAACTACTCCCTCAAATAGCATACGTTACTCACGTATGAACAATTTTATTTCAAAGAGAGAAAAAAAAATCTAGAGGGATCTTAGAGAAGAGGGATATGAGGGAGGATGAGTGAACCAGATGAAAGGAATGCTCGCATTAAGTTCCAATCTAGGTTCGGTCCACTTGTCATCTAAAGGTCGCACAGGGATCAACCCCTCCCTCCAACATCCAAAAACTCGACCCCTCCAGTTTGGCAATCCCACCACGCTTCACTTCAACTTCACGAAGTGACTCACTCTCTGTGTATTGCTCCAAATGCGGTCAGCTAGAAAATGCGCAAGTCGTTTCTTGAAAATGTCCTCATCCGGTCCTCCTTTTCCTGACCCCCTTTCCCTCCAACTAAACCGCTACCACCCTGCCCTTCGTTTCCATTCTCGCTCGAACTTTCATCTTTAGTGGTTATATGTTGTCTGGTTTTTTCGCACAAATTTCCATTAACAAGTATATTTTGGAAACTTTTCCTACGGATGAAAGGAGAAAGGTATTTTTGTTTTATTTTCATTGTTAATAATTGAAGTTGGTATGTAATTAGGTAAGAGTTCACCTTGTGATATTTTGCACATGCGCTTGATTGTTCTATTGCAGAGTTTCAAACGGATGAAAACATGTTCCAGGACTCATGATTATGAATCAAAATAAAACAAGCTTTAACTTATAATCATAGGAAATGTAATTTTAGTCGTAGTTTACTTTACTCACAAAGGATGATTTTAGTGAAATTGTGACAGGAGGGTATGTATCTGACAGATAGAATTTAGTTTATATTATTATTTTAATAGATTTATGCGTCAAATCATATGTTCTTCAGCTGTCACTTTTGACACATAGTTAAAATGCCACTGGCAGTACAATATAGTCTACAGCCTACATTATTAATTAAAGTGGTTAAGGCTCCAGTCTCATATTAACATATCTGCTGGGGACTGAGCAATAGGACTTCAAATCTTGGTTAGCTGTACCAACGTGTTTTTACTAAATTATTTCCCATCATCCCTATACGCTGATGTGGAAACACTAAATTTAAATTAGACCTCCTAACATTAATTAATTATTTATATGACTTGAATAAAATATCAAGACAGAAGATTTTTGGATCTATTTAGTCATAAAACCAAACAAACCTAAATCAGTGAATGAACACTATAATCACTGAGGTAAAGTATCACAATTAAGTGTAGATTTGCCAAGCTAGGCTTATAAAACTAGTGCTCTGGAACAACAGTTGTCTCAGAAACTATATATTAAACCCCTTATCATATTAATCATCATCGATCGTTTCCACCTCTGTGGGTCGACTGGAACAACTTCTTCCATTCCTGTCAATCTCTCCAGACTTCTTCCTTTGCCCCGTGCCTCCATTCCAATCCTTTAGCCTCCATGTTCTCTTGCGCTTGGACCATACATCTTGTCTGTGGTCTTCCAATTGGTATTCTACTCCTCTCCTTAGTCTATAGAGCTTTCTTTGGCATTCTGTCTTCCTCCCTTCTCATCACATGCCCTAAACACTGCAACCTTTTTCTCTTCAAAGTCTCTACCTATGAATATATAATTATTATTTTCATATTCAACGAACGTGTCTCAAAATAAGTATTATATATGCATTCACATGACTGGTGAACTAACTTAAAATAGAATAAGCCGACTAGTGCAACACACCATGTTTTAGTGCCTAGATACTTACTAATTTGATATTATTAATTCCATTAACTCCCGATTTGAATTATAGGACCTCAACAAAGCTTCGCAACTTTGCTACTCCAGCTATTCCTTGTTGAAGTCTCCTAGAAAGTTTATTTCAGGTGAAGCTGGCTATTATCCCATCCACCCTATGGGTTTATAAGAGATAAAGAGCCAACAAATTTTGCCGGAAAGATACTTTCCCATACCTTCCATAGATATCTTACATGCCACAATCGGCATGGGACTGACATATTTACTTCACTCCTAAGTAAGGTCTGCTACGTATTTTTATGACTCAGTATATTCCAACAATCAAGCTGAATTTGAACTAACAAACATTGAGTCTTGAGGCAAGAACTTTACCCAAAAACCACAAAGGATGACTACTTACTTGTTAGGGAGTAGAAACAGCTTCGTTTACCGCACGGTCTAAGGCATCACGTTTGTGATAGACTAGACTTTCGATTATGGGAATATTAATGTTTAAACCCAGGTATGTTGTAATGAAGGTGTTTTTTGTAAAATGGTTTATCTATCCATTCAAATACGGAAACACCTCCTATAAATTCAACCTTCCTCATCACCAACACATTTGCGTAATTAGTATATATGTGCAAAACCAGAACGAGTTCTAATAAAAAATAAAACATCACAAACCTATTGATAATAGAGTAAAATATGTTCAGTGTCCCCACCTTGAGTCGAACGAGGAAAGCCTGATGATGTTGATAAAGCTACATCCCCTGGAGAGCAGTTTAACTCTATTCTAACATATCCATTACACTACTAAGCCATTCAAGAGAAATATAAAATTAAAATTGTGTAAAGAAAGATATAAGAATTTTCCATTGAGAAATAATATATTATGTGATGTATTTTATAACGATAAAAAATATATACTTTCAAGAAAGTTATTGCAAATTCTCATTTAGACGGTTCTTTTAAAAGTTCAATGAGAAATACAAGTCACTTGACTCAAAGCTTCAAAACACGAAGTTATCGCACAAAATAAGGAGACTTCCACCCACTTTTTTTTATGGCGATAAAAGTAAAGGCTGTGATTTATTGGTTAACTTTTAAATTTGTTTTCAAAAAATAAATTGGAAAAGATCCATGTATTAAGAGGAACTCGGCTAGTTTCAAACGAAAACGCATTGCTTTTATAGACATTGATCAAATAGAGACCTATAGTATAGAACATTTCAAAAGTTAATACACTGATGATTAACCTATTTAATATCTTACATATCTTAAAAAGTTAACCAATTTTCTTTTATTGCTTTACTTAACTTGCATTTCACTCTCATTGATGGGAACGGTGACTAGGGTGTCAGTTTAATCTTATATAATTTACCAGTGAATTGGAGGTCAGAATTTGAATTTAAGAGGGGTGTACTGAGATATTTTTATTCCTAAATGGGTTTTACATTCTACCTTCATGCAAATTTAGTTAAATGTCCTTTAAATTTTATTTTTCTCTTCCCTACCTCACAAGAGTATTCAAATGGGGATGGCCCGGATGCGTAGCAAGAAGCAAGCCAGTGTAAAACATCAATACACTTTGGTGTTACTCCTATTACTAATAAACGTATATAATTATTTTTAATAATTCGTATATAAACCTACTTGTGAATTCTTATTTTTAAGTCAACAAACCGGTTATTGGTTTGATGTGATTTCTATCAATACGCGGCTGTGCATGCACTCAACACTTCGGCTGGTTAGTGCAGCCCGTACCACCTGGTAGAAATTCCATGTACTAAGGGAGTTCAGAAAGTATAGTGGTGCCTTATAACCTTCCACACTGAATTTCTAAGAGCGAGTGTGAAATGGACTATCAATTTTGCTGGAAAAGTATTTTAAAATATCTTTCAGCTTTATTTTACACGACAATCAATACGAGACTGACGTTTATACTTCCCCACTGAAGAAAGCTGTGCTACGGATCGTTCAATAAAAATTCTTTAGACGTCGCTGGGTTTGAACCCACGAACATTGAGTCCTGAGGCGATTTCTATACCCCAATAACTTTAGATCGACACTTATGAATTATTACAGACTATAGCTTGTAATGAATGTGTCTGTTAAGTCACATATACCGACACAAAAACTGGACTGCACCCATTAAAATTTTTGAAATTCAAATCTTCACTGTTATAACTAAAGAAATTAAATTCTAGCTATTTAATACTATAAGCTAAGGTAGTTTGATCTACAGGCGAGTCGTATCTCAACCAAAATTTTATTATTTTGGTTAGATAGTTTTTTTTAGAATAACTGGAACATTCTTAAAAAAAGTTTTTTTATGAAGAAATTAAACTTTTTTTTTAGAAAGTTTTACGATCTTGCACTCGTATTCTGGGATTCTCAGATCGCATTTTCAACATCGAGCGATTTAAATTGGATTTACTTTCTCAGCTAGAAGGTAAAAAACGTAAAACAAGAGAATCCAGAAGATATTACCTGTCAATCTTTTATCTCTTTTTTTTTTACAAAATCAAATATAATATAAATTATTTTAGGCATAACAAAATAAGATACATATCAGAACGCACTTAAAACTTAATGTGACAACATTGTTGGAGAAACATTATATAGTTGTGCTGGTGCGTTTTGAAAATTACGAATTTAATATCTATTTGAATGTTTATGCATCATGTATTACGACCCCTTATGGCTTCTTACACATGTACACTATTAGAGTAAGGACAGAGAAGGTAAAATAAAAATAAAATGTATCCTCATTTTCTTGGAGGGAGATTGAGAAACAGTTTAGGAAAATACAACCTAATTACGCACAAATGGGACTCTAGCCCCAAACTACGTGTCACCCGTCAATCCAGTTTAATACGAGAGTGATGCCTTGGACCATTCAACCACCGATGTGTGTATCTCTATTATCCTTCTCGGTTCAATTCTTGGATTAAAGTGCCGTTCATAAAATAGATATCTTTTGATTGAAAGCTCCTGGTTATCTATTTTAAAGAAACATGTTCCTGTATCTACGGTTTTACGTTTTAGTGATCATGAAAATAGTCAACATATGTAGGCCTATAGCTATGATTTAATCTTGATATCTGATTAGTAAACTTCTAGAACAGGGCTCACCAAACGGTCAATCACGAGCTAGGTGTGTGGTAAAGTTGTACTTTCCTAGATTAAATTAGTTTTTAGTTCTTCTGCCCAGATATATTTTATACACCTTGTCTTACTACACGCCCGTTCCTTACAATCACACTAGTAAAGGAGGGATGATGAGGTAATAATATCAGATACATTATCGTGGATAGAGGAAGGAGAAAGCCACAGTTTAAACATCACTATGTAAACGTTTACTTTCGGTGTATCCGTTCGAGATTCGATACTAGATTTTCTTACCACCAGCAATACATTATAGTGTTTTATTGACTCCTTTAGCCACGTGCTCACAGTTGTAGATAACAACATTTTTTTTTATTAATTAAAAAAACTGAATTCTTATAGACTTTTTGTAAAATAATATTTATTTCTTATAAGAATTTATTCGAACCAAATACATTCTTTCGTACACTGCAGTGTCAGTGTTGGCTATCAAACCCAAATTATCTAACCTAAAACCCTAGCATGAGGAAGATGAATAACAAGGATAATCCCTCTCAACGCACTAAGTCGCAATTGAACCCTGGTTTTCGAGAAAGAGAGGCAAACTCATTAAAAAAAACTGCAAACATATAGGGTATTCAGATATCCAGGTAAAAGATTATACAGATTGTAGGAGGTGACAGCACAAGTATTTTAATCTAATGAACTTGGGGTCGACGATGACAAATGGTGGCGCTAGAAGACGTCAAAGTTAGTGATGTACGCACCTNGGGGGGGGGGGGTGGCAATACATTCTCACCAAGTTGTAAGGCCCGATGAAATTATGAAAAATATGTTCACTAATTGCTTTAAAATATTTAGTGTAGGTTGTTTTTTCCTTATTTATTCAAGAGGCAAAAGATAAAGACGATATAAGATCCGTTAAAATATCCATTAAGAGTGAATAGTTGGAAGAAATATTTTGGACATTATTCAAATATTCCATCAATATAAACAATTTGTGAATCCGTTCATGGTTTAAGCCTATATTACAAAAGTCAACAAATTATCCACCAAGCTATTCACAAGAACAAATTTCTCACCTTTCTTGGTTAGAGGATACATTTGAGCAACTGTGGTGTGAAATTCATTGATGTTAATCTTAATTTTCGGTATAAACTTCCTTCTCGTGTCATCAATACTTTTTTTTTAAATGTTTTGCACGTCATTTAAACGTAGATCCGAGGTTTAATAAACACACGCCTTAATGATTTTCAATGGTGATTTTGCTAATATTTTCTGTGGCTTTCCGTTTAGAAGCAACATTTATAATTGGTGTAGGCTCGTCATAAGGACCATGAGTGTGGTAGCCATTACTATCTGTTACACCCCACCATCAAACTCAAGAACATAGGAATTGTGAAAATCTTTGACATCTATTTGCAATCAATAAGCCAAGATCAGGTTTAAAAAAATGTCAATCAATTATATTGAAGTGATATTTAAAGACTAGGACGAGTCATGTTCACACTAAGAGTCAACATTTTCAACCTCGGAACGAGCCATGTTGTCTAGTTTTACTAATCTCCTTATTTGGGACAAGCCATGTAACCCCTAATAAAATAACCTTTGTCACTAACTTTCCCTAAAGCCCAACACGATAGTTTAGTGAGAGGAAACTGTTGTTAAATAATGGTGGAAGGTTGTTTCATAGAACCTTCCACCCCGAACCACCCCTACATATTAGGCTGAGCTATGTGTGACCACTAGAAAGCCTTGTTTGAGACGTAATGAGAAGAGTCTGGAAACAGGATGAAATTTAATTCCTGTTGTGGCTTTGAACGGACAACTCTCAGCGTAATGTGGTTAGTTTAGACTGATTACAACGAAGAGTAGATGCTTGTCTTGTCTTTTTGTTATATGCTCGAGAGATTAAAAAGAGAATCCCAGTTAAGTGTGTCAGAGGGTAGAGTATTTAAATACAAGTTTTTGAAGAAAATACAAATGGCATCATCTATTTAAAATGGAAACTTCAAATGGTTCATATTTTGTTTAGTGAAGAAAAAAAAATCCACCCGCATCGGTGGGCACGTCAAACCAAAAAGTGTGTGGTCAGGATTAGAATCTCTGGCATGGTGAGCCAAGGTGGTTTTTCTTAAATAGCTTTCAAAAAAATGCAGGTGCATAATCTCTACAATTCATCTCTCTCCAAGTGGTGTAAAAAATTCGAGGTCTGTGAACTGATAGTATTATTTTAACGCTATAAATAAAAAGTTCTGCCATGGTGCGATCCTATTATAATGGGACGTTGCAGAGGGCAGGGGTTGAAAACTAGGGGATACACATAGACTTTAAATTCCATCGGGCATGTTCCGCTCAACCTCCCCGGACCAGATCTGATCAATATTGAACAGGGGATTCTCAGAACTGTAACAAATGCCTCATACCTCTTGCGCCACGAACAGCGGTGGTTTGTAAGCCTGGCGTTACCGACCGAGCGCATCACGCATTGGAGAGTAAAAAAAAAAAAACCCGCCATAGATGAGAGAGTGAGAAGGAAGAAGGAGATAGTAGCTTCAGTTGCTGCTCTGTTTCACATCTCCTAGCGCCACGCATCACGGATCCACACACACATACATTGTGTAAGGGGTGTGGGAGTCTATCGCCCACACGCATCTCAACAAGCCCTGTTAGTTCCCGGGTCACTCACGAGGTTGGATGCACACGTGACAAACCACTGCTTCGAGCTTGTAAACAAAAACAAAAGGTCGTGACACCCACGCCATCACACCTCAACACACTAAGTAACGGCTCGAAAAGATCGCACCTTATTGAAATTAAAAAGAAAGATACAAAAATACCTTTTATTTCCCTTTAACCACGTCTTACCTTGTCACACTATATGTGTTAGGGATATCAAGAGTGAAGTAAGAGAGGGAACCATTTTAGGATTAAAATAAACACTCCTGTACATTGAATATAAACCTCACTGTTTCCGGTAAACAAAACCTTAGTTTACCATCCATCCACACAATTGCTGGAAAAATTCCTATAAAACTACACTTCACTCACCCCCATGATATTAGTGTAAATATTCTGGTAGACAGAGTGGGTAGTAAGACATTATGCGCGAAAAAAAATTAACTATTCATTTAAAGGGAAATTTAGTTAATAGGATACATAATTCTTACGTATTAGCGTGGGATGAGGATAGTAAAACCACAACATTTAAACCCACATTTAGATCACCTGATTGGGATACAAGCCTCGGTGAACGGAAGCCAATCAAGTCTGACACCTTAAGCCCCACATCCACCGCTGCGAGTAAACCCAAACCCTAAGCAATTCCCTTGGATACCTACCTATGACGGTGAGGTTGTAGCGGAAGCTGCGGGTTGGAGTGTTCCGGAAGTCCACCCTACACCTGTAGACGCCCTCGTCGTGGCGCCGGATGTCCTCAACGACGAGCTGGGCGGGGTCGGAGACAGTTCGGAAGTAAGCCCTCGTGCCGAACACCTCGGGGGCCGACCAGTGTCTCGCCTGGCTCAGGGGTTTGCCCCTTACGTCGAAACTGGAGACAGAAGGAACAGTGATCTCTGAGATATTTGGGAGCGTGGCAGGCTAGACAACAGAAGATGCACACACCCACACACCCACACACCCAAACACCTACACACTCACACACTCAAAATAGTCATAAAGTTCAAATTCGTGTGAATAGTACGTAAAAATCGAAATTTGAACCCAGACCAGATGTACTAAGTAATTTTTTTTTTTTCTAAATTGTTTACTTCGCCCTCCACCTAAGTATGTGTACAGTTACTCTAAGCTATAGCTTCTTTATACATACTACATTAGCGTAATTAATATTATGTATGACCTATTTCGGTGGCCGCATGGCCTAAGGTGCTTCCTCGCAATAGACTAGACTACCAAGGACAGAGAGATCGTATTACAATCCCGGTCGGGTGTACTGAAGGTGGTTTTCCCTAAACGGTTTTCCATTCTCCTCACGCAAAAGTGAATACACTTTTTCTAAATTCAACCTTCCTCATCTCTAACCCACTAGAATAACTATCAACTAAGAGTATGGCCCAAATAGGTAGTAAGATGTGGTTTTAAAATACACATGTACATATACACCATGTGAGTGTGTTTAACTATAATGGGTGGAAAATTAAAAAACCAGTTCTAACATTGGTACTGGATATCAGCGATTACAATAAATATGTATATATAATAAAGTAAAATGAGTTTTAGGTTGAATAGTGGCTGAACTGGCCTTCAGTAGCAGAAACTATTTAGCTCGAGGAGAAAATAAGAGTAAGGTTATTAGTGTAGGAACAATACCAGGTACCCGTCTCAGTGGTATAGTGGTCAGAACTCCTAGCTACAGATCCAGAGGTCCCGGGATCATCCCCTGGCGTTTCAAGATTTGTCTGTGAAGCAGTAGGTCTTTAACGGGTTTAGCTCATTCTTGTGAGAACAATGGAGGAGCTACTTGAATAAATAAGTAGTGGTTGGGTCTAGAAAACCGAGATTAATAGCTGGGGAGTTTATGATGCTGTCAACATGACACCCTCTTTCTGCAAATGTTGGCAGGATTCTCGCCAACCAGTGGCAGCCGCTCAGTAAGTAAAGCTGCTCACTTGCGGGCTGATGGCATGGAGTTTTTTTTAATAGTGTAGGGGATGTGGAGGGTTGAATTTACAGGAGATGTGCCGTGTACGTCACGATGTGATAGCTGAAGTGCATGGAACTCACCACCAGATGGCTCTGTGTCTGTGTGTCGTGGCAAGTGTAGAGCGTCAGTAGTTGATTTCCCCGGATGGGGAGTCGTTTTGTTAAGCTTGAATAGAACTGTCCCCGACATCACACGAGCCATGAGTCATCTGGTGGCGAGTGCCGTGTAGATATTACCTACACTTGTGCGAAAGAAGATTGTGTAACCGTTTAGGAAAAAAAAAATATTCTCCATACAACTGGTCGGGACAAAACTCCCTATCTCAACAGACAAAACAAGATTGTAATTTAGTCATCGTGTTCATCGATGCGGATCACAGGTAAGGCATGGATAAAATATCTTACAACTTATTTTGAACGATTCATTGACTTGATAATTTTTGGAAAATATCAGGGTTAATGTTCAAATGTTACTTAAGTATAAGGCACCAGGAACTCTAAGGTTCAATGTCACACTTACAAAATATCTCTTTTAGGTCCATTCTAATGTTATCCTTCCACCTGCGTTTAGGTCTTCTCAAAGTTCTCTTATCATTGGGTTTGCCAGTCAGTACCCTAAACAAGGTTCTAGAATCCCCCATTCACGCTGCATATCCTCCCCACCGTAATCTACGAGATTTGATTATCCTAACACTGTTTTGTGATTAGTACAGAGTATGTAACTCATAATTACACAACCTTCTCCACTCCCCAGTAGCCTCGTCCCTTTATTGAACAAATATCTTCCTAAGCACCTTGTTTTTGAGCACACTAATTTTATTTATTTTTTGCATATAATTTAATAAACCACGTTTCATAACCATGGAGAACAACTGGTAAAACTAATATCTAGAATTTTCTGAGTTTTACTATTCTTTAAGGCAGGCGAGATATCAACAACCTTAACAAACAAGCCTTTCCCGACTGTATGGTTTTTCTAATCTCCACTCTAATATCGTTATTGCTAGTTAAAATGGTTGCTAAATATAATGTTCCTAGTAAGTAATTTTACATCAAATATATATTAAATATTAAATTAAGCTAACCATAATAAACTTTATTATAGTTTGCGATAAACAATAAATTAAGATTATTTGCATATATAATGAGATCCAGCAAAATTGATTAGATATAGGCTATTTGTTTAACGTATGAATACTTATTATTTTCTATATCGATCACCAGCGCTATTAATGACTTTAATTAACATGTGAGTATTAGGAAAGGTAAATTAGGGTAAATTCACCAACATTAGCATGAATAAGGGATGATAAAACCACAGAGATAAATCACATGCAGAGGAGCACGCCTAGTAAACAAGTTATGGGCCGAATATAGTATTTCTAAGAATCGATTACTCGAGTAAAAGTAGTCGAGTACTTTAGAGGGAATCATACTTTCGAATAAATTTCCAATAACAATCGGTTGAACCTTATTACTCGAGTACAGAGGGTTGTGAAACATGTGTTCAAGGAGCCTTTCAAAGGAATTCAACACTAATAAGATAAGTTATTCCTGTCTTCACTGACCTGTTACCTCCCTCCTCATAGTTTCAGGTTTTATGTTGCTTGACCAATGTACAGCTATTACAAAGTTATGCGTTTTAACAAGGTTCTCATAACAGAAAAAGTAGTAATGTATTTATTAATAAAATAAAATAAATAGCCTTCCACATTTGTGTGTATATATATATATATATATATATATACTTTATATATTGAATATATATAATATAGTAAGTAATATTAATCGAAATTATTTGTGTCAAATTTATAATTAAATATTTTAGTTATGGTTTGATAACTCAAAATTTTAGTTATATATATATATAAAAAAAATTTTACATTCTTTATCAACCACCTAGCCAGCATTGTATTGAGTCATTTATAATAAATCTACTACTATTGAAGAGTTGTTATTTTTTACTATTATATACATAGGTACGTAGTGTATTAAGTGAACTAGACAGTGAATATAATTGAACGAACTATTTTGATATACATGAATCAAACTCGAGACCTAGTATCAAATGAAGTCATGTTATAAACGTAATGTTCAAATTTTAAGATGATCATTAAAAAAGGTATGTTTTAATCAAGTTTTATAGATTTAATTTAGTTATTTTTTAGTTATTTTGTTCATTATTGAGTTATTTATTAAGTAAACTGCTTCCATGTTTCCTTATTTGTGAGTGTGAGTATCGGATCACCGCGCCGAGTAGAAATAATCGTGTAGTTTTGACCAACTACTTAAAAAAAGAAAAAAAAATGGAAACGTGTTTTGAATACTTTGTAGCTTGATCTTCGACTCTGGGTTGTACATCTTCGAGTATTTTGTATTGAAATAATGGGTGAAACCCTTAAGGATGAGTTTCACGTAACAAAGCGTCAAAGATTAAAAAAAAGAAGATTTATGGGAGAAAGGTTTTGTATTAAAATAACACGGTAAATATACTAACCAATAAGGTATATAATACCTGAAATAAAGTAAAAGCGTAAATAAAAGAATATCAGGGTCCGACTACTTTTACTCGAGTATTTTCAGAAGAATCGATTACTTTTAATTTCGATTCTGCCTGCCCATCACTATAGTAAACCCACGCGAGATTAAAATTTCAACCTCCTGATCATCAGGAATCCAGAACATTGAGAGAGTAACACTTTAGGCTTAGATCACGCGTGACCATTAATGTGGAGGCTCATAACTATTAGGTATTACAGAACAGTGTATTTAATATGAAAAGATTCTAATTAAAAACCACACATTTTTATTATGGAATAGTCGATCTCACCGTTAATGCTCGCCACAATACCCGAAGATCGTGGGTTCAAACCCAACCAAGGTCAACGGATTTTTTAGTGATAAAAATCCGTAGCACAACTTCCTTTGGAGGGAAAGTAAAGCCGTCAATCACCTTTTGATTTTGGCGTGTAAAAGAACCCTGGAAATTATGTGAAAATACCTTTCCCGGCAAAAGTGAGAGATCGTTTTGCTCTTGCTCATAGACATTCTCGTGTGCTGATATAATCATTTGGTTTAGAAAGTGCACGTTATATACCTCAAATAAATAAGTAAACAAAGAATAATGTATAAGAGAATATGAACAGAAATATGATATTTATTAAATATTCCTGCTATCGTGAACCAAAATGTATCCACAGTGAAGGTCCCACGTTCAGAGGCTACGGCTCGCAAAATACTGTATTGCTGGTTACAGTGAGGGAGAAATTAAATTCTCAGGTGGGTGCCCTGGAGGTGGATGTTAATATAATTTTATCATCTATAATTATTTCCTATCAACGCTAATACGGGTGCATTTCCTTTAAATTACCCAATCGATTCCTACTCTTTAGAATTTTTTTGTGAGTTGCGTCTGATTATTATCCGGACTGAGCTTACACCATGAGTTAGGAATGAGAAAGAGGAAATTAACCAGCATATCAGTATAAGGAGAGTGGAAAAACATTAGGAAAACTATCCTCAGTGGGATTTGAACTTCAACCTCTCCATCACTGGCAAACCAAATCATAAAATGTAGCAGCATAGTCCCACTTGCCCAACGATGCGAGCAGTCGTTAACAGCCATGGTGTTAAATATACTAATATGAACATATTTTATCAACGTCGTATTTTCAGCTTGTTTGTAACATTAATTCAAAGAGTACAGCAAACAAGAAATACTTAAACACACTGTTCCCAAACTAATATTGTCATACCCACCCTCCTTCAACCCCCTCCTTCCTTTGCCCGAGAAATCCAGCGTTTTAGTTTCAGAGTCGTACTACATCCGAAATGATTATGCACATAGGTTAGCTCCGCAGTTTCAAACATGAAACTCAAGCCGTTGTACAAGATAAACCACCGCACGGAGAAGACAAAGATAACTAGCACGCACCGCTGAGTTCTCAAGATATGACTGAGAGTTACATCTCGAGTAAATTCATTGAATTCCTTCTCTTCCAGATTCTCGCAAAACTCAAAGCCACATCTCTTCTAGTTTTGGAAAGAGACGGGGAAAGGCACGAGGGGAGAGGGTTGGAAATGTTCGTAAAAGATCATGCTTGACGGGGCATAACGACAAAACAACCGGGGATGAGTTATAGGAAATGGAGGAGTAGATGAAGACAAGATATTTAAAGCATTTTTTTTGTTCTTATTCAAAAGTATTTTAAAATGTTGGGAATATTCTATAAGTGGTTGAGATCCATCAGACCATGAGAGTAAAATAAAAGGGAGAGAGAAAGAAAGAGTGAGTGAGTGAGGGAAATTGATGTAAAAATAAAAATGATTCTGACAGTGATTGAATTCTAACCAGTGATTAATAAGTCACATAGATTATTTTGCAAATAAATTAAAATAACGATTCTTTATAAGATGTAGGTTTTAAAAAAATATATTGACAATAAAATTAATAACTAAATATATATAAAAAAATTTATTCAATTATAAATTCAAACCTGAAAACCATCTGGTAGAATTGTTTTTTCCTTCTAAACGAGAAAAGTACTAAATATTGATTATATTCTTATTCTTTATTCTAATAATCAACACCATCTTCCTTTTCCTTTCTCAAATAAAAATTAAGTATTGTAATTATGAAAATTTTGACCACGTGATTATTATGACTATATACGTTTTATGTGTCCACGAACCCAAAACAGTGGATTTTAAAATTATGTCTGTATGTCCGTCTGTTTAACTGTCTGTCCCTGGCACTCAATAAGAAACGGTTTGATGGAAATTGTTCACACTTGATATTTAGGTGTTATATGGCTATACATCAGTTTTTTATTTTATTTTGACACTAGCCCTTTTAATTAAGGGTAGTTAACTGATTTGAGATTTTTTAAATTAGATATTATCTCTAACTAGCAAAAACAATTTTGTTTAAAATAAATATAAAGGGAAAAAATCAATTTATACTTGTTTTTTGGTGGAAAATTTTGTTTAATGGCAGTTAACTGATGAGCTATTTTCTAGAATTTTGAGCTTTTCAAAACTGGTACAAATGTTTTTTGTTTTAAATATGTATTTGGGGTATATTAAACTTATTAGACATGACAAATAAAAGTGTATATTGGTTTTTAGAGGAAAGTTTAGTTTAAGGGAAATGTAATTAATTTCTTAAGAATTTGAAATATTTTAAAAATTACTCTAATGAGATGGTTTAATATTGGTATTTTTTACAATTTGATTATTCTATATATTTGTTTTTCTTTAAGAAATCATTAAATAATATTTAACTGAGGAATTATTTTTATTTTTGTAAATTTCACATTTTTTAAATAGCTCAAACAATTCTGTTCAAAATTGGTGTCTGGTGATTATTTTACATGATAAATAATATGGTTTATTTATTTATATAAATTAAATCAATTTAAAGGTAATTAACTATAACAAACTTCAGAAAATATGACTTTTTTTCAAAAATGATCTTTAGTTTTGAATTTAAAAAAATTGTTTAAACAACGCTGTATGTATATTATTTCTATCTAATGATGAATGTTTACCGTGCTAAGCAATATAGTAGTTTTATTAAGATTGTGTCGTAGTACCCGTCTAGGTTATACGAATACATCGGATATTAAATACCTATTAGCAAACATATGACCTGCATTACCTGATTCTAATCTCAGCCTTACCATCTTCAACAATGTGAACATTATGATCTAGAACACATGACCACCACTGTGTGTGTGTGTGTGTGTGTGTGTGTGCGCGCGCGCGTGCGCGTATGTACGAGTATAAATAATTCAGCTACGCCAAAAGGCTGGGCCACGAATACATCTAGTCAGTGAGAATCCATCTGTATAAACTGGATGCATGTACACTTTGTGTCTCGCACCCCGTTTATATATTTCAAGGAGCTTCTCAAATGATTTTATTACAATCTGCTTTGATTTGAACGATGATAATTATTGTTGTTTCAGGGAGCAGAGGCTGGAACTAAACCAAGTTGTGCAGCTAGACCATCAACTGTCTAATTTGTAGATTCTCATCATTAAAATATTACGCTTGAAGCACACACCTTCCCCCACCCAATTCCCTTTCTACCTCTTCTGCTCCCAGACATCTCACGTCTGTTTACAAGCACTTGAACATATGAGGGCATAAAAGGGTGAGGAGAATACATTATTACAATTTGTGTTTTGCACGAACGAAATAAAGCGATATTATGTGTAAAATTGTTTTAGATTGCTAATTACAACTTAATTATTAATATACATTATGCCCATATATATATATATTTTTTAAATATGAACAAATCACTCGATAGGCAAGTAACAAAATAAAAGTTTAACGCTAATATAATAGTTTAATTTGTTATTTTGCTTTTTTTTTTATCAAAAATAATAATTCATTATGGTGAAACATATTAATCACCACTAAGATTTTTAATATAAATCTTCATAAAATTGCCTTATGGTATGTCATCTATTTTCCCAAGTTATTTCTTAAGAAATCTTTTAAAATTTATCAGGATGATTTTGATTACATAGACTATATATTTTCAGTTAGTGATAGTCATTTATGGAACTTAAGCGTACTTATAAATTAAATATTACTAAGCTTTAAGTACAAACAACAATCAATATAACCATGCATTTCAGAGTAGCGATCTTTTATGAGTAATTTAGAACACTTCGTATTTTTTTGTTTTTGAATACAAAGGTTAGTAATACTCAAGGAAAACATTATCATTGAGAAACTATTTTAATATTTAATATACTATACATACGCAATTTCTAATAAATTTATTGAAGTCTTAAAGCACTTAAAACTTGAATAAATATGTTAGAGCTATTTAAAAGGCATTGAAAAATAATTGTGAAGGGCCTGAAATATTGTTTTAGAATTATGTTGCATGATAATCCAGGAAATAAAATAATCAGATTTTTAGCAACAAAATGAAACATAATATTAACAAATAATACAAATACTCTAGGGCATTAAATAATAATAAAAAAAAATTACTGGCTGGTATTTTAAAGTAACGGCGTACCAATCAGTCACTATGCGTAAAATACATTTAAAACGAATAAGAACATAAAAAAAAGGAAATGAGGGTCGTTTTCTATACACAATCTCTTCATATTTTCCTCTTTCACCTTCTTACTTCTCCATCCTCCAGTTCCCTCTCCCACTACTATTTATGCCGATCTCGCCTGCAAACGAATACAAGAAATGGCAGTAACAGCCGTAGCGGCACCATTTCGACGTAATGACCCAATCAACACATGAAATACGGGACAGATCTACCTCCCCCTCAACCCCAACCCTTCTCAACAAACTCCTATTCCAAACTCTTTATCCACCTTCTGACCGGGATGAAGGTAGGATGGGTGGGGGGAGTGGGAGGTGTTCAACTCCCTTAACACACACAAAATACGAGATTTGAAAAATCAGCATTATATTTCCTCAGAGAGTTCTAACCCATTTTTTCACATTCTCGCTACATTTAGTGGGAATTTTAACTGGGAAAACTTTGGGAAAACTCCCGGTTGGAAAATACTATAAATTGGACATCTTCGGCTGGAGTAAAATATATATATAATTATATTTTATATATAATTATATTATATCTATATATAATTATATTATATCTATATATAATTATATTATATCTATATATATATAATTATATTATATATCTTATATAATTATATTATATACATATGTTACTTGGAATCATAAAATGACTTGGAGTGAATGTAATCCATGATAGTCGATGATTTGTCTAGGTATTTCTAACAATATTGAGCCTTTCCCGTATGTGATGTAATATTTAAAATAATTGTATAATAACTGAAGGGTATTGGTCAAAAAAAGGGGGATGGTCCTATTTAAACTGTAATTGAGTTAATTCCTCCATATATTAGACAATTAAGATGAGTTTTCTATTGCATATTAGATCATTCTTAACCTCAATATTAGTAGGGTAAAGTGCTTGTCTCAGTACCCGATGTTCATGGGTTCAATCCCAACAGAGGTCGACAAATTTTTCTGGAGTGAAATAAAGCGATGCACAACTTCCTTCGGAGAAGAAATAAAACCATCGGTGACATGTAGATGGTGGCATGTAATAGTTCCCAAAAACTTGTTTGAAAATACCTTACCCACCTCGGTGGCGTAGTTGGCTAACTTGCTTGTCGTGTTGAGCTCGACTGCTGAGGACTGGGTGATCGAGGTTCGAATCTCGGTCGGGTGAACTGGGGGTGGTTTTTCCTAAATGGTTTTCCACTCTCTCTCTCCACGCAAATGCGGGTTCACTTCCTCTTGTTCAACCTTCCCAATTCCCATTCCATTAGCATAATTAGTACTTAAAGCGTATAGCCCGAACGGGTAGTAAGACGCGATGCTAAATAAATAATAATTATAATAATAAAATACCTTTTCTGTCAAAATTTGTAGGCCCTTTAGCCCTCGCTCATAACCATTCTCATGTGCTGATATAATCAGTCGATTCAGAAAGTGCATGTTAAAAACCTCAAATAAAATAAATTATCGCTTAAAGTGGTATCTGCAATATTTAAATTAATTTAAAAATAAATATTTGCTAAGGTCCTTATGGGGTTTGAGAGTAAAAAAAAAAGTTGTGCTGGGAAACGTGTGTAATGTGACTTTAATACAGTCAAACTTGCTTATAGCGTCATCGAAGAGGCCAAACAAATATTTCACGTAACGTCAGGGTGACGTTATAAAAGAACACAACACAGAACACTTTTAATAGCTTGTATGGAAGGACATTTACAAGTAGATTTCACTAATCCATACTCACATCATACACCAGCCTTTTTCTGTCCACTTTCACATCCTCTAATGACACGTACTTTCTCTAGAATAGATAGAACTTTTATTTTTGTACTACAACTTGCCATGATTATAAAAAAAAATGTAGGCCTATGTATAATGACTACTCAATGACTACCAAAACTATCGTTGAACTTATAAAACACGGTAAAAAAAACTTGAATCTGAGCTTAGACACGCACACGAGACAGTTCCAGCCAGCTCAGTGACAATGAAGGAGAGTTAGTTCTCTCTTCATTTTGACCTTGAAGTGGCCAAGATTACCGCAACCCTCACCCTGACTCTGTTTTGCAATTCTGTCTATTATTAGACCAGAGCACTGTATGACCAGTACACTCACAGTTTGATATAAAATAGACCTCCGTAGTGATTGGTAATTTTTTATTAGTTTTTTTACGTAGAAGTAAATTAAATACAATCTAAAGTAGAACATTTAAAAGTTTTTGACGCTACAACCGAATGGTAGTGACGCTAAAACAGAGGTTTTTATAATTAATAAATGACAGTTTGACAGGACTGCTGAAAAAATGACGCTACGCAAGAGATGACGGAATAGCTGAGGCCGTTATAATCAAGTTTGACTGTACTAGGAATGGGTAGGTCTGTTTACACTACTGTTAAACTCAGAAGCCCGTCTCAACTCAAGGATAGAGTATATCTTAAGTAGGTAATTTAACTCAAACGAGACGTCGCATTCATTAGAAGACAGTGAACCTGAAACCACCGAATCAATTTTACTTTATAAAAAAAAGTTGCAATAAAATTAATATATATTTATGTAAAAATTTGAAAAAAAACATACGTCAATGATTAATTTCAATTAGATGAAAAATAACACTTGTACATGGGAACTGAGCCCAACACCTTTGGCTTAGAGCACCAATGCTCTACCACAGTGCTATCCCAAGGTATGTACCATGATCAGGGTCATTCTTCACTCATAGTTTAAGGCTGAGTCTGTGATGGACGTGTAGAATCATCAGCTAACTATGAGCGATCGCTAGTATCGCGATCTATCATATACCACGGCCATCTGTGAATCCGGATGGCTATGTTACCAGTGTACAATAAAAGATTGTAATTTTAAAGCCAATTTCCAATTAATATAAACTACAGGCTGCAAATCATTGTATTCACGGGAATTTCCGTATAAATGATCCTAATTCAATTAATTTAAATCAATTGAAAAATGACACCTGTACAAGGGAATCGAACGCCTGGACATTTGGCTTATAGCGTCAATACTCTAACATTGAGCTCTCTCTCTATATATATATATATATGGACAGTACAATAATTACATTTATTTGCAAATTTTGTGTTGATATTATTTATTTCATTTAGCCCAATCTCTCTGTTATCAAGCGAAAAATTTATAAAACCATACTTAGGGGAGATTTCTGGTTCGGGCGTAATTGAGTAACAAATATCTCGTGTAATTGGTCGTGAGATGGGCTCATAAGAACAACTATAACATATTATAGTCATTGGAAATTGTTTAATTAGGTGATTTATAAATAACTAGTCAGTAACTAGTAGCTGATTTTGTATGAAGAACGGTATAAAATGGTAGCTAATAAAAAATAATATATTCTTGCATCATTTCATGTTATTGGCAACTGTCACTTTGATATATAATTTATCATGGCCTATAAAATAACACAAATAATATAGTCAATTGTAATCAATGTTGACAACAAATAGATATGTTTTAATATTCAAAACTGTTCTTCCAACCAAAATCACGGTAGTGATGCTTCATTTTCATGAATAACTAGTAGTTAATTATGGCGCATTTACATGCTAGTAGTTAGCTATGCCACATTTGCATGACTTGATAGTAGATAGTGATGTCACATTTATTTGTTAGTAATTAATTATAGCACATTTACATGACTAGCTAGTAGCTAGTTATACCACATTTACGTGTTTGATTAGTAGTTAGTGATGCCACATTTACATGACTAGTTAGAAATTAGGGATGCTACATTTACATAACTAGTTAGTCGTTATTGATACCACATATATTTATATTTTATATTTTATATTTAGTACAATGTCTTACTACCCATTCGGGCTATCCGCCTATGGACTGATACATTAATTATTATTATTATTATTATTATTAGCACCGCGTCTTACTACCCGTTTGGGTTATACGCACTTACGCTAATGTGTAATGGTAGGTTGAAATGAAGGACCTACAGTTTAACGTGGAATCCGAACCACGGTGGAGACCTGGTATTCCTCACATTCACAAGATGTCTTGTCAGAGGACACATTAATAAATATGTAAATATGTCTTTACTTGATATCTACTAAGAATATAGTTTTTGGTCTATTGTGTCACATCTTAACATAACATATATATGTGAATCCATATATCAAGTAAAATATGTTATTTGTGATGCTTTGGAATTATAAAACAAACTCGCTTTCAAAGGTAAAATGAATTCAAATCTCTTTCAAATTCAGGGTCTTGGTACAATTTTTATATTGAGCAGAAATGTAGATACAATACAATCATATTCTATTTGAAATGAAATTGTTTCTCTTTGAAATATTTATTTTCGAGCGTTCAGTTACGTCTTGAACATTGTTACATTTTTCTTATCTTTGTTCTTTCATTTGTTCTGTCTTCGATACATAATGTTTCTCTTTTACATCTACTTTCTTTATGTATCTCATATTTACGGATGTATTTATTTATTCCAAAGGTTCATTAAAATGATTCGCATATTCTTACATAAAGATGAAAAATATAATTCAGTCCAACACCTTAACTATTAATCTAATGGTCACGGGTTTGATTCATGAAATAACTGAAAAATGTGTCACTGTGGAGTTTCCGCTTTCGCAGTGATGTATTAATGTCCTAGAGGAGTGGATTACGTCTTTGTCATAGAATTAATTTAGTTTGTAAGACCTTTTATGAAATAGTTAGTTGGGTCAGAAAGTGCACATTAAAGGAGCTGTCTAAGTATCTCAAATTTTGCCAAACACATGTTGAATTTAGGTTATTCATAAAACTTTTAGCAGTACACAAGTTTGTTGTCTACTGATATAGACAAATAACTATTTTATATAACCCTATAACTTTATAAACATGTAAACATTATTTAAAATTTGAAATTTTACACTCTGAAAAATCCCAAAATAGCCATATTTTGGCTGAGCATGAAGCGCTAAATGCCTAGAAAACAAGGTAACTGGTATATGAGAGTAGAATGGATATTAATGAATCAAATTATACAATTTAATAGGAAAGTTACAACCAAAATTGTATTGCCATTTGTAGCCTATCCTGCTCCTATCCTGTTTGTTTTCCTACTGCCAGACGGCTCCATTCAGGGACCCACTTGAATTCTGGCTTTTATAAATTTATGGTTGACTGTTATAGTGCATTAAATATTTCCTATTTAAAAACATATATTTATTTCTCTCAAACATTGCATAGTCAAACATAATTAAGGTCGCTTTTTTTGTTAGATCTTTTTGCTTCAAGCTTCACAATTCAGTATTAAAACTCCTTCGGCAACACATTTTGGTTGACCTGTCAGTTTGTAACAGTATAACATATAACTCATTGAGTGACTTTATTTGAAATGAAGTACTTTTTTCTACTAGTGTAAAATATTCCTCCACCCTCATTGATAGACGTGTTGACCTTAATGCGAGATGTTTAAGTATCTTATATCACTAAAAATCATTTAATTTGTTTCAACTGATAACTGTATCAAATTCTGTCCATATCGATTATAGAACAATAGATGTGACTCAAAATATATATCATAACTGAATTTTATGAGAGTTAAAGGAATTTTTATGATATAAACTCTTCTTAATGGCTCTCTTATAATAACTATTATTATTATTATTATTATTATTATTATTATTACAGAATCATGTTTAGATAAATTTAGTTATGGGGAAGGGTGGAATCAACTATATGTCAGATCTTGATACGAGGTATGGAAATCCACTAAAATATTTAAAAACTAATTACTAATCTACTGCGTATAACCTGAAAAGTTAGTAAGCCATGGTGATATTTAAAAAAAAAAAAAGCTAATCTACAATGAATACGGAAAAGATTTATCGTAGGCTTATGTTTCATGTGCAATACTTTAGAAGATTTCAAGAATTTGAAGTATCTGAAAAATATACTAACAAAATAAGCAAGTAAATATTATTATTGATCATAAAAACTATACTATAACTATATATGTTTCAACAAGAACACATATATGTATAAGTTATATATAAATATTTTGCACCACGTATTGATATTCATATAAACTATATTACTTCTTGTCTGACGCTTGTAAAATGTATATTTTGCTAATTATCTTTACGATTTAGGTAATTTAACTACAAGATAAACTGTGTATAAATATAAGTTAATTTAAAACTAAACTCACGCCTCAAGATTTACCACCAGTGACTTGTCACCACTATTAACATTATTAATGCAAGTGAATATCTAAAATTACGTCAAAATGACCAAAATATCTAGCTTGAATAAAATTTTAGAAATCTAAAAGAGAAGTAAGTGTTAACATTTTATTATTTAGAGATGTAAGGAAAATCCTATTTCAAATGTCAATATGTACTAAATTTTTGTTTCAATAATGCCAACTAACAATGACTCGTGACCTACTTGACGGGACTGTACTAGTAAAATGTATACTCCTTCACGTGATCCATTTGACCAACCACATACACAATAACGCAGTGAAAAGTGCATTGGACTTAAATGACGAGTTTGATCATGTATTGGAGAAAGCAAATAACTAGTACAGTCCGGTAAAGAGAAAACACCCTGTGAGTCATCCATGCCAATTAAAATATTAGTTACATATGTATTCCAAAGTAGTAAGTGACAAATACACAAAATAAACTCTGAAAATAACGTTTATGACCAAGGAGTATGACTTAACTTTAGATTTGTAGCTACACCTACTATCATTCCCACTCCTACCATTTTAAAAGTAGCCTACATTTTTTCTCTACAAACCCTCCAACCCCACCCCACCCATTCCTCCACTCTCAACGAAGTTCCCTTAACAAAGTGCAGACTAAGGTGGGAATGTTAGGGACGCGATCAAATTTAAGTGTTTTTCAGTTTTTATATCAAAGCAATCTTTTGACCAAAATAAATCAAATATTTCTTCAGTAGAAATATATTGTTAGATTTTATTTACATGGTGACCCCAACAAGTTCTAGAATATCTGTCAAGGGTGTCCTGGAATTTAATGGGAAATTTTCTCTTCATTTAAAAAACATCCAATGCAGCTACGCTCGTGACAGAATTTAAACAATTGTAAGGTCACCACAAAAAACTGAACTCCATGTTTATACTAGAACAATATTTGATTTATTTTGGCCAAATAAAATGTTTCTATAAAAACTTCAAGAACACTTACCTTTCCTCGCTTTCACTACGCTTTCACCTTAACACGTAGTTAAAATGAGACTTACCTGACTCTGGTAACAATAAAAAATACTTTTGCAAGCGTAAGAATAATTATTGCCACCCACATTAGTGAGCACGTTGACTAAGCTTCAAAAATATTTACTCCGGTTTTCTGGTGACCAAGAGGTTGGGGTTCAAATTCCACCAGGTCATACAAAGATTATTTTTTCTTAAATTGGTTTCCCATTATTATTCCACGTGAAGGCAGGTAGATGTCCTCTAAATTATACCTTCTTCATTCTTACTTTATTAGTGTAATTAAAATGCGGATTCGTGGTAAGGCATCCTGATAAACACTAAGAATAAAAAATCACTTATGTTATTGTGATTGTGAAATTATTATTTTGAATGGAACTATTTTCAGCTTCTTACATACGTGATGTAAAAAAAAAGTTTTTTATTTAATTCTTTAATGGTGGTGGGGATGTATTTGTGACGCGCAGTATTGGAAAGTGGGGTGAGATGGTGGTTGGGTGGGGGTGAAGGGGAATTCTGGGAAGAGAAACGCAACATTGCTGTTAGATTATAGCGTAGCTGTATATTTCGTGCATGGTTTGAATAACAATGAGATGTTGAAATTCAATCTTTTCACTTTAATAACAAGAGATGAGACTTTTTTTTGTGCCAGATTTTTCAGACATTGCTGATATTGTAACATCAAACCAAAGTTTAATTAAAATAATATATGAGCACAGAAAACATATCTCCGTTGAACTGGCCTTTAAAAGAGTATATTTCTGAAGTCTAAGACCAGTATTTCCTCAATAACATTTAATATAAACCAAATATTTAAAACCATCAGATAATTTTTAGTTCGTATAAATTATTAACATTGGGACCATTATTTCTTCCTCGGTACTTCCCCGAATATAAAAGACAATATTGCTGTCAATGATGGAAAGTAAAATAATAATTAACATTAAGAATTTTATTGAGCTACCATTTAATCTAACCAGGACAGGTTTGTTAAGTGCTCAAATGTTCTACCATTGAGAAATACATGTGTATGTTATGTTAAGAATCATCACTCCAATAAATATTTTAAGGTATACCATATTATGAACTTGTGAGAGCATTAGATACTTACTTTGAGCTATCAGGAAAAAAAAATCACGCTGACTTTTAATAATGTCGAAATGTAGAATGTATTAGTGATGGAGTTATGTGTTTATATACAACAAAATTAAATCAATATTAGATTCAAATTATTTGCGTTGGTAGAACCTTTGATGATTATAGTAATTAAAGTAATAGTAATAATGATTGTAATATTGATCATAGTAATAGTGATGATAAAATAACAAATAATATTATTATTAATAATGAATAAATTAAATGAACAAGTTATATGAGTGTGGAGATGACGAGTTTTTTTTTTGTTTTATTTGTTGACCGGGAGAGAAGAGATACGGTATTTATATTCCATTCACGAAAGGAATTACTCTCTGAAAGGTCTTTTTTCCTACTAATATCATACTATATAATATATTTATGGTAGGGAAAAAGGCCTTTAAGAAAACAATTCCTACGTTGAACAGACTTCGCCTATGTGTGTAGACTTTTAGCAACACTGGTAGCAAAAAACTTTGCCCAGCTTACACCTATGGAGATTGTCTACACGTCGTACCTATAATGAGGTGATGTGACTGTATCGATTATGATGGTGTGGAGCCAGTAATGATCTTAAACTTAACGTGAACTTAACTAACCAAATCCTAGTTAACGATGGGATGATTACCCTTTTAGGAAAAATACCCATAGTACCAGCCGGGAATCGAAACCAGCACCTCCAGGTTTTAAGCCAGGTGGATTGACCACCATTACATGTTACCTATTGCTAAAGGGGTAATTTTAGATCTCTTATCGTCATGTGATGATAAAAAAATATATACATATTATTTGAAGCTCAACATCTTAAGATCAAAAGTTTCAAAATGTTTAAAGCTTTTGAAGATCAAACCTTTTTTCCAAAGAGAAAGAAAGAGGGCTGATTCCATATAACTCTTAGTGGCCAGTAAAACTGTTTGAATACGTTTCAGTCAGATAACTGGCATCCAACTCTGCTACAACGATCCACTGTTAATATTTATAACTTTACCGTGAACTATTTAACACCAACGTCAAACCTGAAACACGCTAACTTTATAGGCCATTTCTGGTTTAATTGGTTTAGAGCCAGGCTCATATAGACCACAAATAGTCTCCCTTATCATTCTGCAAAAGATATGATCGCTTTTCTAGTATAATTTAATAAAAACGTGAGTTTATATGGCTAGCCTAATTTATACGATGATCATAGCAGAACCCCTCCCTTCCCTCCTTTGTCATGTAAAAAACCGTTTTCTGTTGTAAAATTGTTAAAGAAACTCTCTAAAAAGTTTAGCAATCTCAGGCATATTTTTTTTTATAAAATACTTATTTAAAAAAAAGTAAAAACTATCTCCTAAAACTCTCAGGGATTATGTAATCCTGAGGAAAGTTTCATACTCATCATCCATTATCTTTACCTAACATGGAGAGAGTAATACATTTTCCTTCAGGGGGAACCTTGTGTAACACAATTTTCCGAGTTGTAAATTTTAGTCTTTCACTTGCCGCTCAGTATTAGTATCCTCTTGCATGCCCCCCCCCTCCCCCAACTCCATCCTCTACCCACCTCACACAAATCCTCTCCTTTCTTTCCTCTTGTGTTTTAGAGTGTCCCTGAACCCCCTGAAAACCCCGCTCACCCACCACAACATATTCCAGTGTGGCATGTCTTCACTTTCAACAGATTCGTTGTATTTGATGTGGGGACGCAATTAGATGGTAGCGGCTCTCTAATTCTCTACCCCCTCCCAATCCCCTTCCCGAAACCCACAGACCATACCCTTCATTGCTCAGCAGATAGCTAATTAAAATCTGAGGGGGGTACAATACACGCACTCGCATGTACATGCACACACACACACACACATATGTCTGCATATGGGAGATGGGAAGCCAACATACTGCCAGCTTCTATTGAAGGTCGGTTAGCTCACACAAACTAGTGCCTTGGAGTAATCATTATAGTAGTGATTAAAATATTGTATTTGGTTTTTAAATCTTACGTTTAACACTAGAGTCATTAGAAGGTATAGTATGGATGAGGAGGATAATTAGAAAGGAAATGAACACTAGAGTCATTAGAAGGTATAGTATGGATGAGGAGGATAATTAGATAGGAAATGTAGGTGTAACTGTGTCAGCGTCGAGAGATAGGAAAAAATTACACTTAAAATCACATGTGTAAACACCATCCTTAGGTAAACTAGGGCATGATTCGAATCATGACATTCTCATTAATAAAAACTCCAGCGATAAAGTGAGTCTAACCCCTTAGACCACCCGGTCACAGGGTTGGCTTACTAACTATGGGATCAAATAGCCGATGCTATTATTTATGCTTTTTAGTGGGGATTATTCCATCTATATATCATATTCTTAAAAGTAAAAAATGACACCTGGACACATTTGTAGCAGACGATTTCAGCACGTCCATCATAAACTTTGCCTTAAAATATGAGTGAAGAATGGCCCTGGACATGGGACGATTCCTGGATAGCCCAGTGGTAAAAGCATTGGTATACAAAGTTAAGGGTCCCGGGTACGACTCCCGTGTCCTGGTGTCATTTTTAAATTTTCAGATTATTGGCAATGGGTTGAAATCTTACAATGTTTTTGTCCTAGTGACCCTATAACAATTGCCGAGTCAAAATATCTAATCTTGACAATAACAAAAAAGAGGTTGGAGGTGATAAATTAGTTGGGAATACCTCAAAACTATTTTTAGTATGAGGTAGTAAGCTACATTAGTTTTAAGAAAGGCTTATCCAGATAGTACGTTCTTAAGGTTGAATGTAAGGAAACGTGAGTTAAGGTTTGTATTATTTCAAAATTGTATGATAAAAATCTTTTTTGGCCAAAATCAAATAAAATATTGTATGCATAGAAATGTTAAGTTTAATTTTAATCACATATTATTATCAACATTTTATTAAAATATTTGTCATGGCCATTGCGTTTTTTGAGTAGGATTATTTTCACTTCATTTAAAAAATTTCTGGTCAAGTTCCGCTGTGCTCATGACAAGTATCCGTTGTTAAATGGTATGTGTAGAAAATAATGATAGGACTTTCATATACTTGAATCTCTCAAATCCTTAAAAGTGGTATAGAGTCTAAGATTCGATAAAATGACCTATTTGAAACTCAAATAAAAATTATAAAATTTAAATTTTCAAGTGAAATTTGTTTAGAGCTTTAATAATGCTTATGGGTGGTTTATAACTATTTATAATTATAATATGAACTTAACAACCAGGCCCCAGGCCCGTAATTTAACATTTAACTGGGTGCACGAATGTTATAATGAAGTGTATTATAAAAAATAAGGTTAACATTTAGTAATTATTTTTACTTTATATTATTCCACTATAATAACATTTCTTCTAATGTTCATAATTTTTTTTAAGATTTAGATTCGAGATTCAAAGATAAATTGGAGATTCGGATTAGTATGACCCAAATCATAAAAAAATTGTGTTATCATTAAAACTGAAGAAACAACAAGAACCTTAAATGGCGTTTCCTTCCTTTCTAATTTAAACAGGGTTAAATTTAATTTATGAAAGTCAGATGTGTTGAACGCTACCCCAGGCTTGTCTCGAAATATAAACTACAATGAAACCATAAACATGCGTATAGGTTATCCAACCAGTTGACTGGGTTACATCTGGCAACAAAAATAAATTACATGACACAAGAGGTAGATTTAGGACCATATACTACTAAAAAAACATCCACATTCACAATAAATCATCTACATGTTAAAGTCATATANTTTTTTTTTTTTTTTTTTAAGTTTCAGTTCTACGAAACTTCATTTATTTCCCACTGTTCAAGCTTAATTTGTCATCCGGGGGGTATCAGGTGTTTTAAGGTGCCAACTACCTCTATTTACCCTCCCCGATGGTCATCATCCCTCAAATAAAAAATAAATAAAAAACACAAAATAAAGGGATACGATCCTAGCGTCACTCTCACCGTCATATGTAGAGCTTGACTTTACCATATCATGAATGATGTAGTCACTCATGAACCGGACTGGCTGTCAAACATTTCAGTGGGGATTGATGCGGTCACGAGGAAAAGGTCGGTATTCTCGTAAAGGGGAAGGGGGTGTATGGGAGAAGGACTAGGAGGAGGAGGGGGGGGGGAGCCCTACTTCTCCCGAAATATCAAGCTCCGCTTTCCAACACGCGAGTTTCCCGTGTGCTTGAGGCTCATGAATATCAAATGCCCCTCTAGAGGGTGAAACATATGGTTCAGGACACGGGGGACTTCACTGATATGGTCAAACATTTCCTAAAAAGAATCCCTCACCCCCCCTATTTGGTTTCAATGAAACTGGGACATGATCCATTCGCAGAGACTATGTAACCTCAGTTTTCCCTGAAAGTTATAAGTGAGCCTACCTTTCTTGGTTTCACTATAGTAATGACTTACAAGACACGGTCATAGTGTTGTCAGTCATGGTAAGAATGATATTTCTTAGGGTTTTTATTTCATACCTTAAGTAGTTGCGGAGATACGAACCAAAATTGAATTTTTTTTTCCGCTTATTTAAATTACTCTCAAAGTCATTTTCATAGGAAAATGCAATGTACCTATTTTTATTAATCAGTGTTTATATACTGTATAAGTTTAAATCAAAATAGTTTTAGCCGATTTTTAGGAAATCAATGTTTTATCTTCCACCCCTTCAGTAAAATATCCTTAATTTAAGACTTTAATGGATTATTTCTAAATGCTCCCTGGGAAACCTAACGATAACCTTAGATACAAAGTTTTAGCCTAATCAGTAAAGTGGTTTCGGTTATAGGCTAAGAAACAGACAGTAAAAGGGAGATAAGGCTTCGTGAAAACTACAGTTTTGAGTTCATGGGGTCATGAAACGTCGACATCCAACAAAATCCAAAACTAGATTTTTTTTTCGAAGATGAAGTTGTGACAAACTAAAAACTCATTGTAGCCAAAAGTATTAAAATGCTGCTTCAATTGATTAGTTTAGTGTACTTTTCTATATGAGGATGTTGGCATATGAACAAAAGCTTTTAAATCAGAATTCCTATTTAAATTAGGCAATACAAATGATCAATATTTAATAATTCACCTGCTTTGTTGACCGCATGATCTAAGGTGTTTATCACGTGTTAGTATAGACAGGAATATCGGGGTTTAATCCCAGTATTTCCACTCCCGCAACTGCAGGTACATTTCCTCTAAATTCAACCTTCCTCAACCCTATAATATTGGCACAATTAGTGCAAGTGCATACAACCCGAACAAGTAGTAAGACGTGGTGCTAAAAATAAATATTTAAGAACCTTTGATTTTACTATGTGTACAAATTTTGAATGTGTCTACTTAAGCAATAATTCATTTATTCAAAAAATTATCTTTATTTAATAAAAGAAAATTAATATTTTTATTTTCACTTGTGTTCCATTCTGTACCACCTTAAGAGTGAAAATATATTTGAGATAATAATACTAGTGGAAGGAAAAACACAAAATACAGTTCTAGGTTTCAACCTACGACCGTAACGTGATTGTCCCTTTTCATTTGGAGTGGAAATGCAGAGCCAAGAGATCAAACGTTATCTTCAATAATTTTTATTGTTTTACAATTTTATTTTTGGAAACGGTTTGTTCAATAATAGAAGCATGTTGATTAATTTATATTTTTTATATACACAGCTCCTTTATAAGTTTAACAGTTATCATATATCAATAATTTTGACATTTTTCAATAGAAAACTGCCAGCTGCATAGAAAAAAACAGATATAACGCCTAATAAACATTGATACATATTCTTAGAAGAGGTATTGAAAATATTACAATAAAAATTTCACTCATTCTCGAGAAAACTGATATTTCCAAACGTATGATTTTTCCGTAAAACCTGTCCGGTAGTTAGCGCCATCTACGTTTTCCATGATCCATCAGTTCTTGTTGGCGCGGAAGGATACTTTAGTCGGTTGTGAAGCCACGCCACGCCTTTCACCCTCCCGATCACCAACCCACAAAATAGGTTTTAGACTTGCACTCGGCAGGACCAAGGGCCTTAACGCAAAGTACCACGCAAATCTTTGAGCCGCAAGAAAGTGAAGGTCAGATATCTAACCAGTAAAACGCTTGTAAGTTTAAATGTGTGATGTCGTGGGGGGGACTCATTAAAAGTAATGGATTCAATTACCCCCTTGTCGAAGCTCTACGGTCGAAGAGTATAGGGCGGACCGTTGTAGAGGGAAGGGGTGGGGAGTGGGTCATAGCGCAAGTGTTATCAAACGTGCACATGCCTTATCCCCCGCACTTTCTCCCACCCCCAAATTACGACCTTCTTTCCGAAGTTCACGACAAGCCGACACGCAATAAATAGCTTGCGAGTCACACTGTAAGAGAATTATGACTCCCGTGGCGAATGAATGAATACCTAATATTACGTGCCTAGGCATGAATACGATCTGTAACGATTTGAAATGTACTGTACATTATTATTTTCTGATCTAATATAGACTTCCTTTAAAATAGTCAAATATCTACTCAAACGGTTGGATTGTATTTTACCTTTTTATTTTATCATGAGACGGTTTTATGGATTTGGTTTGAACATGGTATCTAGGTAGATATTATAAGGAATTATCTCAGGAAGTTACATTTTATTTTGACCCTACCCCTCAAATTGAGGGTAGTTTACTGAAGAGGGAATTTTATTTTTAATTTCAAAGTTTTTCGAAAGTGGTTCTAATCATTTAGATCAAAACAGATATCTGAATAGAATCTAATATGGCAAATAAGCCCATATACTTGTTTTTTTGGGGGAAAAACTGTTTAACGGTATTTTACTGATGAATTCTTTTTTTTTTAATTTGATTAATTTCAAAAAAATGTCTCTAGCAATTTGGTACAAATGACTATCTGTTAATATTTACATTATAAATAATATTACATATATTTTTTCCCAAACTTGTTTTTTGCAATTTTTACTATAACTGATTAGTGTAAAACTGTGAGTTTATTTCTTTTGGATAAATTAATTTAAGGGTAGTTTACTTGAGACAAATTATAGAAAATTGATATTTTTAGAAATAAGCCTTGAAGATTAAGTTAAAAATGGGATTCTGAGAATAGTTCATCTTTATAAACAAAAATAATTTTGAATTTTTACAAATTAAAATTAATTTTAGGGAGCTTACAAATAACTTATTTTTACAAATTTGAATTTTTTTAAACATATTCAAACAATTTGGTTTAAAATGTATGTATAAAGAGTGTGATGAACAAGATAATGTGTTTGTTTTTATGTATAAAACTTACTTAAGTGTATTTTACAGAAAATTTATTTTTTTAAATGTTCCTCCAAGTTATAATACACAATATAAAAAAGTTTTTGCGATTGTTTTATACCAATATTATGTATTAACTGTATTTAAGATGAACTTTCCAAACTTATGTACCGTATTTACTCTCTTATAAGAAATGGTTTTTTTTTTATCATAGATACTTAGTGTGAAAAATTGTGGATATCTAAAAATTGAGTGGAAATCAAAACCTAAATTAATCGATAAACGTACAAGAGACTTGAAAATATATGACAGGAGAAATACTACATTATCACTGTATAACATGAGTTAAACTATGATTATTAACTTTTTTAAACTATATGTTGTTTTCCATTACTAAACTCTAACGAGCTAGTGGTTTACGGCAACCATAATTCATAATTTTATAACGGTGCATATGAAGGTGTGAATCACCGATGAATTCTTGACTCGACCTTTCAGGGAATGCAGGTCTGAGGAATTCAGCTTTAACCACTTTTAAATTCCAAACCTGAAATATCTTCTATTTCTTCAGCCCTCTCGCCAGTGTTGTAAAATCTAACGATAATATCTCATTATAAAGAGAAGTTGGGTCCAATATTAGAGGCATCCTATAAGCCTAAACTTTTTTTTCTCTTCAAATATTAGGAAGGGTATTAAGTCCAATCACAACTTGGGAATTTGGGGAATGCCAGGCCTCCACCGTGGTTCGGATTCCACGTTAAACTGTAGGTCCTCCATTTCATCTCACAATCATCCTACATTACCCATTAGCGTTAGTGCGTATAACCCTAACGGGTAGTAAGACGTGGTGCTGATAATAATCATAAGTCCAATGTGGTCTTATTTGCAATTATATATGTGTTGTATCATCATTTGTCATGTGTGTAAGATGGTGCCAGAGGAAGCCAGGATTGTCACGATTGTGTAAGCTGATCCCTCCCATTAAGTATAAAACTTGAGCTTCCAAGTCAATATACAACCTTTCGTTCAATACATTATTGTGTGTGTGGTTGGTCAAATGGAGAGTGAGTAAAACCGATACATTATCGAGTACATTTCTATCAGGTCTGACTTGCTCTAGCAACAACCCATGACTTTACAGCCCATGACTTATAATCAAGGGCTTAAGTTTCAAAAGTCCCAGACATTTCTAGTTTTCACAGAAAAAATAGATATGTTTTTCTTAATATTTAGTATGCAAATCTATAAAAAAAATCTGGTTATCATCCCTGTTTTCTGTTAGATTCAAATATATTGGTAGTATTCTTAGTAAAATTACAGGAATTGTATAGAAAATTAAGTTTACACTGGATAGTACTTTTATAATTTTTATTTAAAATTGTTGCAAAAATATCTTTAAATTTCAGTGACTTTATGAAATTTCAGTTTGTTGGTATGTGTGTAGGTGTGGTATAACTCCAAAGACCAAGAGACCTAGACAGCTTAAATCCCACTAATATATAAAAATTAAATGTCTGCCCCTTTTGTGCTCACACATGTCCAAACCATCGTATATTTTTATTAGACATAGAAAATTTAAAAAAATACCTGAAATGTAGTGAGATTACTCCAAATGCCCCAATAATTCCAAAATATTTGATATTTCTGAGTGTATTTTAGTGAAATGGAGGATTTGGGAATTTACAAAACTTAAGTCAAAATATACTTCTCACTGAACCTACTTATGTGGATGCATGGTCTATGACGTCACTCTATCAATAAACTAGATTGCCGTTGACAGAGATATTGGGTTCAAATCCCGGTTGAGTGTACTGAGGATAGTTTTCCTAAATGGTTTTCCACTCAAATGTGGATACACTTCATATAAATCTAACCTCCTCATCCCTAGAACAATAGCTTAATTAGTATATAATAAGCTTATAGCCTAAACAGGTTGTAAGACGAGGAAATAAAAAAATATTTATTACTGGGTATATAGTAAAATTGTTTCCATTTTCTCAATTCCAATATTTTAAAAGGTAACTGCAAAAAACCACATTATGATAAGATGAATAGTTTTTGCTTTTTTATTTCGCTGTAATGGTTGAACTAAATACATAAAATTAACCAAACTAATTTCGAATATCGTTAGTGTTTATTTTTTGATTTTGCTATCATATTATGTTACAATATGTTTCATTCATACATTCCCGTAATGTTTGGGGATATAGCTAAATTTATTATGATGTGTGAGGATAAAAGCTAACGTATAGTAAATTAATATTATAAATTAACATGCTTTTGATTAAGGTGCCTATCAGCGTCATTTAAAATGATTTAAAATTTTATTTCTTTCCAATTGGTTACTATCATAATATTATAAGACTACTAAAATTCCTTAATTTAGAGTTTGTGTGTTTGATATTAGTGTTCTCGTTTAGTTTAATTTACAAGGCGTGTTCTTAGATAGCCTTCTATTTAAAAATTTCGCCTTTACTAACTGAATTAAAAAACACGAATACTGATATTATGTTGCTCAATTAATTGCGAGTCGTGATATGTGTGTGTTATAGTTGGGGAAAAAAAATCTAATAATAAAGGGGTGGAGAGAGTAAGAATATAAGATGTATCAGCTACAAGAATCTAACAGAATCAGAGCGAAATAAAATTAAGTAATTTTTTATATCCCCCTGACACGCATTCCCATGGTATTAAATTTCACGGTGTGGGGTCTAACCCGACTAAAAACAATAATTCTTCCACGATTTTTCCACTTGAAGTTTGAGTCTTTGTTGAGGCTAATAGATCACCACCGTGGGTATAATCATAATGAGCAGTAGCTAGTGGTAGCTATAATTTTAAATTTAGCCACAGCTTTAAATTATCCGTTTGGACTGTACACATATGGAAAAATATGCCATCCTTAAATTACATGTGAGCTTTTTTTTTATGATTTTCACCCCTCCTCACGTAAGGGAGTGTAAGATTTTATTTCGTCCCTTCCGTTATCATTAGTAACTTTTTAACGATTTGGTAAATGAAGATTGTTTTAATCGTTTAATTATTTTTATACATAAGGATTGGTAATAAAGTGAGTGATATGAGATTATAGAATACTTTAATTACAGAAAGATCAGGTGTAACACATCAAAAGTAAAGGAAATATAAGTGAAATTTTATAATTGATATGACCTATATTTATTTAATGAAAAAAATTTTTTTTTTAAAGATGTAGCTCATTATAAATATTTATTTAAAAAACTTATATAAGATGGATTCTGACCCTCCCTCCCCTTTTGTAAGAAAACATAATAAAATACTGAGCCCCCTTCCCCTAAAAATCCTTACGTAATTTAAGGACGGCCCCTAATCACGGTTATTTGGGATGAGGAAGGATGAGTTTTAAGAAGTTTACTTGTATTCGCGTGAAGGTGTAATGAAAAACCATTAAGGGCAAACTACCCTCATTACACTTGACCAGTATTCTAACCCTGATTTCTCCGTCATCGGAAGTCCAGTCTAATGCGAGAGTGAATAAAGCCTTAAACCACGCGGCCACCGAAACGGGTAAGCGCTAATTAATCTTCGTACTGTAGCTTATGTATAAATAAGAAGTACAGTCCATTTTTCATGAGAAGAACCTTATCTGAATGTTTATAAAATTACTAGATAATCATTTCTGATAGATAATATTATAAAATAATGCTAAACATATGGTAAAATTATATGAATATTGACCGAAAAAAGTTTGTATTTCTAAAAAATTATTTTTAATAATATTATATCGTAGGTAGTTGATGTGTATTTATTTATTTTATGTGTCAATTAACCATAATTCAAAACCTGTTGTAAGAATATTAGTTGGATTGTTTAGTCATTGTTTGAAAAGGTTTTTTACATTACTTTTTTAAACAAAACAACAACTTACAAACTATATCTAATCTAGGAAATTATCCATACACCACCTAGTTCTAGAACCTAGACATTTACAAATCACATAGTAATAAATTATCATATAAAAAAAGTTTGTTTAAAAGTACAAAGTCATTTGTTTTCGGTCAACACTATCATATTAGTATATTGTTTGAGTTATTTTAAAGGGATTGATAATATCTATCAAAATGACAGCTGCATATCACATGATATTTCGTATGAGTACATGAAAGTAGATCTCATCTCTTTTTAAACTGTCAGATACACTTCTTACTTTGAAAATTGGAGCATACAATCATAGTAAAGATATTAGTCAGTGCCACCTAGAATCGAAACCAGAGTCCTCTAGACTCGTGGTAGACCACCCTGACCACTTGGCTAGAGGCGAAAACATTCGTGGAGTCTAGTACATCATTTAGTCAATATATTGGATTGATGTCGACGGAAAGGTCGAGGTTTTAATTCCGGTCAGCGTATCGAGTTTGTATATCTTCTTACATGAAAAAAGGCGCCTTTGATCTAAAACCGGCTATTTACCTATCCATCCACATTAACATAAGAATGTTGATAGCTCGGACTGATAGAAAGACTTGGTGCACACACTAAGATTTGCGTGTTTATTAAGACTTACTTAACTTGGCTAGTCTAAACTACGAGAGCTGTGAAGGGAGCTTGGTTAGTCTCAACTATAGGAGGCGTAAAGGGATCTTGGTTAGTCTCAACTACAGGAGGCGTAAAGGGAGTTTAATCAGTCTCAAGTACGGGAGTCGTATAGTGAGCTTGGTTAGTCTCAACTACAGGAGGCGTAAAGGGAGCTTGGTTAGTCTCAACTACGGGAGACGTAAAGGGAGCTTGGTTAGTCTCAACTACGGGAGACGTAAAGGGAGCTTGGTTAGTCTCAACTATGGGAGGCGTAAAGGGAGTTTAATTAGTCTCAACTACGGGAGTCGTAAGGTGAGCTTGGTTAGTCTCAACTACAGGAGGCGTAAAGGGAGCTTGGTTAGTCTCAACTACGGGAGACGTAAAGGGAGCTTGGTTAGTCTCAACTACAGGAGACGTAAAGGGAGCTTGGTTAGTCTCAACTATGGGAGGCGTAAAGGGAGTTTAATTAGTCTCAACTACAGGAGTCATAAGGCGAGCTTGGTTAGACTCAGCTACGGGAAGCATTAAGGGAGCTTGGTTAGTCTCAACTACAAGAGGCGTAAAGGGAGTTTAATCAGTCTCAAGTACGGGAGTCGTAAGGTGAGCTTGGTTAGTCTCAACTACAGGAGGCGTAAAGGGAGCTTGGTTAGTCTCAGCTACGAAAGCTTAAAAGTGAGTTGATACGTGCAGTAGTTAAACAAGTAGCCTACGCGGGTCATTTTGCAACGTTCCTAGCTTCCCCATTACACTGTAACTTCTGGAAGGTGATATTCAGGTAGTGGCCGGTGATGAACTCAGAAACAATTAAACACACTTTAATGAACTTGGAGGTGAACTTACACACAGTACGAGAGAGATAGGAATAGAGAGACCATTGAATATAGATAAACCAATCTGCATCAACTTTGTTGAACAACAAACTCTAAAGCCCTGTGGTAAAGTTTCTCATAACGTACAGATCAATGACCTAACCTTGTATCTCCCTCTTACACCCCTTACACTTTGTAAACACTGCGGCTGAAACACTGGCCCTTTAGTTGTGGCTAATCAATGACCAAGTTCATCAGGTACCACTCACAAACTTTACTCTCATTTGAAAGTATGTGTTTTCAACCTTACTCAGACATTAATGGAGAGGTGATTAAATTAAGCTAATGATTTATTGACTTCAAAAATAGAGCAACCAAATTAAGGTAAATCCCCTGTTAATTCCGCTACAAGCCTCACTTCCATTACGTTCTACAAATATATCCAAATAGTTTGTTTCTCATGTGAAATGTAAACTTTGTAATCACTCAAGAAATTAAATATTAATTGAAGAGTTTTATTAATAATGAATTATGTTTACAGCTTTAAGTGTGATGGGATTTTTCTACCCCTTGTTTTAAAAAAAAATGGCAGCTTAAATTGAAACCTACATTCTACATATATTATTATTATTATTATTATTAGCACCGCGTCTTACTACCCATTCGGGTTATACGCATTCTACATATACGTTTACTAGTTTGCACTATATTTTAAGTGAAGACTCGAGGAAAATAATTTAATAGATTTAATCCATAAAACGGATTAAATAACTAATAAGTTTTGAAAATATGTAGCACTTACAAAATATTAATAAAAATTGAAATATATCTTTATTGATATATTTAGACTTGATTAATTAAATATATAAATGTATGTATGTATATAATAATAAGTAATTATATAAGGATTGTATAGTAATATTCATTTAAAAAAGGCAGAAAAAATAGATTAACTAAATATGTATCGATTCACTATTACAACATGCTTCAAAATGTTATCTAACATAGGTTTAACGAGATTGACGCCATATGACTAGGAAATATTTGGGGTTCCTCAATATGGCTTTTGTGAAATAAATTTACAATGTATACACATTTTACTAGTCAGCAAACATTATAAATAAAAAGTGGAAATAAAACATTACGTTATATGATTTAGACATATATTTTAAAAAAGGCTTTTGATTCCATTAAAAAGAAACAAAATTTATGGATTCTTGGTTAAGTTTGTGATACCCACCAAAAAAAAAAAACTTGTCAAGAAAATTGAGGCATGTTTGATGCGTGGCAGGGTACGGTCTGAGTGTCACTTAGGAGATACTTAGGAGACACTTTGGAAATACATAATGGTTTGAAACATTTCTCTAGTTATTATTATTATTAGCATCGCGTCTTACTACCCGTTCGGGTTATACGCACTTACGCTAATGTGTAATGGTAGGGTGATTGTGAGATGAAATGAAGGACCTACAGTTTAACGTGGAATCCGAACCACGGTGGAGGCCTGGCATTCCCCACATTCACAAGATGTCTTGTCAGAGGTGAAGGAAGGGTTTGGTAATCAGATAAATCTTTGCCGGGACCGAGGATTGAACCCCGGCCGCCAGCATAGAAGTCTGACACCTTACCCCTAGACCACCAGGTCACCTAAGAAAGTAAAAAAAAAAGCTTGTGCTAAACGGTACAATGCAGCTATTAGGATATATGATAGTTTTAATTTGGTTGGTGATAATAAAGGAAATTGTTGCAAATAAGGTTGAAATTTTACTAAAGATTAGTAATAAAATATGTTTAAAAGTGAATGCTGAAAATACAAAGTATATAATCACACACAAACACAGATCGATTACCATAATTTTAAAAATTACCTCGAGCAAAATATAATTTGGCATGGAACGATTTTAACTAACAGTAACGAGATTAAAGTTGAAATTAGTAAAGAATACGGTCAACAAAATAAGGTTTTTTCTTGGTCAATAAATTGTTAAAATCTCACCTGCTTCAAAGGAATGTAAAACCAAGAATATATAAAACAATGGTTTATCCGGTTGTTCTATATGGATGTATAACGTTGTATCTTATCTTATATGTCGAAAATAAACTTGGGGTGTTATAAAACAAGGTGTTTAGGAATACATTGGGTTCTAAAAGGGATGAAGCTTCTAAGGAGTGGAGTAAGTTACATAGTGATAAGTATCATACCCTTTATTTGTCACAAGACATTTTTAGGAAAATAAAATCTTGCAGTTACGTTGGTAAGTACATGCAGCGTGTATGGGAGATTCAAGAACCTTGTTCATAGTATTGACTGACAAAACCAATGGTAAGATACTATTGGGAAGACCTAGACGCCGATGGGAGGATACTATTAGAATTTACCTGAAAGAGATAGAGTATAATGAGGTAAACTAGATTGAACTAACACAATATAGGGCTAGGTGGCATAGTTTTGTAAATGTGGCAGTAAACTTTTGAGTTCTTAATTTCATAGAGTATATAATTAACTATAAAAATAAATCTTGTGTATATTGTAATTACTTTCTACACTGGCGGTATAAAATCCGTCAATAGACCACCATGATTTTGTTGTAAATGGCTCAGATGAAAAAAAAATCTCTTCTGTAAATAAAATTTGAACAATTATCCTGGTAGCGTACAAACTTGACTATATTAATGAATAGTACTGTTCCCAATTTTTATAAAGGTTTATGTCACTGAGACCATTGCGACCTCTTACTGATATACAAGCTTTCAAACCCTAATTTTCTAGTTACTATTATTTTCACGGCATCCTACTACCCATCCTTAATATCCACATTTAATTACATTATTGGGTTAGGGGAATTTAAAATAAATGTATACCTATTTACATAGACGGCAAGGGGGAAACCGTTTAGTAAAAATCACCCTTAGGATACTCAGCCAGAATTAAAATCCAGACTTCGTCATCAGTGACAAAACAAACTAAATGAAAGTGACGTTAATTCTGCGTGAGCATCAATTATTGTTTTAATTATTATAAATTGCTTGTGTAGTGACTATACGAACCCAACCAATTTATTGTAAAAGGGAATCAACAATACCTGGGGGATCTTTAGATACTATGCTAGCAGCGTCACAAGGTTGCTACAACAATTTGAGTAAGCTAGCAGCTATTTGAGTGGGATAGCCAAAATGAAAATAACCATAGGCGGAAAAGTTTGTATAGGTCTATAAATACTCAATGGTGTCATCTCGCAGGCGAGTTACATACCAAGCGGCCACCGTATGCTGGCGAAGATAGTACCAACATTTGCGAATAGAGGGTGTAATCTGGTCGGAAAAACAAACCCTTCAGCCATTAATCTCAATTTTTTAGAATTGATACGCTACTTATTTATTCAAGTGTCTCTTCACTTGTCCTTATGAGGCTGAGTTGAGCCCGCTTCAGGACCATTTATTCACAGAAAAATCCGGCAGCGCTAGGTGTTGAACCCGAGACCCTTGGAACAGAAACCAGGTACTATGACCACTATGCCACAGAGGTGGTAATTTATAGGCCCAAAAATTAAAAATTCTATTTGAATTTTACACCCTCTTATAATCCCTTAAAAACTTAAATATAAAGTTAAAAACTCAACTGTTACTGTGGATTCACACGTTTGCTGTAAAACGAGAGCTGTGCTGATATCTGGTCACTTGGCAGCTCTAATACAATCACACAAAGTCCAATTGGCCAGCGCACTGCTCGTGTAGAGATAATTTCAACTTTCTCAGCGCTTCTACAGAAAACCCAACCAAGAAGACTCGATAAACGCATGCGCAAACTTTCAAACATGTGTTATTTATAAACACAGCACATTATCACGATGACGTATCTCAAAAGTGATGATTTAAAAGAAAAACTGATCAATTTAGTCTATTTAGCATCCATACATTTTCTAATTTTGTTCTTCTATAGCTGCAAGCAATGATATTTTCCTTTTTCTGTCCATAATGTTGATGACTGCTCAAGAGAATAAACAAGGGTTATCAACATACAATATTGGAGGCAAACAGCTGATTGTAATATTTAACTTTTTATGTTGACATTTCAATGCATCATGGGTAGAGAGAGATTCTCTACTTACTATTTCTTATAATTTTTATTTAAAACTGCATTTTACTACCCGTTCGGGCTATACACCTATGTCCTAATTTCACTAATGGGTTAGGGATTAGGAAGGTTGTATTTAGAGGAAGTGAAACCAAATTTACGTGGAAGGAGAGTGCATAACCATTTAGGGAAAACCACCCCCAGTTCACCCGAGTGAGATTAGAACCTTGATTCCCCTCGTCTTCGCCAATCTTGTACAACACGAATTTAGCGCGTTAGACCACGTGACCACTGAAGAAGGTTATTCTTATTGTTGATTTTGATAAGTAACATGCACATTAAATTGATGTAGAGCTTTAAATAATTACCAGTGAAGTCAAAAAGTATGCTTTCATTGTTTTTTTACTAGTAGAGTTAATTAGTTAAAAAAAGAGGAAGGGCGTAATAAACAGAACGTAAATATTTACTTTAACTTTTTGACCAAATTAAATCTATCAACTTCAAAAAACTTACCTCAGTAAAAAAAAATCATCACTCCTCAAACAAAATACTGTTATGTGCAAATGAATTCGTCCATTTAATCTGAGTTTAAAATACTCTACACAACTTAATGTAAAATCTAGTGTATTAGATTCTCAGAATGAATAACGAAGATTATTAGTTTAAATAATATGCCAACCTATATAATCCATCCAATCACAAGTACCACGATAGCTTGGTGAATGTTCCACACGGCAGTTCGGCACGGTTCCGCGAGGCGCGCCTTAGTGGGCTTTCAGTTTTCAGTTTGTTTCACGTATATTAAAATAATATTCTATTTATGTTTTATATTTAATATGATTTTTATACTAAAATGAAACCATTAATTGAACAAGTCAAACTTTTACATCCTACATTTTCTTCGTCTTCCAAAACAGTTGCTTCCCTGGTGCAGACCAGAAAGAAAACACATTGAATTAAGGAGGGAAAATATAAACCATTGATTAGCTTAGCAATGAATGTGAAACCAAACTGACAAAATCTTGGCACAGCATATCATATCTTAGCGTTCTGTGTGAATCAGCCTTCAATAATGTTTATTTTAATCTGTAGTCTAAATCTTAATCGTAGCTGGATGTGACCGGTTGTACATATGACTACGTAATTAAATCAATAATACAGCATGTCCTTAAATTAGTGTTTACTGCACCAAATCCCTTATATTATTATTATTTAAATTAATATACTACACGCATAATTGTGAAAAGTGAGAGTTGCCGTAAACACAAACTTGTCAGTTATTATATAATCAATTAATCAATTGATTTATATTTTTAAAGTACATACATACATTCTATTAATTTAGAACCGAGATTTACTGAAATTAATAAAGATCTGTAGGGTTAAATTTGAAATGAACGTGACTTAAAACGATTCAAGACACATGACTCATGATAGTTGACACATGAGTGACGAGCCTCTTACATAGATATAGACTGGTGAGATCCAGTACTAGTGCAATGGCTGTTTGGCGAAATTGAAGCGTGCTGCGCTTTATGAAGAACCGGGTGGGCCCAACGCACACTGCTTTGTTAGCATTCAATCAGGCTGGACGCACACAAAAAGTCCACAGCAAAAAAAAAATTAAAAGTGTTTTTGATTCATCGTGCCTCAAAACCCATTATTCAATGTATTCAAATGGAATTGACACACACCAGTTAATCAAAATCAAAAGCGCTTTAGATCAAACTGTTTTGACATCATTCAAGAAGCAAAATCATCAAAACGCATAACAAAGCGCAAGTAACTACGCCTGAAACCGAAACATGAGGCAATGGTAAGAGGGAAAATCTTTCCGTCTGCACTTGCCAACAATCCTAACAATCTTGGTCACAGTTCGTGCACGCCCAGTATTGCAATAGATTGTCATGGAGTTAGACGCTCATGAGCTGGTCGTGTTAGTGCAAGCTAGACCCCCTCTGTACGATTGCACGGCGAAAGAACATCATAATAAAGGTGTAATGGTCGTACTTTGGCAGGAAATAGCGATTGAAATGGGTGCATCCAAAAACTTATCTCAGGAATTTGTTAAGAGTCCAACAACCACTGCCATATTATAACCACAGAAATGTCATTTGTGAAAATATGTGTTGAACACATACAAAACAATTTTAAGCAAAAAGTCTTGTTTTAAGGAAAAATGCTTTTATTTTATTTTGTTGCGCTTTTTTAGTGTACGTTCAGCCTTAGTGTGGGAAAATGATGTGTTAACATTTATTTTGTGTCCATGCATAAATAATGAGGTTGACCTGCTGTGCAGTAACTGTACTAGCATACATGGAGATACAAAAACTAATTCTCCAAGCGAGTAAATTTCTTTCTATAGGTAGGTAAGCATTTTAAGTTTAATAGTGAGTGAGCCACGTTTAATAATTAATACTAGTTTTCTGGTCAAGTGAAGCGAGGATTTAAAAACAATATTCCGTGTACGTTTATGTAGCGTGGGCCTACCTAATAGGATTGATACCTTCATCTGCTGGGCCCAAGCTTGTTTTCAAGAAGGGGACTTGCATTTTATTTATATTACGAAGAGTAACTTATTGTGAGAAAAATATATCTATATACCTAAGTTTAATGACATACTTGAATTCATTTTACCTATAATTGCAAATTATCAACTTATACAAATATGGCATTTTCTCTAATTGGTAAATCTATTTCTTTCATTGGAAAGTGTATTTATTTAAGACTCAAATCTACCTTTCTCATGGGTCAGATTTGACAGATGAGGGCTTTAATAGAACTGTGCTGACATGAAGATGTGCAACCGATATTAAAACTATAATAATTTTTACCAGACGTGTACCTGGATGTCTAGGGTAAGGTGTCTGACTTCTGTGTTGAAGGCCCAGGGTTCAATCCTCGGTCCCGGCACAGATTTATCTGATTGTAAAACCCTTCCTTCACCTCTGACAAGACGTGTATTAACCACAACTTGTGGTTGTGTGGAATTCCAGGTTTCCACCGTGGTTCATATCCCACGTTAAACTGTAGGTCCTCCATTTAATCTTACAATCACCCTATCTTAGTAAGCGGTGCTAATAATAAAAATAATAATTTACCAGAGGCCTTACCCCTCAAAAAAAACCACTCCCGACCCAATCTAACCCCCCCTCCGACCCCTCCTCCCTGAAGCATCTCCAGAACCACTGGAGTTATTAGGGTGGTGGTCACCCCATAAAATCGTAGCTATTATGTCTATATTTGGGTGGAGGTCACCCCATGAGATCGTTCTTTAAATACTTCCCCCCAATCCCTTCCAGCCCCCTCACATCCCGGAAGCATCACCGAAACCGCTGGGGCTATTGGGCCCATCTTCGGGTTGTAGATACCCCTTGATACCTTATTCTAAAAAATGATCCCCGTCCCCGTTTTTTCTAGAATCATCTATGAAGAAACTTCCCCACTACTTTCCAGTCCCCCTCCACCCCTCCAAAAGTATCAGCGGAACGACTTGGGCTTGGGGATCCATCTTAGATTGGGGGTTACCTGTCATTAAATTAATGGAATTTTCGTTTATTTCATAAATATATTATGGAAAATATATATTCCTGTGTAAACACATTATAAAATATTTACTCTAGTGAACTTAGTCTCTATAGAAAGTTTTTTTATTCATGGAGTGGTTGTTTTATTTGGTGAGCCTAACAAAAATTGAGACGTGGCCATAGAATTTCTATGGAAATAGTCATTATTTATTATTTTGTTACTCATGTAGTTTAGGCAAAGTCTTTATTAAAGAAAATATATATATTTTTTACCTAAGTATTGCGCAATTTGCCTTCGTGCTTGTTAGTATTTTTTTATTTATTAGAACATTTAAAGCTAAAGTCCTAAATAAATAGATTAATGAGGCACATAAATATAAAACTCAAAATTAAAATAATATGTACAACACTCCGTCCACGATCGTTAATTACAACTGTAAAATAAGAAAAACATATTTCAACAATGTATTTTTCGGGGATGCTGAAACTCCAACCCAGGAATATCAACACAGAAGCTGGAGGCGATGCTGATTAGATTAAGGTGTCTGATTATAATTTCTAAATAAATATAGTATATATGTGGAATGATGCTTAATTTATTTATGATAACCTTATTTCTTAAATTAAGTTACTATTTAATTTGACACCTTAATTGAGTCGATAGCATGTCTGTCTATTGAGCTAAGGGTACCGGATTTGATTCTTGGCATGGCCGCAAAATTTATCATTGGTTTAATGTGGTTTTACTCATTCACAGTGATGAATTAAAGGCTTGGGACTGGATGTTGTGCCTATCTTAGTATTAAGTTAGAATATAAGTCACATGAAGCTAGGACAGGCCGGTAGTGGAAAATACATGGCTTGAATAAAAAACTGACATAGACCATAGGCCGGAAACATTAATGGATGTAAGAAAAAAGTTACCTTTTAAAATAATAAGCTTAGTAATTAATGACACACAAGTCAGTCGTTTAATGTTCGTTTAATGCTCCTTTATTGTATGCATTAGGATATTTAGAGTTTAAATTTATTTTAATTAAAAATAAAGTTTGTTTCGTAGAACATGTTTATTTTATTCTAAGTATATTCCTCTTGATAAGAATTGTATAAGTCTTTGTAGCCTAAAAAAGGTAGATCACACCTAAACTTTAACAATATATATTACCCGCACCAGTGGCCGTGCTAATTAACGCACTATTATCGAAATACACTCGACCGCACTGTTTAAGGGGAGGTCAAGGTTTGAATCTTGCTAGGGTGAACTGATGGTGGTTTTCCTGTTCTCCTATGCTAAAGTGGGCTCAATTCCTTTTAATTACTTTCGTAATTATTGCCCAATTAGATTAAGCTATTAATAGTTAGTGTCCTAAACGGAACAATAAAAAAACAAGATTATTTATAACCGTGATACAAATCTTCAGAGAAACACACTATCACAACTCTTTAATGAGAATAATTAGGGTCTATGAGTGAGTTTGCAAACAAGTATCAAACAGAAATACTATATTTTTCCTTAAAATAGTCACAATAAATGCAAAATGGGGTTTAACGAATTTAAGAAAACTAAATCAACCACACACACAAATTCATTTTCTTAGTGCTTAAATAGGCACCTAAAACCAAAATAGTTATTTCAAAACAAACAACCCTTGAACCATTTAATGAAATCCATAGGAATAATCTATTATACATTAAAGATATTTTAAGATTATTCCAAATTTTAGTGAAATGCTATGCAAATATCCTACTTATTTTTCTGAAAAATACTAATAGTAAATGTTAACATCTCTCCTTAAGTTTGTTAAATATACTTAGGCCCCACGGAGAATAATTACACTGTACCTATATTTTCAAATCAATGCTGCAGAGGAACGGGACTGAAAAATAGCATGAGGACTAGCGCTGTTGCATTTTTGCAGGATCCTGTTGTGTTCTAAATAATAATGAAAACGACATACTTTAATGCATAATATTATTATTGAAACGATATTATTAAATAAATATTTGAATAGTATTATATTGTTTGTAAATTTTATTTAAAAAGAAATAAAAATACAATAATGTTAAACTGCTATAAAAACATATTAGTGAAAAATTTAATACATGGTAATTGATCGCAAAATTACACTACATAAAATTCTGTAATTTAGTCTATAAAATATATAACAATCATAAAATATAAATTTCAATTAGGATGTATTTTTGAACAGCAAAACACAACACATCCAAGATTATTTCAAAAAGTTACTCACATTTTTGTTGAAAAAAAAATACTTTTCTTGCTTGAGTTCCTTCCTTCAATTCGTATTTGTATGCATACTAGCGACGAGACGTGAATAACAACTACAGAAAGCTAAAACAACGTGACATAACTTTCAGACACGTGATAGAAATTGCACGAACTATGCAATGTAAATATATGGCGGGAATGAGCCAGACGTAAAATATCACGACTGGCTCCGTTGCTTATTCACAACATTTCTGCATGGCACCAGTTAAAACTCTCGTATATCAGAAATATATATATATATATATATATATGCATTTTAATGTTTGATAACATCATCGGGTACAGCAGGAACTAATTGGAGAGTGCTTGGAGGGGATCAGACCTAACTACCTTTCATTTAAAAAAAAATTATATTTGTAGTAAAAATGCAACAGCGCCAGTCACAAAAGGTTATTTACGATAGTGACACCTTTATTGTTTATTTTAATTATTACTTATCTTTTTAAAAGTGTTGTGGGCAAAGTACATTACTCTTCTAAACAATAAGAAACTTTTAATACAGATCTGTATTGTATTACAATTTTAATTAAATAAGGAATGAAATATAAAATCACTCAGAGCCTTATATGGGTGTCTTAGTTCCTACACCTTTAGCCAAGGCTGCTTAGAGCGCACCACCGTTCAATTTCGTCACAGCCGCGACTGAGCTTGAAGCCATTTAGTACGGTATCTTCCTAGTCCATATCGATGATACCCTATCACCCGCTTATTTAGAAAATTTTAATGGCTTTGGGATAACATTCCATTAGTTACATGATTTTAAGCATGGACCAACGGAATATTTTCCTTGATTATACCAATAACTCCCAAGGGATCGTAGAGAGACTTGGTAGGGACTTGGAAAATAGTCACTTTGGTTTTAGGCTTTTACATGTTATATTCCTTAAATTGAAAAATGATACGTTGGCAACGGGAATTGAACCCGGTACCTTTGGATTAATATTAAAATTCGTAGAATTATTGTAATTGTATTATTGGCAACATAAAGCCCTCCCGAGTCGAAGGTGGATGCGTTATCTAATTGCTCGTGATCTTAATTGATCATTCATATAGGCCTATAGCTAACAATTTTGGACGTCCATCACAGACTCTGCTTTATGAGTGAGGAATGACCCTGGGCACGGGAAGACTCCTAGATCTCTCAGTGGTTAGAGTATTGGCATACCAAGCTAAAGGGCCCAGGTTCGATTCCCGTGCCCAATTGTTATTTTTCAAAGTACAGAATATGTTATTAAAGGCGGATATGACGGTAACTTACAAATATAATATCTTGGTTTTTTAATCCATCTTTTAAATTTTATTAGAGGTGTTCATGTAACCCTCACTATGATTGTAACTAGACAGGACACCATATTGTTCCAAACTTGTTTACTTCATGGCCGGGAATGGCTATTGCCTGCCGGAACTCCTCAAACATCTCATTTCAGATAATGGCTTGTGAAAATTGCAGCACAGCAAATGTTACAAACCCCCTCCCCTTTTATTCTCTCTCTACCTCTACACAATTCTTGACCCCTGGATTAGATCATCATTATACTAACCAAAAAGTTCCGGATTAAATTTTAATCTTCTGTTGACAATTTATAGACACATTTAAAATCAGGATGGGTACAATTAGTAATTTTTGAAATTACCTAGTTATTTTAAGTTTTATAACAATTTTTCCAGTACTCTTTAGGAAAGTGTATTCTTAGAAACCCTCTTTAATGTCACAGTTTTTTTAAATTAAATTCTTGACACAATAATTGCTAAGGACAGATATATCAGTGCTATTTGCGATATCACATTACCTGTTAATGAAACTAATGGTTTACACTGATTTACTCTCTTTTATATACCATCTTTAATATTATCGCAAACATTTTTTAAATTTCAATTTGATATTTCGAAATATCCATGCCTTTTCCCTTTAAACAACCAAGTTTTCTGATTTGTCCAGATTTACCCTGGTTTCAGGGTTCGTATTGATACTTATTATGTATCTACATATGCAAATGGATGCAGAGAGCTTACTCGTAGAAAGTTATTTTGTCACCGCGTTCGGGCTATACGCTTCATAGAAAATGTTTTAGTAATGAGGAAGAAATATATTAGAGTTTCTGATTACATTGACGAAGAATATCCGAAAAATATCAAATTAGTAAACTTGAGGATATTTTCTTCATATTAAGACATACCATCTTATATCAAGGTGAATTATGGTGCATTAATTATCTATTCCCCTCCTTATCATATTCAGCAAGGCTCGCTGTCTTGGATCACAGATTGATTTGTCCACAGAGTTCCGATTCGTAGGTGTGTAGTTCGTAAGAATAGATCGATGCCATAGAACAGATGGTTCTATACACGGAGTCCCGAACAAAAAGTTTGTAGTCAGTAGTCCATGAAATTTTACATACTTGAAACGACTTTAAATTTCTTAAGGAGTGCTACTGACGAATACGGACGAATACTGATAGATACATATATGAAAATCATTATTAGAATCAAAATTAAAGCATGAGTGTTAGAATAAGGTTGAAATTTTTTAAACATATGATTGCTGTAAAACCTAAATGTATTACGGCAATAGTTATTTAAAACACTTAAAAAATGAAATTACGAAAATGTTGATTGTGCACAAAACTATATTATTATTATTATTATTATCATCACCCCGTCTTACTACCCACAAAATTAAAAATCATATCAATTTAAGCAGTATAATGACATGAAACTTACTGAGCTAGATGAAGATGAACTGGGCCTTACAAGGAATCGCCCTGCCTTAAATTGGGGTGTTTGTTTAAATTAACTTTATAAATGTTGAAAGTTGCAATCAATAGAACTGGTTAGCTTGTTTTTATTAGTTAGTAAACAATAGAACAAAAAAGCCGACTGCTCAAAACAGTGTGTCAGCTTTGTTATTTGCAACCTGGCCAATTTGTAGTATATTATTGTTCTGTTCTAGAACTATCTGAGCTGAAAAAATAGTATCTATACTAAGGGGTCACTCTGCCCATTTGTGGGGCTGCGCGAGATAGAAGACCGGCTCATCGGGTGATTGTAGAGGAGAGACACCTTCGTGGCGAAGGTACCGGTGTTCGTATCCATGTAGGACCACCGAGTATGTCAGTCAGGCTACCGGTTAAGCATTTCTTACTTAACCAGTTCTGTCGTTGGATCCTAAGTGAAGACTTTATATATATTTTTTTGTAAACTTCTTGTAACATCACATTTTGCAGTAGTTAGTAGTGCTATAATAAACCTTAAAAGCCAAAGCTGTCTATTAATTACGAGCACACACATATATTTTGCTGCTATCCCTATAATTCCTCGAAAGCCATCTTGACACGTTAGGCACACAGGGAAAGAGTTAGCGACGATGAGATTAAATTGGTAATCAGCGATATTCATTTTAGTTTGTTTATTTTGCACGACGTACTGAGATATCCAAATATAGCCAAATAAATAAGGTTGAAATGACCAAAATGTACTTCCATTTGCGTGGAGGAAGAGAGAGAGAAACATTTTAGGGAAATATACAGTTTGTAAACTCTGCCAAGATTTGAACTCCCACCTCCTCGTAACCAGAAAACAATAAGAGTTTGACATTCATTCTGTGAGTCCACTGATGCAGATTCTTATATTAGTAGTTTGTTGCACAAATTCTATTGAAAGCTCAAATTGCCACTGTCATCATCCTTACAAAAGCTAACCTTTATAAATTATTTACCCCGTTTATCCTTCAAAATGAACAATGCCAATAAATGTAGCATTGATTTTCTGGGCGAGTTGCGTGTTCTCTTGCCCCAAGTATATCCATTCGATACAATCGATGTCATGGGCCCTCCCATAGTTTTCGTTCCCTGAGCATTATTATTATTATTGGTCTTCCCTTCCCACGGCCACTCGAAATATAACTTGAACTATAAAAATGATCTGATTATAAAATGATAGACCCGTTCCAATCTCACGTGTATGCTACAACATACAACACCACACGCTTCAGTGGATGCATAGTCTATTGAGCTACTCTCGCAATAGAATATACTTCAGAAGAGGGTTCGATTAGAGTCGGGTGTACAGAAGGGGGTTTTTCCTAAATGGTTTCCCACTCTTCCTCCACGTAAATGGATAGGTTTAACCACCTAGGTGGAATTGTTGACTGGCCACCCCTTTTATTCTCCATTATACACTTTAATATGCCACTCTCCTTCTACTCATATTTAAAAACAGTATAATATGAGGGGATCAACATAGCTCAATTATAAGCGTACGCGATGTATTTTCAAAGGACATTCCGTGTTCAAATCCTTACTAGCTCAATTTACCTTTTGATCGTAGAATATATTATTATCATTATTATCACCGCGTCTTACTACCCGTTCGGGTTATACGCACTTACACTAATGTGTAATGCTAGGGTGAATGTGAGATGAAATGGAGGGCCTACAGTTTAACGTGGAATTCCGAACCACGGTGGAGGCCTGGCATTCCCCACATTCACAAGATGTCTTGTCAGAGGTGAAGGAAGTGTTTGGTAATCAGATAAATTTAGAATATATTATGTTTGAGTGCCAGGTAGTTATGTATCAAACGAACTTTTACTAAGAGGTTTCCATGTGAGATTAATCTTACCTGGTGGTCTAGGGGTAAGGTGTCGGACTTCTGTGCTGGCGGCCGGGGTTCAATCCTCGGTCCCGGCACATATTTATCTGATTACCAAACCCTTCCCTCACCTCTGACAAGACATCTTGTGAATGTGGGGAATGCCAGGCCTCCACCGTGGTTCGGATTCCACGTTAAACTGTAGGTCCTTCATTTCATCTCACATTCACCCTAGCATTACACATTAGCGTAAGTGCCTATAACCCGAATGGGTAGTAAGACGTGGTGCTAATAATAATAATAATAATTATTATTATTTATTTATTTTATTGAATTGCGTGATTTTGATTAACATATTAAGAATAACTATTGGTTTTAGAATGCTTATGATAAAACCGAATCGTGGAACCTTTCAAATATCCAACCTGTTTGACAGAATAAAAGCTAGTAGGAGTGATTGACTCACCTACGTACTACTGGACTGCGAAAGGAAGAGTCACAGTGATCCTTTCACCTCCATAATGCTGGACTGTAAAAGTGCCAGTAGAGTGATCATTTCACCTCCATAATGCTGGACTGTAAACGTGCCAGTCAGAGTGATCATTTCACCTTCATACTACTGGACTGTAAAAGTGCGAGTCAGCGAGATCAATTCACCTCCATAATGCTGGACTGTAAAAGTGCCAGTCAGAGTGATCATTTCACCTCCATAATGCTGGACTGTAAAAGTGCCAGTCAGAGTGATCATTTCACCTCCACACTGATGGACTGTAAAAGTGCCAGTCAGAGTGATCATTTCACCTCCATAATGCTGGACTATAAAAGTGCCAGTCAGAGTGATCATTTCACCTACACACTGCTGGACTGCAAAATTGCAAGTCAGAGTGATCATTTCACCTCCGTGCTGATTGTTTTAGACATTGAGCTTATTCCTTTTGCTTCAAGTCAAATGACCCTCAAAAAAGGATCCACATAAAAGGAACCAGTACAGACACGATTTCTCCTCTAAAAAGAATTGTGTCAAGGTCACGCTCTAAAGAAAAGTGGTCGAGACCGATGAGTGGAATAGATCGTTTTTAGGGCCAGTTCTTGCACAGAGAGCATTTTTTTTTATTTCAGGGCAATAAACAACAGCCAAATCGATACATTGTTTCACTGTCGCTCCATCCTGCTAATAGAAAGTTAGAAAATTGGACCAGAATATCAAATTCTCTGGATGATAGTTAGGAGATATTTTGGAGAGGTCACTAATAAATAACCTGGCTGCGCCAGCAATGTCTTTATATTATCTTAGTTTACCCTTGAACTTATTATAATTATAATGACGAGGATATTAATTTAACGTTTTTGTGTCAAAAGTCCAGTGTTATACCTCTAATTTGTTGGATACTAATTTGATTCTGGGGTGCTAAATTTATTAATTGAGATATTTAATGTGCACTTTCTAAACCTATTAATTATATTAGCACACAATTATTTTTATGAGCGAGAGTGAAAGGACATTCATATTTTGGCGGGAAAGATATTTACTCATATATTACAAGGTTCTTCCACACAACACTATCGACAAAGGATAATGGCTTTACTTCCCCTCCGAAAGAATTTGGGCTACGAATTTTTATCACACAAGAAAATTCCGTCAACTCCAGCTAAGCGTTATTAAAATATATATATATTTATATATATATGTGTGTGTGTGTAATCTCTTTAATATCTGCACACACAGTTTAAATCCATTGCTGTTTCAAGCCTATTGTCTGAGTAAGTTTTTTATTCCGTCATATTGATCGTAGATAATATGATGATTCTATACATAATAAATTAACATATCACAATCTACTTCAGTCTCTTCCATCATAGTTATATAAAATAAAAATATAGTTAATATACTCAATACACAAACACAAGGGTGGCATGGACTGCAAGACTCTTCGCAAACATTGGGAACGTGAGTAAATCGCGCATGCGCAGACTAATTTGCTCTTCAAACGTTTACATCGAACATTGTACAACCGGAGTTCTTCCGATAGTTGTTCAATGTTCGAGAAGCAAAGATATTATTTTAAAACAACCTATTAATCTGTGGGGGTACTTCAATCTAAAAATAATCTAAATTTATCTGTCGAACAGTTGTTCTTCTAGGTCAAACAGAATATTTTTATCCGATATCAGTTTTGTTTCGACTAGTGGGGGGTAAGCACCCTTAGTTACGTTTATTTGACCAATAAAATTATAGATAGCCACTGTGCTAGTACCGTTGGAAATGCACAAACGCTGTCAATTATATCTTTTTCAACCCCTTGAAAAATAGAAAAGTTTGTTAGTACTGGGAGTTAACTCACCGTAGTAAACTCTAAATCATTAAAATGATAATCCCACTTTCACTCCATGCTTATTTGAATTAAAGTTTGTGCCAATATTACGTCATCGGACGCCAAGTGTTTCCCACATACCTCCGCGAGCGTACCTGGCCTGTTTGCGGAGGGTTTTCTCCCGCGGGAAGAAGTAGTTCGGGTAGTTTATGTCAGGATGTAACATGGTGTATGTGAAGCAGTATTGTCTCGGGAAGTTAAGAGGGTGACCATCACCCCTATTGAACTGGTGGAACGGTTTGAGAGAAAATTGTACAGATAATATTGTAAAGGTGATACAGTGCAATAAAAGAATGCTTTACAATACTTTACTTTGTACAAGTTTCTGAAAAGGTTTTAGCCTGAAACACAACTAGATACATATTATTCACACTTTTAAGGGGTGGTTAAAATGAGTTTAGATGAGCCAATATTTGAACTATAGCAATGGATATAGGTTCCAGCTGTTCGGTTGGTACCTTTCATCAGAAGTGATAAATTGTAAGAATATATAAAAGTAAATATGGTTAACTTGGAATTGTTAGAATACCGGTATGTAATTCCACCAATATATCAATAATAATAAACACGAATATGGTAAGGCTAATAATAATAGTAATAATATTAACACTCAATACATTTAAACACTTCTTATAAATCCTCCTCAGAGGAGTATTTGACTAACGCGCTAGTTTCGGGTGGAGCCAGACTGCCGAGGATGGGGATATAAAGGATCGAATCTCAGTCGGGTGAACTGGGATTAGTTTTTCCTAAATGGTTTTCTACTCAACCTCCACGCGAATGGGGGTTCACTTCTACAAAAATTACCAATTTTGTAATTCTCACCTGAAATATCAGAGAGAAGATCTCCTTATTTGTTTTACCACCACAAACCTTTCCCCATTTAAGTACTCCCTCCACAACTCCCACTTTTCCTCCCCAACCTCCATCACCCCGAGCCTCCTCCCACCCCCCCAAAATAACCGTATTTTGTTCTTGTTCAACAGCGCCTCACTTCCGTCGCGTAAACTACCTCTAAACTCTGGACGCAATTTATCGGCGACACCGAAGATGGGAAGGGACTCCCTGTTTTCTCCCAACGCCTCCCCTTCCCAGTCGACCCATGATAAAAAAAATTCTCTCCTCTTTTCACTCCTCTACTTGTTTCAGGGTGTGGCCATATTCTTGAGATGGATCCAGGCATGAGACCGTCATAAAAAATATAGAGGTGTCCTCCGGTCAAAACTCATTCCGGACAAAATACTGTAATCCAATAAATTTAGACGAAGGAAACAAAAAAAATAGTGTTAAAAGAAAACGTTCTAATCCTGTGAGTCTCAAACTGTGGTCCACGAATACTTGCGACCCCACCAAATTCTTCTTAAGAGGGTTCAATGGCTTAAATTAAAAGTTTCATCAACATAGTAAGATACAAACTCTTCTATTCTGGTTCAAGTTTATAAAATAAATATTAACTGCAGTGGTTTTGGCTCTAGCTATTGTAATCTTGAGTGATTAAAGTTGCAGTCAGCTTTCGTCTTACTTGGTAGTTTATATGCTAATTTTGAGATATTAAAAATAAACTTACGAGTAGTACCCAGGCAAAAAAATAATCCAGATCAACATTTTTGCTTGTCCAAGTCACAGGTTTTGTAGTAAAGCCTTCCTAAGTAAATACTTTTATGATTTTGGTGCAGATATACATCCTAGTACTTTTTATATTAGATACCTCGCTCGATATTATATGGCATCGAGAACTCTGCCATAACAGCGTCAAAAAGTTCTGTAAACTTTGATCTGGTAATCCTAGAAGTTATTGATATCATTAAAAAATAAATAATAATAATATTTAGCACCACGTTTTACTACCCGTACGGGTTATACGCTTTAAGTACTAATTACACTAATGGATTAGGAATTGGGAAGGTTGAATTAGAGGAAGTGAACCCGCATTTTCGTGGAGGGAGAGTGGAAAACCATATAGGAAAAACTACCCCCAGTTCACCCGACCGAGAATCGAACCTCGATCTCCCCGTCCTCAGCAGTCGAGCTCAACACGACTAGTGCGTTAACCAACTACGCCACCGAGGCGGGTTAAAAAATAAAGAAAATTAAAATTGGTTTAGTCTTCTTCTTTGGTTCTCAACTCAAGTGTTGGTTTGCAAGCAGTTCTCCATTCCTCTCTATTCACCGTCTTACTTTTAATCACCATGTAGTTCAAACATCCTACGTCCTAAAGGATCTGATGCATTATTACAGGTGTGGTCTTCCTCATTGGGCTCGACATACAGCGACGCCCTCCCCTTTTAGCGTTAGTAAGCCATTATGACGCTTTGAGTATCCGACCAGCCGATCATGTCTAAGTTGAATCTTATGCCAAAGACATACCAATCCCCCTGGCCTAGATTACACCTCTCGTTCGTCACTTTATCCGCCCAACTGATCCTAAACATTCTCCGGTAAAACCAGGATTATGGTTCTTCGAACATCCTCTTCTTCCTCGCTCCCACTATCAATCGCTCACACCTCCAGACACAATCTTTCAACATTCTCTTCCTGCTCTTCAAGCTGACACTGTGAACAGGTTCTTCTTGGAGTTGAAGGCTTTTTGTTTTGGTTATTCCGACCTATCTTTAGCCTACTTCTGCCATCACTGGTAATCTTGATTCCCAGGTAATTAAATTCATCCACTTCCTCCAAAGCTTGATTGCCCATTTTCACTGTCATGGTCTCGCCCCTTTCTTCCTGCCTCTGCAAACTAACACTTTGGTCTTCGTTCTGTTAGTCCTTATATCGTAGTGAGTATTGTGGATTTCCTCCATCTCATTTAATATCATCTCCAGATGTTCTCTATTCTCCGTGATGACAGCAATATCATCCGTAAAACTCTACATGTCAACTTATTCCCTTCCACTCCCTTCCACTATGTATCTCACAATAGCCACAACTTCTTGTATGCGCGCGTTGAAGATAGTAGGCATAAGCGTGTGCAAGGTGTGGTGGATGGGGGTGACAGTGGGAAGACGAAAGTGGTGCGATCAGCGCCCTCTCCAACCCTGAGAATTTTTTTGATTTCACAATAAATTAAAAACAACAAATAAACAATGTTTTGTTGTACAACTTTATTATTCTTTGAAAATCATACATTATTCATTACAATTTCAACCACGGGCTGAAGGGAACCATTTATTTAGACGCGTCGTTGGGGTAATTTAAGTTCCTATTCATAGCCAGTCTTTGATAAATGAATGGGACGATGAGATGTTGTGTCAGGATCTTAAGACTACATTAACCACTACCCCTGGTATATCTATTGACGTGGTTTAAAAAAAAATAGCTACTTCATTCTTTTGTTACTACAACTTTTCCTCTTATTTTTGTACATAGTAAAGGTACCAAGGCGCCCACAACACTCACGCTATGTCCGCCTGGGGTAATAGGAGACACGGAGAAATCTTGTCTTAAATCTTTCTTATCCACGATTTCTTCCCTTTAGTTCCGTTTCTAATGACCACTCTTTCATTACTATATAATTTTAATACTACCCCCCTATCTTTGTATTTTAAACCAGCTTTCTTTTAACACCCGAAACATGACCTCCCAGTTGACATTATGCGATAAATTGTTGTCGAAATAAATTGTCATTTTATAAAATTGTGACTTACTCTATTAATATACATATATTTTTTTCAATTTTAAAATATGTGGGGACATCTTTAGTGAGTAAAAAATATTGGTTTGAAAGAACTGTCGCAGTCAATATCTAAAGGAATCACTTAATGTTTTAAATGAGCAAATGTGCGCCAAATAAAACGTTGGAACAAGGGGCTAGTCTAGTTTTGTTGGGTTTGCTGGAGACGGAGAGGTCAGTGTTCGAATTAATGTCAAGTGTATTGAGAATGTTTTTTTATAAACGGTATCCCACTCTACTTTCAAGCAAATGTGAGCACACTTCCTCTAACCTTTACCCTCCTCATTACCTAACCCATCGGTCTGAATATGCATAGATCAGTATATTAAGCTCGTGATATAAAATAAATAATAAAATTAATAAAGATGTTTAAACTTAATAGTATTTGAGTAATTTAAACAAACATTTTTTGATTAACTTAAGGGTGAAATAACAGCATTGAGGTATGAGGTATAATAAATCTGTGATTAGCCAATGCTATAAAATTTGTAGAAAATAAGTTACAACTTACAGTTCAGTGATCCATCCTAATTTTACAACTGGTAGGTAATTTTGTTTATATAAAAACAACCCTCATGAGAATAATTTAGAAACAAAAAAACATAACTGAACAAATATATTTTACAAATTCTGTATCCAGTTTTGTATAAAATGTTAGGATAATTATATTTCATACAAAGTCTAATTTCTTGGTGGTAAATGGTTTCAGTTCAAAACACTTTTGTCTTAGTTAGCACATTAAATGCGATGACTTTAATAAACTGCATAATTTTTAGCATGGAGAGAGGATGAGAAAATCACGTTGATAAACCGTATATGTATAAACACCTTTCATGCATCCGTCCGAAATTATAGCTTTGATTTACCCGTCAGTCTCAATCAATTCTATTGCAAGCCCGACGTTTGAAATTACGTGACCAAAAGTGCCAGTAAAATAAAGTTATAACCGTACGGTACTAAAACCTTACCTTGTTAGTAAATATAAATGCAAAAGTATATTTATTTATTTGTTTTTAGATTGCTTGTATCTACTTTTTTTAAAGTGTTGTCTGACATAGTTTGCTAATTTAGTTGCCATTAATATCCCTAAATCATAACTTTCTTTCTATTTAACCAAACACACAGCCAAATTTACATATATAAATATGAGCTTTGTAAAATTTAACCATAATCATTCGAATTACAAAGTTAGCTCAAGAAGCTGTGGATTTGATACTCTAGGATCACCCCATCCTTAACCCTTTCCCCCTTTCTCTTCCAATTTGTCAAAAAAAAACCACTCAGATTAAACTTAATTCTCTGGCTTATTATCCTAACTATGGGATAAGTAGGTAAACGTGCACATCCTCCTTTCAATGGAAATATAATTAATATCTTTGTAACGAAACACATTTGCGCAATGCCTTTTGAAACAATCTCACAAGTAATCAAATAAACATGTTTTAGTGGCTTATAAGGCCATGGAAAGGTTTCGAATCCACCTCAGGGTATTTCATTTAGTTTATTTGGTAAATACAGATAATTCTGCTGTATTTGAAGCTCCACTAAACAAGGGGAAATAGTGAATTTAATTAAGTTATCAAATACTATTTTCCAATTCATATAAACATGGAGTATTTATATTTACGAGCTTATGAAAGTTTGAGAATAACTGGTGTTTTTTTTTAATCATTGTAGCTCTCGCCATCAAAGTATACGAATATTTAACGAACTCATATAGCATCAAATATTATTTTATTTCGTTAAAAGCTTTACTATAAAGCAAGGGATGGGATTGTTCTGGCATTACATTATCTTGGATGCAGCATAAGCCGGAGCGTGCGGATAGGTTATCATTCCAGTAGCATGCGCCTTAACAGCTGCCTGTGTCTTTCCAGCTGACTGCATCTTGCCAGCTGCCTCCCTTAAGGTGGGATGGAAGGGGACGTAAACCAAGTTACATATTTCTATAAACTTTTAAAACAAAAAACTCTTTTGACAAAAATAAATAAAGTATTATCTCAGTAAATACGTTTGAAAAATTTTCATACCGGGATAAACTCAGTTCTGTGAGGAAAAATTAATAACTTATTGAATGAAAAATTAGGGGCTCTGGTCTTGAAAATTAAGATTATCTGTGCTGACCATATTATACCCTCTATTCGCAGATGTTGGCATTCTATTTGCCAACAGATGTCGGCTGCTTGGTTGGTGTAGCTCGCTTGTGGGTTGACGACTTTGAGATTTTTATTTTAATGCAATTTCAACAAAAACATTTTAAAATAATAGAAAAAGACCTATTTAAAATATGCGATGGCTATAAAAATTATACTCATTAATAGTTAAGATTTAAATATGTTTAAAATTTTATTAAACTTATCTAGTAAAGAAATATTTTATTTATTTTGATCAAAAAATCTTTTGTTATTAAAACTGCAAACCATATTTAATCATTATTATAATTATTAACACCGCGTCTTACTACTCGGTTGGGTTGAACGCACTTACGCTAATGTGTAATGGTAGGGTGATTGTGAGATGAAATGGAGGACCTACAGTTTAACGTGGGATCCAAACTACGGTGGAAGCCCGGCATCCCACACATTCACAAGTTGTGATTAATACACGTCTTGTTATAGGTGAAGGAAGGGTTTGGCAATCATATATCTCTGTGCCGGGACTGAGTATTGAACCCCAGACCCCCAGCACATAAGTCTTGACACCCTAACCCCAGGCCGTCATGTTACCCAATATTTAATTGAAATTGTGCTTAACTTTATCTAGTAGAACGAAGAAAAACATTGTTGATTACATTATTTCTAAAAAAGATTAATTCAATTAGACCAGGTTAGCTTTATATCAATAAAGCTATGAAAACAATAAATAACCAAATCTATTCAAGAAAAATAAAAAGCTTGAAGAGCCTTTCTAAACTGTTACAAAAGCGTCTGAACATCTACAGACATTAAGAAAACATATACTCTTCCAATGTAAAGTTATATCTCTAAATTCCATACTTTTACTTAAAATATCACGAGAGTATTCTAATTTTACACAAAACGAAAGTACCATTAAGTACTACAATATACATTTATACTACAAACATTACGTAAACTAACACGAGAGTTTCACACCTCAGAACTAATGTAAACTCACGTGGGACTTCTTGAATCGGCATCATTCAAATACTGAACAAAGTCTAACAATTGATACTAGTTAAAGAATATTTAGAAGATTGACACATTTCAAATATATGCGAAGAATAGCCAAATTTACGTTACACAAAGATTGAAATGTATATAAATGATTTTAAATATACAACAACAAAAGCTAGGATAATACGTATAGTCAATATATCCAGATTATTAAGACAGATAATATTAATATATTTCAATTAATATTTCGTTAAGTTAAAACAGCAAGCATTTAGAATTTACTAACATTTTAAAGAAACAAGCCCTTAAGTGGCGACACAAAACTGAAGTTACTTTTAATTTTAAAATAGTATCAAATAATCCCCATACTTAATAAACAAATAACAGCCTATCTCGACTATAACAAAAATAAATTAAATAGTTAAATTTCCATAATTCAAACTTTTAAGAAGAACAAAACATATTTACAGAGTATTATAATTTTCCTTCACAGAGTCCAGATTTTTGCAATTCGTCTCCTGACGATATAAAATAATAAACGCAGTCCGTCCATTATGGCGTCGAGTTCAAAATTCCATTACAAATAAATTACAGAGGTCCATCCGCGATGGTGTCGAGTTCAAAAGTCTGCTTACATCTTCCACACGTTCATAATATATAGTGGTCTTACTGCGTAGTTATGATAGGTGGGAATAGTTCAAACTAAGTCGGTGACGTAACATTTTGGGAGGATCACGCTGTTTTTCTCTCGTAGGCCATCTTGCTTGTTGGTCGCTGATTGGTCATACCGCTCCGTATAGACGATTCTCCGGTTTGTTGTCAAAAATCTTTTTAACTGCTTGGCTGCTGACGTCAGAGATCAGGTGATGGTTGCACAAACCATCCAAAAGAGGGCAGCCATGTCCGCGTGCACTCTTCGCCAGGTATGCAGAAAATCGCATAATAACCAAATATAAAATTTAATCAGAATGTAATAGTAGAATTAATAAAATATTTCCAGTATTGAATTTATTAAATTAAATACAGTAATGTACGGTAGATCCGTTAATAATTATTTATTGTTATGATGTTTGACAGGACTATTCAATATTGGGAAGGCATGAGTAATAACATATTTTGTGACAAATAATATGTAGTAATAATTGAAAATTCAAACTTTTAAAAAACAAAAATTCCAAAAATAATTATTTACATTTGTTTAGTGAGATCCTTGACCTTGAACTATTTCTGAAAGGTCTTCAAATCGTGGTCGTATCTTTGAAAGGCTGATTCTCAAATCATTCTCTGGCTGTAGTCTGCTTCTAAGCTTAGTTTTCGTGGCAGAAAGTGTAGAAAAGCCAGCTTCCCATAGGTAAGTAGTCAAAAACGGATGTAACACGTTCATAACTTCGTTCCCTAGAGTAAGTTTTTCAATTTCCAGTATTATCCAAAATGAAGATAGTGACCTAGTTTGCTTTTGGAAATTGTGAAGCAAAGATTCATCGCTTTGAAATTCAATTATCTCTTCCTGAAGACCAGTAATGTCTGAAAAATGTTCAGGTGAGTCTTCAACGTCAATGTCTGCAGAATATGCCAAATTATTACATTTTTAACCTCTAATATCTAATTGTATTCATCTTACAGAAGCTGGTTAAATGTCGGGAAAGAAGTCATCTTATTTTATTGGGCTTTATTTTTTCAGTTTCAACTTTCCTTTGAATACTGTGAATTTCTCTGTTAGGCCAATAACAGTGTGATTGCAACTTTACATCGAGGTGTTCCACTTACCAAGTTCCGCAAATACATCAGAAAATTAGGCTTAATTCCCTATCCACTTTTCTTTAGAAAAACAGGAAGTCAAAGGGTTATTCTTTTCTGACAAAAATATGTCAATCTTTTTGCGTAGGGATACAACTCTTTGAATAACATTCCTTCGATACAACCACCTGAGCTCAGCGTGATACAACAGATGGGTGTACTCAGAGCCCATTTCTAAGCTCTGGCTAAATATCCTGGTAAGTAACGTTAATTTTTGCTAAATTTATGACCTGAACAACCTCTTTCATAACAATATCCAAATCCTCTGACAGCTTCTTAGAATCAAGATTTTTCCCTATGAAGTAAACAATGAATCAATTTACCTGTGGATTAACTTCCTTTAGGCCTACTCTTTCTCAGAAACCCAGACGTGCTCCAAGCATTGCTGGCTTAACTTCAGTACAAATGATGTGACATTTAGTCCAAAACAAACCTTCTTCTTTAAAAAAATGAGTTTGTTCAGTAAAAAAGTCTTCTCATGTAGTAGACGTGGTAAATGGACGGAAAAACAAAAAATCTTCAAGTCCAGCACAGCGTATATAGACTATGAGTTGAGCGTCGTCATTAAATTAGTGGTTTCATTTAGTTGTAGACTAAACTGCCAAATAGTTTTGATGGCTGAAATCATTTGTCTTTTAATATAAATCGACATATCATAGATACGTTTAAGAATAGTATAATTTGACAGTGGTATTCATTACCACAGGTTATTCGAACCATTTATATTGCTGCCGGTTTTACCAAATTATCTCCAATAATATGTAGTTTCTTATGTTTAGCAATACGCCAAGCAACATGGTAGGAAGCAATAGTGGCTTGTTGGAGAGAATGAAAAGCTTTATTTCCAGTGTCGAGACATTGTCGCTTCAGCTGCTGTTCTTTTCTTTCAAAGAAACACCGTTCTTTAGTAACTAAAGCTCTATGCTTAGTTTCAAGGTGCCTCTCTAGCTTGTTCGGCTTTAGTGACTCATTTCTGAGTACTTTACCATAGAATATACACTTTTTTTTTAAATTTAAATATGTTTTTTGGAAGCTTCTACGACCCATCCTGAAAGCTATGGCGATCCATAGGTTAAGAACCCCTACTCTAAATTCTACTTTCCTCCCTCTACCCTAATAGTGTAGTTAAATATGGATAGACACTACGGTTTGTAAGACGTGGCGCAAATATGAATGTTATTTTGTAAGACTTGTGTCTGTATGTTTATAAATTGTACGTTAAATACATTCAATAATTCAAAATTGGTGCTCGTATTTGTAACTCCAACTGAATATTATTTCTAAAGAAGGAAGGCACCAGCTAAGTCTAAGACGTCACTATGGAAATAGACCAGACTTACAATGACAAGGAGATAAGTGTTCGAATCCTGTCGGGTGAAGCCTACTGAGGGTGGGTTTTCCCTCTCCCTCCAAGAAAATGCGGGTACACCTCCTCTAAATTCAACCTTACTCATAACTAGCTAGTGTAATTAGAACATATCTTATGCGTAAATTCTTAACAGGTAATAAGACGCGATACTAAAAAAAAGGAGGCAATTTCATGCTAGATAAAGTACACACAGTAGGATTTTAGTAGAAAGCTGACAGCTACAAACGTTTTTTTTTAAATATCACCACGTCTTACTATCCTTTAGAATTGCACACTTATGTACTAATTACGCTAATGGACTATGGATGAGTAAGGTTGAGAAGTGTACCCGCATTTGTGTGGAGGGATAGTGTAAAAACCACCCTCATTAAACCTGATTAGGATTAAATCCCCAACATCCCCTTCATCGACAGTAAAATCTATTTATAGTATGACGCCTTAGACCATTCAGCCACCGAAGCAGGTAAAAACGTTACTAAAACTATTTTAATAATTTCGCAGGTCGTTCAGATGATCTGTATCTGTAAATTTAAATAAAAAGTGTCAATATCTATAAAATTAAACTATAAATCCGGTAAAATTTATGAAAAAATTTGCATTTCTTATTAAGGAACGTGTAAGAATGTTTTTTAATGTCAATCTAATACATCTTTTCCAACTTAAATCCACTTAAAATTGAATTTTATTTTTCTAAATATTCAATAAAATTTAGTTAAGTTGACAGAAAAATAAAGTTTGTATTATCTAAAAATATCTACCCCGCATAATCCTACGCTACCCACAGTTTTTTTCCAGCTCAACTTGCTAGACGATGTCTCTGTTTTATAAGTTTAGGTAGTGACGAAAGTGGTTCAAAAGTAAAAGAAAGGATAGATACTTCTCATCGTGAGGGCCCCTGAGGGGAAAGAGGGGCATTGGCGAAAAATATATATAAAATGGGATGGAAAAGTTCCATGTCTGGCTGACCATCAAAAGGAATAGCCTGTCGTCAAGTTTGTCTTCTTATTTTGCATCGTACGAGTGATTGTCTGACTTGACAGTTGAACGATCCAAAGGAAACACTTCTACGGTAACCATATTGATCACATATAACAGAAGTGTAAGCACCGAACACAGAGCAAACTCAGGCAATCCATAATTCATTCAAAGTATAAATGAACCTTAAAACTAACGAGAGG
>CABFVZ010000478.1:222782-278423 GCA_902151445.1 Timema monikensis | reverse complement strand
AAAAAAAAAAAAAAAAACTTAAATAAAATACGTATTAACTCACAAGAAGAGCCGTGGAATACTAAATGTCCCTACGGACCATATGCCGTTCATGGTAACTGTGGCCTATTTATGACAAAGTTATTGAAAACCACACTGTGTTCATCTGCCTAGAAAATATGTCATCTCACTTTGACACGTTTAAACCTAAATTACGCCTTAAGGATGATTACTATATTCCATATATTTGATACTTCACATTCAGAAAAAAATATTTGAGGCCACTTAATGCTATACAAAATGAAATATATTGTATATGCTGTATAATATATACAAACACATACACATACATATATATTTAAATATATAAGTATATGTGTATACAGGATGTTTCACTTGCTCTCAGTCCCTGAGTACTTTTCATACACCAAATACGTCCATTAGTTTGAAGGCTATAAGGAAAACTTAAAGACCGCAAGTGAGCGAAACACCCTGTATAAAGATATACATATACATATGTACATTATGTATGTATTTGTGTGTATGTATGTATGTATGTATGTATGTATGTGTGTATGTGTGTATGTGTGTATGCATGTATGTATGTATGTGTGTATGTATGTATGTGTGTGTATGTATGTATGTGTGTATGTGTGTATGTATGTATGTATGTATGTGTGTATGTGTGTATGTGTGTATGTGTGTATGTATGTATGTATGTATGTGTGTATGTATGTATGTATGTATGTATGTATGTATGTGTGTGTGTGTATGTATGTATGTGTGTATGTATGTATGTATGTATGTATGTGTGTTTATGTGTATATGTATGTATGTATGTATGTATGTATGTATGTATGTACTTATGTATGTATGTATGTATTTATGTATGTATATAAATGTATATTTTTCACGTAGACTATGTGTATATATAAATATATATGTGTATGGTAAGAAACTGTTTAGGAACAAAGACACCTCAAAACTCTCAGAACCTCCGTGGCATGGGCAATCCAGGCAAGAGGATACTGACGCCCTAGTCCACATGACCCCTGTTTTAGGCAGTTACAGGTTTATAATTTAATCATATGAGATAGCAGCTACAATATCCGTGCTTAGAAAAAACATCATGGGTAATTATTTTGATGTGTCTTATTATTTGTATTTTTGAATAGAATATTATTATTTGTATTTTTGTATAGAATATTATTATTTGACACATAATTATTTGTTTGGCCTATACTGCTATGTATGTTGCCAACTGCTTTGTCTATTATTTTATTAAGTATTTTATTTTAGGTTTGGACCATAAATACTGTGCACGGCAATTATTAGAATAAATTATTTTGTTTGGCTCCAGCTATAGGAATTAAAGTATACTATCCACATAAGAATTATAGCTTATTTATTAATGTTACACTGATTCAATGGAGAGAGATTGCCTTAATAAATGTAATATAGGCAATTTGCTCAACTAATCAATAAAGCTGGTTGCATAATAAAGGAGGGGTTACCACGATTTAAAACAAACCCTAAAGGGGTGATACAAAAATTGTTTTTTTTTGGCAGTTTTTGTAGCAACACACATAAATAACATACAAAAAAAATTGCTTCAGTAGAAACATAAAGATGAATTTACTCCACATAGTGATATCAATAATTCTTGAATATCTGGCATAATGGCATTATATGACAAACGTTTTAAAATAAATATAAAAGTTGGCATTAAATTCCAGGGCACCCTTGCCAGAAATTCAGGAAGGTTTTAGGTCAACATGTGAAGAAAATTACGCTCTATCTTTCTAATAAAGCATTATGATTTTTTATTTTGGCCAAACATAAGTTTTTCTATAAAAACACTGGTATTTTCTTGTGGTCCCTACCTACATACTGATATTAACTGTCTGTAAATGGTATTGGGTCTATTAATAATTTTGAGTAAATAATTTTAAATCAGATCTTATGCCAAAATAATGAAATGGTTATTTTTATATTAAATCCAAAATCATAATTTTATTTATTGACTTTACCTTAAATAGTAAGTAATATTGACGTAAAGATTTTGAATACTCTCCAGTATTTAAACATTTCTATTATTTAACTGAAACTATAAATATGGGATGATCTCCGGAAATCTCAGTGAAATATAATTGGTACGTGAAGTCAAAAGTCCCTGGTACCATTCTTATGTTTAAGAGTAATTTTAAATTCATTAAACTATAGGTATATTGTCCAAAAGCTAAATATATGCAACTAGTATTTATGTGAACATAAGACATAACTTCTACACTTCAAAATAAATGGCAATACACAATCGCACAAACTAAAAAAAGTAAGTTTTCCTCAGTAAAACAATCACATCAAATAGCTAGTTCTGATCAACACCATTCGTATATAAATTTAAATCAAAACTGTCCAATGGTTTTAATAAATTTAAAAAGTTTCATAAATAAATTTGTGAACTTCCTTCGAATAATGATTAGTTTGTAAAATATACATCCTTAATTACGCTGTTTCCTTACGGGATATGCGAGAAATTGTGCATATAGCTTAAAAGCTACAACTACGTACTTTCATCTTCAATAACTTTCTCCACACTTTGCTAGCCTTGCATACATCATTCGCTTAATACACACCCAAACACCAAGTCATCCATGAACTTTTTTTTAGCACCACGTCTTACTACCCGTTCGGATTATACTCTTGACCTTTTTTTATTAAAATTATTAATGTTTCTGTTTTCACATATTTGTCTAAAATATTTAGCCACCTCTTACATGACCTACCTCTTCATTTTGATCCACACACTCTACCTTTATATATCTACTTCGTCACTCGAACCACTCTCATCTTCTCAAAATTCCCAAACCAACGCAAAAAGCTTATTTCAGATTTTACTAATTAATTGCCTTTCAAGCCGCATTCCTTCGGCCCCTATTAAATACCGACTCTGTTCATTTTAGTCTTTCCACATACATTTCTTAAATATCTTACTCCAACCGCATTCACCTTACTCTTTTGTTTATCCTGACAAACTCACTCTTGTTGGGGTTAACACAATTTCATATACTGCCATCTTTGCCTTTTCAATAATATTTCATGCCTTACAATAGTCCACATACATCCAACTACTCTCCAAGATGCATTCACCCGCCTGTCATTTACACAAAATCATTCACTTGTTGTAACAGTTTTTCATTTATACTAAATTGAAAAACATTTCTTGAATCATCTTTATAAAAACTATTATCTTGGTTTTGGGGATAGTTAAACAAAAATACATTCTGCCTTTCGCCATATTCAAACGATTTAATGCATCTTGTAGATCACTTTCACTCTAAGCCATTAATATAAAGTCATCTGCATACAGCATCACACACACACATTAACATTGCCCATTTATAAACAAACCACTTCCTCAAAAGCACCCCTCATACACTTATCCATGAATATATTAAACAACCATGGAGACCTAACACAACCTTCTCTGACACCCTGTTCAATGTCAAACCATTAATTAAAAGCTCCAGTCATCTAACGCACGTTTTACTTACAGCATACACCACCATAAATGTAATGACTAACATTGCTTCCACACCATACTCCCTCAGAACATTCCATGGCATACTCCTATTCATCCGATCATACGTTTCCTCCAGGTCAACAAATGTACAATACGCTTTCTCCCTTACTCTCATAAATGTATCAATCAGTTGTTGCAAAGCAATTATTTGATTAATGCAACCTCTACTTGGCATGAAGCCACATTGCACACCCCATGATTTGTCCACAGTTTTTTCACACATTATCTAAGTTAGAAATCTCCTAAAAACTTTGCCTGGAATACTCAACAAAATTATTGGCTCATGATTCTTACATTCACTCTTACTGTACTTGCGTTATACAATGGAATAATTACAGCATTCTCCCTGTCAATAGGAACATTTGAAGTCTCAGCACACATAGTGAACAACCTACACAATCTGGCAAATGGTACCAATCCTCCAAACTTAAGCATTTCCCTCGTAACCCCATCTAAGCCTGCAGAATTCCCATTCCTTAATACTGTCATATGAACCACTTCGATGGCCACATGGTCTAAGGCCTTACTATCGCAGTAGACTAGAGTGCAGATGGTGGGGAGATCAAGGTTTGAATCTAGAACAGGTGTATCGAGAGTGGTTTTTCACAAATGGTTTTAAATTCTTCAAAGCAAATGCGGGTACATTTCCTATAAATATAGCCTTCCCAACCCCTAAAACAAATAGCATTATTTATACATAACCATTAACCGGAAAGGGTAGTAAGATGCGGTGATAAAAATAAACCCACATTCATATCTTTCAACACAGAAGCCTCGTCATTTCACGCATCATAACATTTTCCCTATTTTCTGTAACTTTTTTTTACGTTTTTAAAATACAATTGCGCAAAATATTCCATCCCTAATTTTCATATACATATTCATATTTATGATGAAAATCAATTCTAATATATCAATTTTGAACTATATCTTCAAGAATATTTTAAAACGATTCAAAATTATTTCACTTGGAAAAATAAACTTACATTATTATATATCATGGGAAATAATCCGTAGATAAAACTTTTAACAAAGTCTATCTACCTATTTTCAAAAGTATTAAAATATTTCAAAAACTACTTATCAATAAACTAATACAATGAAAATTAATATTTAAATATTCATGTTTATTTTAAATAAATTACCAAATATCTATTTTGAACCAAATAGTTATAGTCATATTTAAAATAGAATTTTTAAATAAAATAAACATCTTCAATTGCAAAGGAATTTCTTTCCCCTAAAAATGTATACTGTTATATTAATATTTAAAACACTCCCCAGATATGCAGTACCTAAATTAACAACAAAAACGTTTTAGTTTTTTTCTAAATAATTGGAATTTTACAAAGTTATTCATTAGTAAATTATTCATAAATTAATTTCTACCCAAAAACAAAGTATATAGTTTTATATTTCAGGTAAAACAATGCCTTGGTAACCATTTTTAAACAGAATTCTTAGAGCAATCATCGAAAAGTTTGTAATTTTAAAAAATCACTCTTAGTAAAACTGTGCTTAATTTAAGGGCTAGAATCAAAATAAAAAAATTAAATATGACAATATCATATATGAATATTAAGTTTTAACAAAATTCATAAAACATTTTAAGGTATTTATTCAAAGATTGACAGAAGAATAGAACTGTAAAATAAATATTTTGGGTTAGGGGGCACAAAAAATGTAAAGATTCGTTATAATCTCGAAGTATAAGATTTTCACGATTGTAATACTTTCTCTTTAAATGAGAAATAAGAATGTTAAGAACGTATATATTGTTACTAATAATTAATTTCATGATATTATAGTTCCAAATTTATGATCTCTCTTTGGATTTGTAATTAAAAAACTGTATCTTGTAATTTCTCCTTGGATAGGTTTATATTATTCCTTAGTGATGGGTAGCAAAATTAACAAATACTATATTCAACAGTACCTTATATTCCTATATAATATCCGTTGTTAACGTGGCTTAAGACGTTAGTCCAACAATAAACGCCCTAAGTACTCGATCGAATGCTTCGAATTTTAAATTAAAAACGCTTGAGGCGATCTACTAAACGAAAAATACTTTGAATAGGCACATATTAAAAAAGATTTCTTTATATATACCATTTAACCTATGTTAAAAGAATGTCCCTGCCAAATTCCGTAAACATAATTAAACACATCTAGCAGTTATCGTGGAATAAACAGACAGATGTTTAAGCAGACTTGAAATGAATAACCAGATCTAAAATCAATGTACTTATTTTGCTTGGTCTAGTTTCAAAAAATTTCCCTGACAGCTCGTTAAAATCGGTCAACGTATTTTACTGTCATCCATACAGACAGATGGAAAAACAGACGAAATATGAAAGGGTCAATTTTAAACAAAATCTCACTATTCTCGGTCAATGATGTAAATATAAATGCAGGGTGATCCAAAAGTAGCGCAATCCAAAGACAAAACTTTTATTTTATGCCATAAATTCGGCATATTGTTGATTTATTCAGCACGCGTGATCCTGTAAAACTACGCACAAACGATTGTTGGCATTCCATGTACGAGTTGGCCTTAAAATAATGTTCCAAATTGAATACTAGTTCTGCTCTTGAAAAATTCGTCTTACACTTTCAAATGCTGTAACTAGCTAGACCTAGTTTATGTCTCAAGATCACACGGCCTGCACAACACCCGGAAAACATTACAATGTTGCCATACATATAAATACCATGTTCATTTTCCACGTTCTTCTGCGAGAAATATCCTTGGAAAAAAGTGTTGCGTGACTTTAGGATCACCCCTTACTACTTCTTTCTTAAGGCTATAATTTAAGGCTTAGTGTAGATAGACATTCAGTAATATTAGTTTCAAACTTCTCTAGTTATTTAATACTAAAACTATCTCACATAGTTTGAAAGAATATAATTTTATGTTTTTGTACTAGTTATTAAGGGATAGGATTTTATCTATATTAGTTGTATGTGTATACGTGTGCATCTTTTAAAATGTATCTAATGCAATCAACTAGTACAAATGCGTCTTTTTAAAAGTATTCAAGGCAATTAACTAATATCAATCACAAAAATGGAGTGAAAAGTACTTACCTGACGATATCAGACTTGAATTTTGAATATTCTTTTAGCTCTTATAGTTAATGTTAAGGCTGTATTCAATTTTAAAAACCAAAATTTTAGGGCTACAACTAGCTACGCATATAAAAATTTAATACTTTTATTCTAAATGCTAATTTATTAAAACATAAATCTAGAAAAAAATATGAAAATATTTCAAACATTGTATAAAAATACCAAAACTTCCAAAATATGTAAAAAAAATCCTATGCTGATATAGTCAGTATATTCAAAGGCAAGGCTTAACATATTTTGATAAATTGATTAATTCCATCCTATTCTTATGTATTGAATTATAATTACAAACACACATCAGGTCGTTTGTAAATAATAGCTAATTTAATCTCACAGCCTATACTAACCCAAACAAGATGTTCAAAATGTTAAAGCTAGTTAGGGAATTAACTTTTGTCCTAAAAAAATTTAATAAAAACGCATTAAATTAAATTCCCATAGGCCCTACCTATTTAAATTTATAAAAATAGCACCCTATTTTAAAAATAAACGGTTTAACTTGGAATACAATTTTTGGAATCTGGATCAAAGGTAACTAAAATTAACATAATAGCTAATCTCAATCAATTTTGATCAAACTGGATAACATTTAACATTCTAGTGTGAAAGTATATGGTAAAATAATAGTTTGAAATCGAAAGTGGTGAGCCCAATGCATCCACCGAAATTAGAAATTTAACCTGACATCAATCAAATCTATTTCTACTGTTATTCCTATCTATTTATATAGTAAATTTAATATATTTCCTGATTGATTGACTAGGCTAAGTGAACACTGGTTTGGGTAAAAATATTTCTTAATTTGTATTAGTTGTGGTACTTTTAAAAATGAAAAGTTTTATTACTAATCTAATACACTATTTAATAACAACTTAAAAAGTATCATATGTATATAAAACTAATCATAAACATATTATTTGTTTATTTGTAAACAACTTTGCCTCCCTCATAAATCGTACTGAGTTTATTTTCCATTTTGCTTGTTTTTTGGTTGTTTTAGACTGTGTTAAATTTGGTGACTTCTCATCAGCATGTGATTTTATAAACATTAACAAAAACTAACTTCTGTTAATGAGCAAATTTCACAGAGTAGTTTAAATAAAAACATGAAATTAGAGTTTTAAAATTATTTAACACCTACATTGATCAAATAGAGATACGAATATGAATTCATTCATTAACAAAGACTCTATTTAAAACTGCGAAAGACATAATTGAAGAGTTTTAAGGGCCTTCTAGAATGTACCTCCGAAATATATTTTAAGCCATTAACGAATGAAAAACATCATTTTAAAAAGATAATTAAAAACAAACCCATACTTCACTAAACCTTAAAAAAAAGGTCAAATTATTTTTAAAGGTTTGATTAAAACGTGCAAAAAAGTTTTTGTTCACTAATCACTAGCAAAAAATGGTTTAGAAATGTATTAAATTTCAAAGCTTAACTAGATATATGATGATAATAAAACAAATTAAACATATGGTAAAACAAAAATTACACTAATTTGAAAGCAAATATATTAATTAAGTTAGGGATGTTGTGAAGAAAAGAAAAACTATTGTTTTTCCAATTATTATAGAAAAACACTTTTTTGGTCGAAATAAATATAATATTGCTTCAGAACAATCATAGAGTTTAATTTTCTTTATAGGGTGATATCAACATTTTTATGAGAATAGATAATATACTTTTTAAACAAATATAAAAATTTTCATTTAACTCCAAGACACACTTGACAGATATTAAACAACTGTTCATATCACCATATGAAGAAAATTAAATTCTATGTTTCTACTGGAGAAATATTTAATATATTTTGATTAAAAAAATATATTTTGATGCAAAAACACAGGCCTTTCTCGCGTTTCCTACACAACTACCTTAAATCACGTATAAAATCAAACACTGTATTCATTTAATGAATGGTTTTTTTTAATATTCAGTTCTATTGATAAAAAAGAATATGTGTATTCCTTTTGTATTATACTTCTTAGTGATAAGTTTGTAAGTGGTTAAATATAAAGTTAAATTCTTTTAATCTTTAAAATTAAAATGTAAAGAATGTAAAGCACCGATTTTGTTTTTTAAACGGGTGAATATAAAATTAATATGTGAGGTAAAGATGCCATTTAATCATCTAGGACAGCTAAATAATTTAGACCTTACGTCAATTTTCACCAATTATTACCTAAATTTATGTTTTATGTTTTAATATTCAAATTAATATAGGAAAATCAAAAGTTTAATTTTATTGTTGGTTATTTATTAAACACAAAAGTTGATTATAGTAGTAAATATATTTATAATAATTTTAAATTTCAGTTTAATAAAGACCTAAATGTATATTTATCCGATTGAAGACTTAAATAGATTCAACTATGGATCAAATAAATGGGGACTTTGAGAATGCTTCGTTCTGAAAATAATGTCAAGAACAATATATATGAGTTTACGGTGTCAAATATGTTAGTATTGGTACTAACAAAAAAATACAAGCTTTATGTATATTTGATGAAGTTGATATATTTAAAAACCTGATTAAGATATCTCAAATAATTCAACCATTATAACGCTAGACTTAGAAAAATTTAAGAAAAAGGTAAAAAACAAAACTAGAATCTATAGCAGGCGCACATATTTAAGTTTATTTATCTAAATTGAATGATAAGCTGTTTTATAAAGTAGTTCAATAAATATTTTTTAGAAGACTTATCTATTTTTAAAAAGTATTTAACACTCCATTTCTTCCTAAGCAAATTTATAGGTGTTCAAACTCGTTTTATATTGTTATTATTATTAGCACCGCGTCTTACTACCCATTCGGGTTGTACGCACTAACGCTAATGTGTAATGGTAGGGTGATTGTGAGATGAAATGAAGGACCTACAGTTTAACGTGGAATCCGAACCACGGTGGAGGCCTGGCATTCCCCACATTCACAAGATATCTTGTCAGAGATGAAGGAAGGGTTTGGTAATCAAATAAATCTGTGCCGGGACCGAGGATTGAACCCCGGCCGCCAGCACAGAAGTCTGACACCTTACCCCTAGACCACCAGGTCACCTTTTTTATATTGTTAAAAAAGCTTTTATTTGTTGATAAACACTTGCTATATGTACCAACAACTTTNGGTCTAGGGGTAAGGTGTCAGACTTCTGTGCTGGCGGCCGGGGTTCAATCTTCGGTCCCGGCACAGATTTATCTGATTGCCAAACCCTTCCTTCACCTCTGACAAGACATCTTGTGAATGTGGGGAATGCCAGGCCTCCACCGTGGTTCTGATTCCACGTTAAACTGTAGGTCCTCCATTTCATCTCACAATCACCCTACCATTACACATTAGCGTAAGTGCGTAAAACCCGAACGGGTAGTAAGACGCGGTGCTAATAATAATAATAATAATAATAATAATAATAATAATAATAATAATTACTATAAAAACAGGCTAAAACGTCAAATGATGGTGATGATAAAAACATTCTTAGAATAATTAAATCAAATTCAATAAAAATATGTTATGTCAATTGGCATTCTAAAGCTCACTTTCGCACTTACAAAAGTACGCCCCATTATCCGTATCTTGAGCTAGTTCTATCCCGTCCTCATTACATCTCTTTCAGGTACATTCTAATGCTAACCTTTCGTTTGCGTCTAGGTCTTCCCAAAGATCTCTTTCCATTGGGTTTGCCAGTGAGTACCATGCATACGATTCTAGATTCTCCCTTTAGCAATGCATGCCCTACCCACCATATTCTAAGAGATTGTATTATCCTAACAATGTATTATGATACGTATAGGGTATGTACCTCATCAATGTGTAACCTCCTCCACTCCCAAATAATCTCATTCCTTTTTGGACCAAATATTTTCCTAAGAACCTTGTTTTCGAACACCCGAAGGCAAGGTACCACGTTTCACAACCATAGAGAACAACCAGTAAAACTAATGTTTTGTATATTTGAGCTTTAAATTCCTTGACAACAGGCGAGATGTCATCAATTTAATGACCTATTATTGTAATTTTTCAAAGTTTAACTTTTTTTACTTTCAACATGTGTTAATATACATTTGAGTTATACGCCTTTGCACTAATTAATTTAATGTATTAGGTATTAGAAAGTTTGAATTTATAGAGTACTAGCATTTGCGTGAGGGGAGAGTGGAAATCCATTAGATAAAACCACCCTTAGTATACCCAACCGTGATCGAGTGCCGAACTCTCCATCATCTGCAGTCTAGTCTATTACGAGAGTGACCCCATAGACCATGTAGCCACATAAAGAGTTTGGGGTTTAATTAATTTATTATTAATATATATTATTGTGGTAATATTTTCTAAAACATAGGGTCTAGTAGTAAAAATTATAGACAAGTTTTTAAGCAATTATTATTTTATAAAATAAATTTGTTATGACAGAGAAATAAAACGGGTTTAAATTAAAATTTAAAAAATATTCATATATATATATATATATGGATATATATGGATATATACATTCATATGTATAAATATATATGGATATAAATATATATGAATATATATATGGATATAAATATATATGGATATACATATATATATATATAACCATATATTCTATTTATATAATGCCGATAGACCTATCTAGAATAATGTAATAATACCAACACATACACATTCGCGCAGGAATTTATTTAGGTCTCTTACAAGTCCTAGTCGTGAGATACTCCAGATTCCAGACCCCCAACCCCCTTTTACCACAATATTCTCTAAGAAACTCGACATCATTCGTCGTCCGTGGAGCAACTTTGATCTTTTCATTTTCTCGTTGACTCGCTAGAGGACTGTACCCATAAATTCTCCAACACAAACAGGACGAGCTATGTTCACTAAGTAACAGAGACATGTTCACTGTTGACAAAAGCCTCTCAGATGAAAACGGGGGTAGTAGGCCTGAAACCCTCAAAGGCAATGTAGGCGTTGGTCTCACAAGTAGCAAAGATCAGCGCTCGGCCGAGACAAATTGTCATTGAAGAGAATAATTAATTGGATGTAATAACCTGAGATGGGAAGAGTATAATATAATTCTTTATTTTTATTATACAAACGAAACGGTTGATATTTTATAAAGACCATGTTCTTTATTTAATGAAAGAAGCTAGTAGATGCGCTGGAGCAGCTTTGACAGAGGCACCTAAGCCCATATACAATTAAAGGAACACTTTAAGCGCAAATATGCACCGTTTATTTGCGTTTACGATTGTGGGGAATGCCAGGCCTCCACCGTGGTTCGGATTCCTACGTTAAACTGTAGGTCCTTCATTTCATCTCACAATCACCCTACCATTGCACATTAGCGTAAGTGCGTATAACCCGAATGGGTAGTAAACGCGGTGCTAATAATAATAATAATAATAATAATATTATTTGCGTTTACACTGTAGAAGATGGAAATTCTAGCTTATGTTTCTTCAGTAAATTAAAATGGCAGTACGTTGCTATAGTTCTTCAGAAAACATATAATAAATGACAATCCAATTAATAACTACAATTTTATTGATTTATTAGAGGAATTTAACTCGCGCTTTTTGAACTAATAGATTATATCAGCACACGAGAATTTCTATGAGCGAGAGTGAGAGTGCCTACCAATTTTGCCGGAAAAGGTATTTTCATAAACCTTACAGGGTTCTTTTACACGCCACAATCGACTTGGGACCGATGGCTTTACTTATCCTCCAAAGGGAATTGTGCTACAGATTTTTATCACTAAAAAAATATCCGATGACCCTGGCTGGGTTTGAACCTACAAACATCGGGTCCTGAGACTTAACCCCAAGACCAACAAGGTTGACAATTATCAATAACAGAACTAAAATAACACATGTATTTCTATCACAAAGCATGTTACAGGCTATAGTGAAAACAAAGCTAGTACTTTCATGGAATCTTTGCATTTTTATCTCACTAATTATAATAAACAAATTAGTGCAATGAAATCTTTAAACTACATTATTTGTAACTACTTTGTAAATAATATTTTTGTGGTTTTAAAATCAGGGAGAAATAAATGATCCCAGTTTAATTTAACTGTTAAAATGTTAAGTAATATTTTTAATTGTTAACATTTTCAATATTGATTTACGTTATATTGGCTTTGGAAGTAACTTAGATTATTATTAACTTGTATTAGTGAAAAAAAAAATTGAGCGCAAATATTTATGTAGACGTCACCTTAGTTATTGTCAACAGTTTTATCCTTGATGAGGGAATCTAAAAATATAGGAAACAAATAAGTCGCATTTAGGGTGAAAATTTGCGTCATTTTTATACTTGTTCCGGAGCATATTTGCATACTTTAGAGAATCCAAGTTCCTAGGTAAAATTATAAAATATTTCTATTCGTGTATAAAATTTAACTTGACACTCACATTTAAAAGGTGTGTTACTACAAATATATTCTATTATCATCAGTGACTGCTCATGATTTATTGCTAGGGAAAGCAAGATTTGGAAGGATTGTAGGCCTAGGGCAAATACAAGAAGTTTTGTCTCGCTGTGGACTGTTCCTACTTGTAAATGATTCTCTCGCCTACACTATCTATTTGACCTAACACACGTAACATAACGCAACTAATGCGTATATGTGCATTGATTTTTAAGTTTTAATTGAGGTGGGGTGAGGATGCAAGAAAAGACAGTATTTATATCATCAATAATTATTTATGTGCAAAATAAACACAATATTTTTTAGTTATAAACATGGAGTTAATTATCTTCACACAACATTTCTTGAATATAATGTCATGAGCAAAGTGGCATTAAATGAGAAACTTTTTAAACGAAGAGAAAAAGTTGTCTAATTAAACTATATATTTATACTGGAGAATATTTTTGGGCAAAAAAGTTTTGCTATAAAAACAAAAAACAAACAAAAAAAAAACACTCCCCTTAGTTTGCGTCCCTTTTCACTCGACCTCGATTCTGAATGAAACGGAACAGTTTACCAGTAAAGACTCGTCAATACTTTTTAATTGGCAATAACCCACGAGCCATTGATTAACTAATATTTTTTTTAATGTCCCACTTTGAATAATATTTGAGATCTACAACCCCAACCTCTCCATCCTCGGTGAAAAAGACAAGACAAGAACATCTTTTTTGAATTCCCAATGGTGAAGGTATCATTTTATATAATTCTAATAGAAAAGTGTGATGTTATGGTGGCTGCCTTGGTAAATGATAAACTGACGTACATACGTTAAATTCTAACGTAATATTTAATTATACGAAGCAGTATTTCAAAATATGTTTCACACCAAAATGAAGTCTAAAGCTTCTAACAGGACTATTTTTCCTCAATAACCTTCAAGTTTGAGCTTTTTTAATAGAAAAAAAGTGTTAAATTTTTACACTAGCTCAATTTAATTAACGTTTAAGAATCTTTGCGAAGCTAAGAGACCAGACTTTATGAAAAAGTGCTCTAAATTTAACCTTACTCTATCAAACACCGTATTTTTTTTTTATAGATACAGAACATAAAAGTCTTAAGATATTTGAGAACTAGCAAGAGCTTTCCTCTTTACCTTGAGATAAGAAGTTTCGTAATTTTCTTTCCCCTCTCTTTTATTGACATGACAAAGTGTGATTGTAGGTTAGTGAAAAGGAGTATAATCTTAGACAGAATAGAAAAGTGTTTCCAGTTAACGGCAAAGACCAATGTGTTTTAAGTCATTTGTCCTGACACTGATTCATACTTTCTCGTTGACCAAGGTGGATGCCTTAAGTTTCATTTCAATAAAATAATTGTTTGATATTAATATGTAAGAAATCTAAATAAAAAAATACCTATATTGCTATACATTTTTTAAATGTACTATTTGAATGGCATGCTGTATCAGCATGAATAGTGATATACCACTATTAGATATATAACCACACACAATTCCTAAAGTATTCACCATCGAATAAAACAATTTTAAAACTGATTCTACATCCAACTTTACAAGTAGTTTCCTAGATTTCCATTGATTTTAATGTTATATATATATATAATTTTTTCGGTACATTTTATAGGTGTTAAATGAAACGTGCAAATATACAGGCAAGTAAAAATTATTGTTATTTATCAGACACGACTCATGGATTTTTTTCAGAATAAGAAGGTTTGACAGATTATAACGTGTAAGGGTAGTAAGACGCGTTGTTAAAAAAACCTCAAAAAGCTAAGATTTTATTGAACTGTATTAGTTAACTGTCTCCACCTTTTCACAATACATTTGATCAACCTCCCCAAACACAATAATATCATGAACGAGTGTATATCTATTAATTATAATAGGAAGTTAGATACTAATTTAAAGGGAATAAATGCATAGTACAGTGCGTCAAGCATTTCCTGTCTTTGTAACAACCCACGTGCCCCCACTACACTCTCACCCCTATTTATCAACTAGTTACTTTATACTATAGTACTTTCATGTCCAAAGTTTAGAGTTGGGCTATTTAAACTAATATACTGTTATAAGTACTATGTAAACATTTATAAATCTAACAAATAATGGGTATACAGCGAATGAAAATATGTGACATATCCACTAATTAAATCAACCTATGTTTTATTTTGTCTATTTAAATTAATTTTTTCTTTTTAATTATCATGAGACAATAGAGATAAAATGCAAATATTTAATTTGAATTTAACAATATATAATTTAAACTAAATATTCCACTAAACAATTAAAGTAAAGCCATCTGATTATTTTGCCACATGGTCTTAGGCGTCACTTTCAGGTTAGACTAGACTGCCAATAACAGGGAGATCGGGGTCCAAATACCAGTCGTGTGTGTTAAAACTGTTGTTATAAAAACAGGCTTCCATTTTCCCTCCGTGTAAATGTGGATACACTTCCTCTAAAATCCAACCTTCCTAACGCTTTAGCGTATAACCTGCACAAGTATTAGGTATAAGACATGGAAATTCAAAAAAAATTAAAGGTGTAATATTATTCAATCACTCAATATAACACAAATGAAATTCATTTTCAAGACAAATATTATATATGTCCATGAAATAATACATTGTATTATATATTAATTATATATGTATTTTAATTTCTTAAACATTTGTAAAACTGGCCTTGAAAATTAATTTTATTTGTTAGTGTGTTATATTGAGTGAGTTAATTATTCTACTGCCTCAATTTAATCTCCGAGTTGATTTATTATTGTTTATAAGCTATTTAGGTATTTTAGGATGTGTGTATAGATAAATACTAAATATTACACACAAAACTAAATATGCCAAGTGATTATACGGGATGTAAATTATAGCTTACCTTACTATTGGGCAGCAAACTAAATATAAAGTTCATCTTTTCCGGTTTGACTCTGACGTGAAGATCGTGAATCTAAATAGGCCGGGTTTATGAAGAGAGTTAAAAAAAATTGCAGGTACCTTTCATTCTCAATTCTAATTTACTCAACTTTACCCTGTTGTCATAATTAAAGATAATATTGTCCAGATGCATAGTAAAAGGCTTTGGAAAAACAAATAAAAACTAGGATATTATTTTTCGGCTCAATGAAATATTTTAATGTTTATTTTATTATCAAGGGTTAAAAATAAACACGATGTAGAATTTTATATACGAAAATAAATGTTTCAAAATATAAGGATTAGCATTATTTTTTTGTAACAAAATTCTGTTTTTTTTTTTAAATACTATACCAAAAGAAATTTACTTTTTCTACAGACACTTAAGGGAAGTATAGATTAATTCAATTTAATTTTTCATTGAATTGACTATTGAATGGTCATACAATAGGTGTTTAGAACCTTATCACCTCACCTTAACGGTGGTAAATATGATGAAGTGTTAGGCAACTCAAGGATAATAGAAGGAAGGGAACAAAAGTACTGTGTTCTTCAGTTCCCTTTTCATTCCATAAAAAAAAGCCTACTATTTAAAGCTTAAAGTTAAATGTTACGAGATCACAAACATTCCAATGTTTTTTTAAATATTCTATGTTTTATCTAAAAAAAATTCAACAAAAAATAAACTTTTTTCTACCAGTTTTACGGCTGCTTGTAAAACCTGGATATTTTGTAAGATGCTGGGTTCGAATCATTAACTTCACAAATGTAAGTTTTATTTAAGAAATACGCCTAAAGCTATATTGTGAGAAAATGAGTTACCAATACCGTCAGGTGGAGAAAATCTTAGCATACGTTTAAAGAAGCAGTACATTGAATCAAATTGACCTTTCAGTGACGATGAGCTTAATCTAACCTAGATGGTGACACCCCGTGGTCACTAATATAACCTATTGGTAAATTTTGGCTGTGTCCTCCAAGGGGAGAGGGGATCTGGGAGCTTAATCTTTAAACCTAGCACGAACCACTAGGGCAGCCTTGGGGTGACAGCTCGTTCTGAAAGCGAATGACTCTATCACACCTCCAGCATCTTCCTTTCCTCATTGCTGCCTTTTCATTCCGATTCTTTATGTCACTTTTATCTCCATCCTCTTCCCCCTTTACACCTTTCTGTGTCCCTATCTTTCACCTTTTATCTATTTTGCTTTTTTTCTGAAGATTGATACACTCTTTTCCATATCACATAGAATTAGATCATTTATATATTATTTTGTATGCAAATTGGAAAAAACAAGGAAATATTTAAATCGGGAATATTTGCAGAGCGATACGAGAAATGTTGTACACCCAAATTTATCTTATCACCTTTTATCATTTACTGAACGTAACTAGTCATTATATTTTCTGAAAATAAATCCAATTTTATTTTAAAGTGAGCTAACGATATAAATTAAGAATAAAATAGGGAAACAAATTCTTGAGGTAAGATTAGAAGTTAAAACAATAAATAGATAAAACTAGTGAAGAAAATAATTCTGTTAAAGATTAATATTAGTGACGCGTCTTACTAACCGTTCGGGTTATATGAAAGAAAACCTGAGAAAATCAAACAAAAAGGTTTGGAATACGTACAGACAGTAAGTTTAAAAGAAAACAGGATAAGAAATATAAGAGATTGAGAGGTGAGATATGGTTAAGGAGGAACGGTGGAGGAGACGCACTACTCTACATGCGTGTTGCAGGAGTAGCACGTGACGTCATCAACCTCCAAGGAATGATAAATTGCCCCCCAGGTGTAGCTTGTTGTTTCGTGACATGTGTAGCTGTAAAAAAAAAGATATTTTTTTTTTACTTTCCCTCAGGAATCTTTTACAGCTTTGTAAAGAGCATTCATGTGCAAATAAACATAAAGAGAGGAAAAACACCTAGCAGTGACACCTCACTTGCTTAAAGCTATAAAAATATTATGTTTGTTTTATTCGTGAAAATTTCCACACTCATTTTTACTCTGGAATCCAAACGGAATATAAAGATATATAAAATACGAGAGATCTTAGCTGGAAATTCTAATTTCACGTTTGAAATTAGCATATTTTTTAAATCAGTGTTGGCATGATGTCAAGGTGTACATTAATTTTAGAAGTTTGCTTTTTTATTTTAGTTATTGTATTATTTTGTTAATTTCTAATAACAAACACACACACACACATATATATGTGTGTGTTGTTCTTAGAATATATATATATATATATATATATATATAAGATTGTTAAGATGATTATGAAGCTTTTGATAACAATAATCTTTGTCTGACCACTTAGCTCAGTCGGTAGCATGTCTATATACTGAGCTAAGTTCGATTCCTAGCATGGCCGAAAAATTGATAATAGATGAAAAATAGGTTTACCCTTTCACAGTAATGAACTAATGGCAGGGGGCTGGATGTTTGTAAGTGGTGAGCTGATATATAATCAGTAGGTTCTGACAGTGTACGTTAAACTCCTCAAAGAAATCAGATTAAAAATGATGATAAACCTCAATTCATATAGGTTGTCTGGGAAAGTAGATATAAAAAAAAATATAGGGAAGTGTTTATAGACATGGAATTTGCTACATAGACAACCAAAATCCAACCTTCCTTAAATAATATTTAAAAACAGTATATTAAATTTAAAAAATAGGACTTTATTTGAATCCTTTTATAATTCCTTTTAAAATTAAGTATGTTACATCTTAGATATATTAATTTTATCTTTATTCCTGTGATAAATTTATTTTTGAGTACAACAAACCACTCTAAAAACATCATCATTGGTTGAAAAAGAACTAACATCCTATTTTAAACGAAAGATCCTAAAGTGTTGGCTAAAAACGTTACTAGATATACTTTAAGACTTTCATGAGTCAGGCCATGTGATCTATAGTTGTCAATTTTGATAGATATTATCAATAATTATTAAATATTGTAAAGTGATATCAATTTTAATCATAAAAAATGTTTGGGTTTTCTAAAAGGCGCTTCATACAAAAATGAATTTGTAGCATCAGTTTCAAACACCTCAACCAATTCAGTCCTGATTGAAGATATTACTTATGTGTGTGTGTGATTATTTATTACCAACTAGTATCATTAGGTATAGAAACTATATATATGAATAGTTGGAAAAAATAATTGTAGCATTCGGGGTGTCCTAAATAAAACTGAACCCAGAGCATATTATTTTTTTAAGTCTCTGTACAAAGTATGAACCGCCATGCACACATACTTACTCTATGACACCAGGAATTGGAAAGTTTATTACTGCACTTGTAAAGTACGCCACCTTCCCTATCTTGAGCTAATTCTATCCAGTCCAATTCGTTACACCCTATTTATCCTCATGTCCATTCTAATGTTATCCTTCAATCTGCGTCTAGGTCTTCCCAATGGTCTCTTCCCATTGGGTTTACCCTTCAATACTCTGAGCATGGTTATAGATTCTTCCATTCACGCTGCAGGTCCTGCCAACAATAACCAACAGTACTTTATTTATTTATTCTATCAATGTCTTGTGATGAGTACAAGGTATGTAACTCATTATGTAAACTTCTCTACTCCCCAGTAGCCTCATCACATTCTAGACCTAATATATTCCTAAGCACCTATCCATTGTTTCAATAAGAAAACTTTTACTATTCGGCGAGTATAGCGTCTTGTTGAGCACATTTCAAACAAATACTTTGGAATACTTGTGCTTGGGGCCGATTTAATCTGGGACATTATGTATTATAATTTAAACATAAGGATCTAGGGTTCTATCTCTGTTGTTTTACTTTTTATTGATTGTAAAGTACTTTTATTGAAAGATTAGCTAAGTATCACTGAGTTATGTATTAAAATAATAAAATTGTTCCATTTATGATATATATATTAAATATATAATTCACTACAATTCAAATTTGAAGAAACTAATAAATGTCAGCATAAAAACATTCCTTTCCTCTAACATTCAAAACATTGCGGCATTGTTTTGTTTTCCCTCACCACGTTCGGACTGTATGCATTTAATAATTGCTCCAGTGTTCGCGTGGTCTAAGGCGTCACTCTCTCAATATACTAAACTTTCAATGGCGGGAATATTAGGGTTTGAATCTCAGTCGGATTTACTTAAGGTTTTTTAAAACACACACTTTCCTTCCACGTAAATGCTGTTACACTCCCTCTAAATTCAATCTTTCTGATCCCTAACCATTATAATAATTAATACATAGGCTTGTGACATAAAGGGTGGTAAGACGCAGTCCTTAAAAAAACTAAGCTAGTGCTGTAAGAATGAGGAAGTTGGGATTTAAATGAAATATAACCGTATGGGCGTGGAGGCAAAGTGATAAATAGTGTAGAAGTAAATACTCCACTACTACTGTACACGTGACCACAGATACAGGTTAAGATATAGTTGAATACATCGTTTTAAAACGATTACTATATATATATATATCAGTGGTACTCAGCTTGGGGTAAGTACCCCCGGGGATACGTGAAGACATCTTAGTGGGCACATACAATTTAAAATAATTCATGTACATATATATATATATTTTATTTCATAATAAACACTGAATAATCAAGGTCATATTTAGGGTTAGCCACAATAGACCTAAAGGTATGAATATTCAATCTGGAAGAGCTATTTTTTCACTCTAACTCTTCATCTCTTTCCTAAATGTAAATTATAGAATATTTATATCTTTTGCTATGCACAAATAATTTTTTGTGTATGAAGACGGTATAGAAATTATATCTGGGGGTACTTGAACAAAAAAGATTGATACAACTGCTTTATATTGTTTATTTAATAATATAGTATGAATTAACCTAATTTGGTGGCCGAATGGTCTAAGGCGTCACTGTCGTAATTGACTAAACTGCATATGATTGGAGGATTAAGGTTCGAATCTCAATCGGGTGTACTGGGAGAGGTTAAATCTAATTTTTTTTCCACTCTCCCTCCGAGCAAATATGTGGGTACACTTTACCTAAATTTAACCTTCCTCATAACCTGCATAGTGATGCTAAATAAAATAATTATAGGGTGAAATGACCTTAAGGAAAGCTCTTATAAACGAAACACAAAACAATATTTTGTTTTTATGGTAACAAAACCAATAGGTCAGTTGACTATGACAGAGGTCAAGGAATACGCCAATAAAAAATATATAAGTAGGCGTTGCCGGTTATGATGAGCTATCATATACATAATTTAAATCTCTTCAACATTATTATGGAGAGATGAAAATTTAAATAACCTAAAATATTAACTGTTTCTTCTTCTGACATAGTTGACACTCTATTATTCAAACAGGTAAGGAATCTAGTTTATGTGTAAAGGAAAAATAGAAACCGTTAGATATAAGTGATAATTTTCCCACTATCGTCATCCCATGACTAGGAGGTTTGACTGTTTAGCCTCCAGTCTAGGGGACCCTGGTCCGATCCCTGCTGGATGGTTCTGACAAAGATACTCACTACATATCCTGATACCTAATTAAGTAATTAGTAAATACATACGCAGTAAGGTAAGGTGTGTATCAGGCCTCACGATACATATTTTATTTAAAAATAGGAACAGTAGGACATGTTAAAAACACCGGAATTCACCTCATAGTGACTAATTAAAAACTTTTTATTTAATTATTTTTCCTCTTTCGTACAATATTTATTTTAACTAATCTCATTTCGTATTCAAATTTGAAAATAACAGTATTGAAAAAAATACTATTGATAGTTATTACAGTGATTATGATAATAATTAAAAGACGATAAAAAGTTAAATAATTTCTCCTTCTACCTAAAAATATTTTTTTTAAATAATCTGTAAAATGTTACATTACAAAATAATTATACTATTGTATTTTACGCGAAATGAGGATGGAGAAAGATAGGATGGCAAAAAAAATGCTGGAAATGATATATACAGTAGGAAAAAGACGACAAAGGAGGCAAATAAAGAGATTTTAGAAGCAGATAACAGAGAATGTGATGCAAGTGAGAGGAGAAGAATGAAAGAAATTAAAGGAGGAAGAAGGATAGAGGAAGATAGAGAGAGGTATTTTACAAAACTATTCCGGTTACAAGCTGAAAACAATTGTTGATGATGGTAATTCTTCTTCTTATATTGAGATAGTTTGTAGGCTATTAATGTGTTTGTTTATAAAATATACCGTTAAGTTAAATATAGCAATAGCATTCAAAAATTGCAATAATGTCGATACAATTTGTCCAGACTCTTATCATAATAGTGTGTATACAAAAAAAGTAAAAAATGTATTAGTGGTAGTTTTTTAATGTAAAATTATATTTATGATAAAAAGAAAACATTGTACACATGAACTTTTAAGATTTAATAGCGTTATCATGTCTTGGTCGAGAACATATATATTATAAGACCTTTTTCTTCAAATAAGTAATTTATTTATTTGTGCTTAAGTTCTTATGGCTTTAATTTCCTATCATTTTTTAAAAAGTAATAGTGAGAATTTGATAAACTATATATTTCGTTCACATAAAAACATGTACATTTGATGGCATGTGACTAAAGGGCTTTAATTTACGGATAATTTAACTCAAATTATATGTGACCTAATTTGAAACAAAGCTTTTTGTAATTCTTATGTTTGTCAAAGATCAATAATTGTTTGAATATATATTTTACTCACAACTATCATGCATATTATATTTTATTTAAATAGCTTCCAAAACCTTTTGTTGAATAACCTTACATTACTTTCATGTGACCTCTCAGAAAAAGCAAGTATTGTGATAATAAAAAATAAACGAATTCAAGATTTTGTTGTATATTGTTGTTTCATAACCAGCTGTACCCAAAAAAGAAGTTTTATCGATGCAGTTTGTCTGTCTGAATGTCTGAATGTCTATCTAAGCCTAAAACTGAAACCTATTTATTGATTGGGATAAAACTTGGTATCTAGAATTTTCATAATATTTCCTAGAAAGTTCTTTTAAATAAATATAAAAAACATAAAATTAAGGATGGTTTATTATTAGACAAAAAAAGAAAAAAGCTATGTTATCAAAATCTATTCTAACTATGTTTATTTAAATTCTTATCCAGGCACTTCTTAATAGAACAAACAAACGGGCACACCTCATTTTTATGGGAAAATGACTTAGTGGCTACTTTCAAACTAGTGGATAGCTTCAATTTTTATCTATTTCAGCAATTATTTGAGACACAAAATAATATAAAGTTGTAAAACCATTAAAATGTAAAACCTTTGATTGATTATTTTATAAAAGCAATATATTTTTCAATACATACGCAACAATATGAGTATTTTAAAATGGAGTTCTAGGAAAGGGGAATAATTATGTTCTTTAGTGAACCTAAATGTTCCTCTTTTCTCAATGTTTGAATCATAGTGTAAATTATTTCATTAATTTTCTTTTTTAGAATGTTATACTCTTTGTTATATTATGTTTATGCAAAAATGTATATTTTTTGTTTCAGATATCTTATGAGTACATTTCTCTATTTTTAGGTAAAGGAGCAACAAAGTCCTTACGGTGCACCGAACCATTTATTTATTTTAAAATATTTGGGGGACTATAAAGCTGTTTTAGAAATCCAAATGTGTATCGAATGAGAAAATTCAAGTACTGCAATATTTTGCGCAATATTAAAATCTCTTAGACATTTGAAAGTTATTGCTTATTTTGCTTGATGAATCATTTCATAGGTTAGGGAATGAAGCCTAGACAATTTTTGAATCTAGACGATTTTACACTAAAACTAAAATAAAAAAAAATAAAAAATCGATCAAAAAATGCATCTGTTTATTTTACACCATTCAATTTTCTCTCAAAGATTTATTTTATAGATTTTTTAATATACACTGGAAAGGGGGAAAAAATATCACTGTAATATTTTAATATAATTCTGATTATCTTTCAAATTTAAAAATAAATGGTTGCATTCATGTTTGTTTTTCCTGAACCTCAATTTGATGCCTGAATACCCATTTAGCAAGACAATCGTTTCAATATTTATCACTCTTTCATACTCATCATCTCTTTTTACACACTTATATTTTACTATCATTTTCTTTTATACATTTTCTAGTTAGTTTTCACGTGGTTTAAAAATATTACTATCAGAAGATGTCACTTGAAAACCCGCAGAAGAGTCAAAGCCATTCAACGAAACTGTCACTTCTACATATTTTACCGCAACATACTCGTATATTGTAATACATAGCAGGTACCAAAACGAAGAGTGTGTATAATAGCTTTCTCCCCATCACTTAGAATAGCGACATCAAATGTCAAGGGAAGGGATTCGCAATTATTTGATGGAGGATATTGAACCAGAAAATAGACAAAACGTTGACATCCAGGGTATGTCACTATATGGAAAATGGCTACTATATGCTCACACCGCCTGGCTTCAGTATCGTCTTGTTTGGTTTAATGAGGTAGGCCTCAATAAATTCAAGTCTTCCACTATTATCTTACTGCCAAATTCTTTTTGTTTTCCAAAAGAAATTCCCACAATATCCCTGTGGTTTTACGGTTCCCCCGGTTATCCAGATAAGTGGCAGCCCTGTAAATGATATCCCACTCTCCCTCCAAATAAATGAAAGCACATTTTCTTTCAATTCCATCTTCCCCATCCCTACCCTATTCGTATAACACGTTAGAAGAAATTGAGTGGGTACTATAGCGAGAGACGAAGCATGGAAATGGTAGGTTTTTGAATAAATATCAGACTCTTAAGGAATTACTAAAAGTTTTCATTAATTACTTAAGTGTTGTTGAATAATCACGGTCACTAGTGTAATTAATAATGTTGTTAATTGAATTTTACGACCTATCACCGCGTCTTACTACAAGTTTGGGTTGTACGTTATCACGACTAACGTTGATGTAATGAAAATATGTTGTATTTTAATCACCGTGTTTTTCTACCTGTTCGTATTATGTGCATATATAATAATTACGCTGATGGGCTAGATTTGAGGAATGTTTTTTAGTACCACGTCTTACTATCGACTCGGGCTATACACTATGAGGAATGTAAAATTTAGAGGAAGTGTACTTGCATTTGCGGGGATGGGGAGTGGAAAGATTCATTTTGTGTGTGTATGTGTAAAAATCGCCTTCAGTAAACCTGACCTCTAATCGAACCTATAACTCCCCGTCATCGGCAATCTAGTCTATGGTGAGTATGATGCCTTAGACCACGAAGCCACTAAAGCATGTTAAAAAGATGTAATTTATTAAATAAACACTTCCCTACAAATGTATTGTTGCACAACAATTCAGAACATCAAACTTTACTAAACACAAATCATCATGTTATTACTGATTTAATGACTTAATATTTTAGAGATACTTTAATTTATCACATTCTGACAATGGAGTTAGTTAGCGGATTAATCTTTGGATTTAAGATGTGGAGAGTAATTTGTGAAAATGTATCCTCACTATATTGAAGAAGGGAGGGTAAAACCACAATTATAGGTCACCAGCAAGAAACCACTTCAGGTGCAACCGATAAAGACTCGAACCTTGATCTCTCCTGTCATTAGTAATCCTGTTCATTGTGAGCGTGATGGCTTATACCACGTGAACACTGGTATAGGTAGTTATTTAATTTATACAAATTTAGAAAAAATTACGACGAAAGTGACTATTAAATGGATAAGTTAGTATTCGTATGAAGAAAGCTTTTTTTAGCACCGCGTCTTACTACCTGTTCAGTTTATATGCATTTTACTAACTACGCCAATGATATAGGGATGAGTAAGTATGAATTTTGAGTACTGTACCAGTATTTTGTGAATGGAAAGAAGAACACCATTTTGGAAAAAACATCCTCAGCACAACCAACCAAGATTAGAACCCCGATCTCCCTGTCATCGGCAGGCTAGTCTATTTAGAGAGGGATGCGTCAGAACATGCTTTGAAGCAGTTAAGAAGGAATTAGATATACCATAAAAAAATACAACTCAATGTGACCAGTCGCCAACAAACCCCACCCTCGAAAACTTTGTATAAGACACTATTTGTGCGGCAATCATTTTTGTTAATCTTTTTTTTTATTATTATTTAGCACCACGTCTTACTACCCGTTCGGGTTATACGCTTAAGTACTAATTACGCTAATGGATTAGGAATTGGAACGGTTGAATTAAAGGAAGTGAACCCACATTTGCGTGGAGGGAGAGTGGAAAAACATTTAGGAAAAACCACCCCCAGTTCACCCGACCGATGAGATTCGAACCTCGATCTCCCCGTCCTCAGCAGTCGAGCTCAACACGACTAGCGCGTTAGCCAACTACGCCACCGAGGCGGGTCTTTCCGTTAATCGGGCTAACTAACACTTTAAATATAATTAGAAAAGTTCGTGTTATCAAACAAATGGAACAATACCTTTATGTTAGAGCATACATTTTTTCGAGGTTTTTTTGTGTTTGATTCGTGTGGCTTATTATAATAACAAAATCTAATGAGTATAATATTTGTGTAAGAGAAAAAAATTATACAAATGTAACATTTCCTGCTTCACTGATGCACGTCGAACCTCTTTGACCTCGTATGACGACGGAAAACAGCTAGACAATGTGCTAATATTTTATAGGGACAGGGACAGATGAGACTATTCACCACGCATGGTGTAGTTTCGGCGCTGAATTGTACTCGGCCCATCTCTAGGTCACTGGGCATTAAAGGTTGCCAGTTCATTACCGAGAGGAAGTTAGCACCCCTTGTAACCACCTCATCCATCATTTTTGTGCTTAGGGAAGGGAAGATGTGAATGGGGGAGATGGGAAAGCGTTCCCCACCCTCTTAAGACACATTACATAAAAGCTGCCAGTTCCAGGAAATATCAACTATACACTCGCAAACATTGTGCTAGTTTTACCGTAAAGCTCACCCATAAATGAAGAGTTATTATGGTTTATTTTTTATTTTAGTAATAGTAATAAACTTTGTGTGTGTGTGTGTGTGCCACATCTTATTAACCACCCAAATTTAATCACACTGATGGGTTAAAGATGAGGAAAGTTTAATTTAGAGAAAATGTACATGCATTTACGTGAAAGGAAAGGTGTCAGCCTTTCAGAAGGAAAAATAACACTTCTAGTACACTTAGCTAGTATACAAACCCCGAAATTTCAGTCACTCGCGATCCAGTCTATTGTGAAAATGACGTCTTATACCAGTGGTTCTCACACTTGTGCATGTGTGCACACTTTTGAAGAGTTTTTGGAGGCACACTTGAAATTATTAAAGAGATAAGAGCACCAGTTGAATAAAGGAGGATTTTTGAAAGTTTGAAATAGTGGTTCTTACATTATTAAAGTAACAATAAAATAATATTATATTGTAATAATAAATCAAACTTTAATTATTAATTCTCAATTGGGATCTTACGTGAAATTTGAATTTGTTTTTGGTTATATTTTTAGTTATTTCGATATTATTAGAGCGTAAAAAGATAAGAGTGACTTTCATTTCATGTTTGAGTTCTATTATTTCTTCCACAGTTTTTACATTTGATATTCGCAAATGGTGGAGATATTTATTTACAGAGATACATTGTTTACGTATTGATAAACATTTGGTGGTACACCTTTGAAGTGTTTAAGTTACACTATTGTGTTACGGAACACAGTTTTAAAACCGTCACCTTAGCTCATTCGACCACTGATGTGGGTAGTAGTATACTCACACCTGTAGCTGAACAGTCTAAGGTATTAAATTCACGATATAGTAAACCTTAATGGATGAAATGGTAATGATATTTAGGTTAATGTGGGTACTCTTACTCCTAAGTTAACGTCACAGTACTGGATAGATCAGTGGGAGAGTATTCTTTCCCTAATTTCATTGTAATTTTATCATGTACAGTATCTAAACGAATTATTAGGATATATTCAACCAATTATAATTAAAACATGAACAAACAACAGACACTACCTGTACTAATGTGAAAATATAGTTCTAAACGTATTATTTCACATAATATCACATCAAATTATTGCGATCATAAGTTTGTGTTTAGTTATTATTATTTATTATTTAGCAACGCTTCTTACTAACCGTTTGGGTTATATGCTTTAAGTACTAATTACGCTAATGAATTGTAAATTGGGAGGGTTGAATTAGAGGAAGGGAACCCGCATTTGTGTGGAGAGAGAGTGGAAAACCATTTAGGAAAAAATAAATCGTTCACCCGACCGAGATTCAAACCTCGATCTACCCGTTCTCGGCGGTCGAGCTCAACACAACTAGCGCGTTAGCCAACTACGCCACCGAGGCGGGTCTTGGGTTTAGTTAACTATGCGTGAATTTAAAAAATATGTTTTTAAGAATGCAATTATACATAGGTAAGAAATTACGCAAATAATCCATTGCGACTGCACTAAAAAGGGGAACTTCTAAGATGATGTTAATATAAGAAATACTCAGTCGGTTGCGTGTCTGTCTACTGAGCTAGTGACCCGGATTCAATTTCTGTCATAACCGAAATATTGTCATTGGTGAAATTAGGTGTGGGTAATAAGCCCAGAATAATGTAATGATGATGTTCTTCTTAAATGTTTGCCTTCACGCAAATAAAGGCACACTTACTCTTAATTTCACCTTCCCCATCCCTAACCCGTTAGTGTGGTAGAAGGATGCAGTGCAAAAATAAAATATATAAGCCTACATTGATTTGGTTAAGCTACTATTAATCTTTTAAAGCAAGTACTTTAAGTTTTATTTTATTTTATTAAATATTGATTTAAAAAAATGTGTTTATTACTGCTATACTAACCTTCGAGGACGTGCGCTTAAAAAATAACACGAGGACTTGCACCATTTCATTTTTACAACATGCTATGATGTCATAAATAGTAATAAAAAACAAATACTTAAATTGATAATATTATAAGCCATATTATTAAATGAATACTTGAAAAAAATAATTGTATTTTTCTAAAGTTTATAAAATAAAATTAAAATTAAAATATTATTAAACTGTTACAAAAAACTTATTATTAGGAAAGAATATTATTATATGGCAATTGATAAATACAAAGATACATTACCTAAAACTTTGTAACATAATCTACAAAATACCTAGCCATAATAAAATATAAGTATCAAATAGGACGTATTTTGAACAGAAAAAAACTTACAAACAAGATTATTTCCAAAAGCTATTTACATTTTTGTTGTGAAAAGACTTATTTCTTGAGTTATTGTTTCCATTCGTATTTTCAAGCAACACGTGTTATAACTTACATGAACTGTGCAATGTAAACATACGGTGGCAATGAGCCAAACGTATGATATCATGACTGGCGCCACTGCGTAATTACAACATTCATGCATGATGCCAGTTTAAACTCTCATATATGAGAAAATAAACATTGTTTAAAATGTTTGATGACATCATACTGAGCAGCAGGGACTAATTGAGGAATACTTTGATGGGTTCCAACCAAATTACCTTTAATTAAAAAAAACGCTGTTGCAAAAATTCAACAGTGCCAGTCTCAGAAGATTAAAAAATAAAATTGTATTTTTCTCGACTGCAATTTTATAATGTACAGTAAAAAATACTCAAAAACAAAAGTTATTCCAAAACAGTCTGTCTGAATTAAAGCAACCTCCGTTAAATCGGTTACGAGGACATTTTGAGACGAAATATCTTAGAGCTTTTTAGACACCATTACGACTTGCATGAGTAAAAAAGAAAAAAAAAGGCACCCTACCATTCCTTATAGCCTTCTCGTAAAATAAACATTCTTGAGGTTAGAGTCGCATCAAATGAATAGTTACTCTCAGGTCAAGGAGCAAAGTTGATAAAGATTAGTCACACCATTTCTTCTTCCGTGAGAAACTTTCTCTTGAGCAAAGTATAAGACAAGAAGTACAAGTTTCAAATTAAGGAGCTTTACAAATTACTCAGGAACTTACGAGGATGTGACGAAGGTTAAAACGGTTGAGATACGACGTTCATCAAGTCAGGGCATTCATGTCTCAATAAATGTCCCAAGGAAACAAAATTAAATTAAATTAATTAATTTGTCATCAAGATACACGTGGATGTTTAGCTGGAACATTTGGATTCATGGAGAGTATAACCAACTCTTGACGGCTTATATTCAATCACCACCCCACCGGTGAGCGTGGGAGAAAAAGAGATGATTTGTTGGTGACAGGGAAGTTAGGGTCCTTTCATTTCTGAATATTTTACACATCCCCTTGACGAAAATGTGTACCGTCAAGGTTTTAATCCCAAATGGGCACAAACTATGCTTGTTTTCTAAATATAGAAAAAAAATTCTCCGTAGTTTTATCTGCGTTGTGTATATGATAGCGGGCCAACTATAGAGTTTGATTGATAGGAGGGGTCAGTTGTTGAATATTAAGCATTAAAAATAACATAAAAAAAATCAATTAAAATAACTTTTGAGAATATATCATTTATAAACTATGACTATATATGATTGACAAATAATGCAAAAGGTAGTATATAGCCTAAAGGCCACAGCTTCCCAATCACCACCTCAAGCTGCACGCCCATTAAAAACTAAAAGGGAAGGGCAGCAAGGCATGACGCAGACAAAAAAAAATATTTTTGAGAAAAATCTGTATGAACACATGAAAGCTTGCTCAGTACAGGCAAAGATGCGGCATTTCTCAACTATCACCTTTGCCAGAGAATTAATTCTCTGGACCTACAGAGACCTTGCGTTACCTTCACCGCCGTTCGCCATGGTGGGTTGAAGAACGAAGGAAAAAGGTGTGATATTATTTAATTCGGAACATTCCGTACGTATTCGGGAAAGTTTTGGGGTAGCTCGATTCAGGTGTAATGGCATCACGGAATTTTGGCATCTGGGCGTTCGATAAGAGGTTTAATCAAATACAAGAATTCGTAGAGCTTTTTTTTAGACATCCTAAATTATTTTATTCATTTCTTTTTGTCTCTCAAGAGGGCTGGTAAAAGGTTATGATGTTCACCAAACAGATATATTTTGGTGTTGATTTCATGGACCCACGTTCTAACTTCTTGCCTTTCTTCCTCCTCCTCTAACATAGTTAACATAAACACGACTCACTGTCAGACATGTTGCATTCATTACATTAAAATTGGCAATTCCTCAAGAACAATGAAAAAGGCAAACACGTTACTCGATGCTATGTCTTTTCACGCTTTTTCACGTCAAGTGGGTGAACACCCGGTGAGTCGTGGCTTGCCATGCCTTGCTGCCCCTTGCCTCTAGTGGGTGTGCAGCTTTAGACAATGAGATCGCCAATGCGGGTAGTTTAGTCAAAATAACTCCCGTTTAGATAAAAATGGATATACAGTAGTAACATTCGTCTTTATTATAGTCTAAGTTTTTTAATAAAAGAGTTATCTCACGGATTTATCTATGAAGTAAGGATGAAAAGGATAGTTTAAGAGATAGTGCGCCCACATTCCAATAAAAATAAAAGATACGGAACTCCACACGGACTTTCTAGCTCCTTTGCTTAAAAATGAAGATATTTACACTAACAAACCCTAGCAAAAATTTAACTATACTTATGTAAAACTATTTTGAGTCTCGGTTTAAAATTTTATTTTTAAATAACTAATATCCTAATTGGTATGTTTGGACTGATACAAAAGATCAATATTGGGTCCACAAGGGTCAACACTTCGTATTAAAATTTTGACAGTTAACATTTTTGACATTTTATTAAATGCTGCACATCTTCATGTCATCACATTGTTAATAAATTCTTCATTTAAATTTTGAACAGTAAGAAATGTAAATATTTACTATTGAGTCAAAAATGGAGATAGATTATTGTTGTACAAACATTTCTCCTAAGAGGTTTAAGGAAAAATAACACACTTTTTGAGAGACTTACTTATATTTAATTAATCTATGACACTATAGAATTATTGCGTTAAAACTTAAGTATGTTCTCTTTACAACTAAAGCTCACAAAATTGTATTAATATATTTGCCAATATCATAGAAACTGTTGGTGTTATATAAATATATTTCGTATAAAGATTTTTTATTTTTAATAGTACTGAAATTTTGCAATGATAAGTTATTTAGTATCTCAAATAATTGTGGGGATACGAAAATTTCAGCTTCTGTAAATGCCCTAAAAGTCATTTTCATATAAAAATGAAAATAACCAGTTTATTTATAATCTTTATCAACGACTAGATACGAATTTTAATCAAAATCGTTAGAGATGATTTTGAGAAAATCGATTTTTTCTCTTTTTGCCTTTTATAAAACTACGCTTAATCTTAAGTTTAAACAGACACACAGACAGACGTCATTGCAAAGATCACTTTTTAAGGTTTGGGGGGGTCTTGAGACGTTGACATCCATCAACATTTCAGGTTAGATTTTTTTTACGGTCGCAATAATTTACCTTTTGTGTTCGAAAAGTTATAAAATATAAATATTTGCGGATAGCTTGAAAGTTATTGGGTTTATAAAATTATGCTACGAATAAAATATTTGTATTATAAATAGATCTACATATTTGTAATGATAAGTAATTTCATATCTAAAATAGTTTCGGAGATCTTATTAAAAAAAAGTTAATATACGTATCAGACCAGAGCCCTTAAAATCATTTTGCCGGAATATTGAGAGTAGCCATTTTTTTTTGTAATATTTATAAATGAAATTGAATCAAGATCGACTTTTTCTCTTTTTTCCCTTCAGTAAACTACCCTTAATTTTAGGGTTAGATATCCATTTCCAAAAACCTCTTGGGGCAACCTTCTGAAAACCCTAGATACAATGTTTTAGCTTGATCGAGAAAATAGTTCAGGCTCTAGTCGGAGGTACAGATAGACAGATAGATGGAAATTCAAAAATAACTTTTTTGGATTCGGGAGGATCATGAAACTTCGAGATTCGTGCTAGCTCTTAATTGAGAGCTCCTACAATAATACTTTATCCATGGCGAAATGCTCTAAACCATGATGCTACTTGAAGTAGCTGCGGTAGTTCGTGTTTGCATAACTGACTCAAGAGGGCAGTAAAAAGTATTAAATACGACACTTAAAACAGTCCTCAAACTTAACCAAATGCGTGTACAGGGGTTGTGTGGTACTGAAAAACTGAACAACTTTTACAAGCTAGTATTTCATAAGGATATTTTGTGAAGTACAAAAATACCTTTTTTTTAATGCACAGTTTATAAATTTTATTCAACGAGTGGAAACTGAAATTACAGATGAAAATTTAGCAACAACATAAAGTTTTTAAATAATTAAATCAAGAATAACCAATGGACAGAAAAAAAAACTTGATAGTGGCCTATGTACAGTCAGACACCTTAACTCAGTGGATAGCATGTCTGTTATTGAACTAATAGTCCCAGGTTAGATTCTCGGCATGGCTTAAAAATGTGTAATTGGCAACATGTATGCTCATAGTGATGAATTAATGGCCAGGAGCTGGATGTTGTGTCTCTGATATAATTAAGTTATCTCATAAGCCGTGTGCTGATATAATCAGTCGGGTCAGAATGTGCACGATAAATATCCCAAATAGATTTTTTTTAATATTACGTAAACATAAACCTACTTCTCCCTCCACACAAAAAAATTCATCCTTTCCCTTTATTTATCCCACTCCTTATTCAATCTTACCTCTACACTCAATTAAAATAAATTCCTGTAAAATCTGTCCCACACTCAATCCTCTTTCAGATATACTCTCCCTTTCAACAAATAAAAAGAAATCCCCTTTGTTCACTCACCATTCCTCTTCCTTCCTTCACCTCCTTCCACTAATCAATATATCTCCTCCACTCAATTAAAATCATTACTCTCCCTCAATTTTACTTTGATTCTCTCCCTACCTCCACCTATTCTCTCCTCTTCCCTCGATTAAACCAATTCTCTCCCTCTTTCAACTACTCCACTTACCCACTTCGGTGGCCGCATGATATAAGGCATCACTCTTACAATGCACTAGACTGCCGATGACGTACAGATCGGGGTACGAATCCTGATCGTGTCTATTAAGTTTATTTTTTTTAATAAATGGTTTCCCACTCCCCTTCCACTCAAGTGCGGGTAGCTTACCTATAAAATTCTTCCTTCCTCATCCCTAACACTATTAAATATTTATCATATACGCGTCAAGTAGTAATACGCGGTGATTAAAATAACCCATGGCAACGATGTGTTTACGACTCCTTTAGCGTAATCCTACAACACTGAGCTAAGATCAACTTAACCTTGAAATGTTTCCCTCTAATATTTTTTTTTTCATAAACCAAGTGGTGCGGGAGGTCAAATAAATACACGTCAAAAGGCCGTTCAATTTAGTTCAGAATACTATTATTATTATTATTATTATTATTATTATTATTATTAGCACCGCGTCTTACTACCCATTCGGGTTATACGCACTTACGCTAATGTGTAATGGTAGGGTGATTGTGAGATGAAATGAAGGACCTACAGTTTAACGTGGAATCCGAACCACGGTGGAGGCCTGGCATTCCTCACATTCACAAGATGTCTTGTCAGAGGTGAAGGAAGGGTTTTACAATCAGATAAATCTGTGCCGGGACCGAGGATTGAACCCCGGCCGCCAGCACAGAAGTCTGACACCTTACCCCTAGACCACCAGGTCACCTTCAGAATATTAAAAATACATATATTTATTTGGGCTATTTGAAGTGCATTTTCTTAACCGATTGACTATATCAGCACATGACTTAAAAACCTAGAAAGAGACAACACTCAGCCCCAGAATGTTAATTTATCAATGAAAGGGGAAACTTACATTTAACCAATGACACATTTTCCAGCCATGCCGGAATCAAGTCCAAGTTATTTATATCAGTAGGACATGCTACCAGCTGAACTAAAGCGTCTTATATTGGTTAATTAGTTAATTGTATTTCTAAACCCTTGACAAATCTTGGCGTTGATATTAAATGAACAGTGCTATTGCCTTGAGTAGCCATTACCAGTCATTATGATTCGGTGGCCACGTGGTCTAACGCCCTATTTCCATGTTGGACTAGACTGCCAAATACGGGGAGAGTTTAATCCTGGTCGTGGGCACCAAAAGTGGTTATTCCTAAATGATTTTCCACTCTACCTCCACACAAATGTGGGTGCATTTCTTCTTAATTAAGCCTTCCTAATCCCTTAACCTGTTAATGTAATTAGTACATAGGCTTATAACCCAAAGGGGTGGCAAGACGTGGTTCTAAAAAAGTTTGGTAATGTGCTGGTAAAGTATAATTTAGAAATCTATGTTAACTTCACCAACTCTCGTACCTCGGTCACATGATCCAGAGGGTTTAGGCTCTCAACACGGCCTAGGCTGTAAGGCTTGCAGCCGACTAGGTTGCATTGAAAGGGAGATCAAGGTTCAGATCCTAACTTGAGGAGTCGTTTTGCACCCTTTATTTTTGACGGTGGTTTTCACATCCTCTCAATGCTAATGTGGGTGAATTTTATCTTAAACAGATTACCACATCACTACTCCTTAGATTAAGCCATTAATAATTCTTGTGTTGAACGTATTAACTAAAGGAATATAATCTATTATTTAATTAAAATGTAAAATAGCTAAACGGATAATTGTAGCTGTACGTATTGTATATTTTTCTACATTTTACAAACTTTCGTAATAGTGTAGTGAAACTCTATTAATAATATACCCGCATAGTAACATTTTATTTTATTTTAAATAACTTAAAGATACTTTCCCACTAATGTAATTTATGATCGTAAATTAATCTTGGTTAGACATTATTTGGTATTTTAAATTTATTCTTGGAGTAATATAAAACTCGTCTTCTCAACAGCAATATAAATTTAAAGTGAATTAATTACTTCAAAAGACCAAACATAATTTGAATTCCTATAATATTTATTATAATAATTATAGTCAATAAAAGAATATATATTTTACAGAAGTCATGTTTCAATATTATTCAACAGATTTTATAGTGTGTGTTTTCTTACTTCACTGGGTAATACTCATAATTACCTTATTCTACACTTTTTCTTTCAGCCGTTATCTAGTGGAAACTGTTTAGTAAAATTCATCGATAATTGCTTTAATTAATGTCATAAATAAGGGCTAACGAAGCGTATTATTTTTTATAAAAAGCTGCCGAGAATTGGCGGTAGGGTTTAAAAGGATGTGGAGTTATAAAATACGTTTTCAGCCTGTAAAATGATATGTAATTAACAAGTGCTGCATGTATCCAGAGCTCAAGTGAGACAGACAGTTTTACCACTGTCATGATCATCACTTTGAAGACATCCAGCCAGGAAAGGCGGTATGCAACGTTGAAAATTCGTGTTATCACCCTCCACCACCAACTTAAAAAAAAAATATTTCGTGAGTACAAGAGAAAAACCAAAACATAAAATAGTGGGGCTGTGATAGGTCGAATTTTAGTGTCCAGAGTGAAGCCAAATCGAATTATATGAAATGTCTCGAAGATGCTTCCAAGTTCAAATGTTTTTAAATATTTATAACTCTGAATAAGTTATTTTACATATTTATAGATAGTTAAACATATTTTCATATAATCAAATACGTATTATAAAAAACGTTAACATATATTTTTTTCCTATGCTTAAGAATCAAGTAAATATCGCAACACCCAATTCAATAACTGTAGATTTTTATAATGTTAACATTTATTTGTAATTTAAATAACACTAAAAAATGATGAAAATTGAATATATATATATTATTCATTATATTTAATATATATTATATATAAATACATGTATATATATATATTCATTTACATAAAAAAATATACTATAGTATATATAATATATAGTATATAATTATATATAATATATATTTATATATTATTATTATTAGCACCGCATCTTACTACCCGTTCGGGTTATACGCATATATTTATATAAATGTATGTATTTATATATAAATATATATAATATATATTTATATAAATGTATGTATTTATACATAAATAAAAGCCTCCAATATTTTTTCAAACCTCGTATGTGTCAAAGCCAAAAGTATTAGAAAAAATTATCCAAGTTATAGTTTTCAAAGTTTAACAGGCCCCTACAAAATGGCGATTCATTAAACTCTGCCATATAATTGTGGTCAGGTGAACAACTCTCTTTATAAAATAAAACATCAGTGAGCACGCAGACAAAGGCGCTAGTCTCGTCTTCTCTGATTCAACAATTATGAAGATGACAGAGTTCGAATCTAGAATGGGTATAGTGAGCATGATTTTCCTAAATATTTTTTCACTTTTCCTATATAAAATAATCAATAACATTAAATTATAGCTTTCTTATCATTTATCTATTTACTTATTTTTAACGTGCACTTTCTCAACCTGATTATAACAGCACACGACTTTTAAACTAGCTTAAATACAGAACAGATACAACATCCAGACCTACAGTCTTTAATTAATCACTGTTAAAGGGGAAGCCCACATTTCACCCATGATTAATTTATCATTCAAGGCAGGAATCGAACCTTGGACCCTTAGCTCACTAGAGAGACACGCTACTGACTGAGCTATGATGTTTGACCACTTTCTTATCCCTACCTGATAGATGTAAATATGCAAACCACGCAGCTAGGTATTAAAATGTGGTCCACGAATAATTTAACTAAATTATAACAAATATTAAAAAATTGACGCAAAGAATAAACATCCTCCTAAGTTTTATATCCTAGATTACTTAGATGATAATTAAACCTGTTCTAAGTGAATTAATTAAAAATATAATATCTTTTGTTTTATTCCAAATAAGTGTTTTAGTATTGTAATGAAAGTATTAAGATTTATGTAATTATTGTTGATACCTATTATTAATATAATTATAAAGAGATAAAGCAAACCAATTTAAACATCATTTTGTCGCAATCATATAAACATTTCTCACTAAAAGTGAAGAACTAAACGTATTTGATGCTTAAAATATTACCTGTCATTTTGAAAGTGACAGTTTAACGAAGAATTCTGAAAGATTTTCAGTCCTGCCCCTTCGTAACCTTTTGGACGAAGACTGATGGTGAGATGGCCACATTGGGGTCACGTCTCAAAGATAGATTAATTGTCAAGTATATGTCCGTCCATCCGTCTGCACTTGTGTCTGTCTGGCTCGGTGATCTGTCAACTCAAACTTGCACGAAACATTTTTTTTGAAGAAAAATAGAGGATAATTATATATATAAAAAAAACTTAAGGTTGAATAAGATAAATTGGGTAGTTTGTGTTATAGGAGTAAAAATACTTCAATTGGATTTAATCAAATTGTAACTTAAAAAGTGTTTTTCTATAGTTATTTTCTTAGATTCAAAGATTATTAACAATTTAATCTAAAGAGTAGAGATTAAATAAATAGTTTAGAGGAAATTCACCTGTATTAACTTGTAGAAGGAATATGTGTTACACAATAATTATTTTATGGACTAGTGAAGTTGGTTTTTTTTAATGAGAAATGAAGTCAAAGCGAATAATGAAACATTCTAAGCAAAGTCGAAGCTGTGGATAAGTATTTTGTTCCTGTCACATAACATAATTTTATTTTAGCACAACTTTTTACGACACATTTGGGTTGTATACCTATGTACTAATTTCATTAAAGTGTTAGGTATTGTAAAGGTTTTATTTAGAATAAATACACTCGCATTTGTGTTGAGTGGAAAGTAACAAAACCACCCTAGAGAATCTGACTGGAATCGAACCGTGATCTCCCCGTCTTCGGTAATCTAGACTATTGTGAGTGTAGTGCCTTATATCATGTGGCCACCAAAGCGGATAGTATTACATTTAATTACTTAACTATCAATTAAGTGTATATAGGTGAAGCGAAAGGTTAAGAGAAAAACCACATCTAAATTTATGTATGCTTGCGTCATAAATGTAATTTTATCACTAGCCAATTTTTTTTCCCGCATCTCTCTACCCGTCAGGACTATACGTATACTACCTAATTAATCTAATGTGTTAGGAATGAGGAAGATTTAATTTAGAAGTGTACCCGAATTTTCATGAAAGGAAATTGTAAAACAATTTAGGAAAAAGCACCCTTAGTACAGTCGATCAAAATTTAAACCACGATACTCACATTGCAATCATTAGCAGCTCAGTATATTGTGATAGTGGCACCTTAGACCATTTTACCACCGAAGAGATTCTCATCAGCGCTAAAATTTGATTTAAAGTTCCTAGCTACAGATCCAGAATTACCTGGCTCAAACCCTGGCGCTTCAAATATGTACAGTAGCACCATGACTTCCTTGGTGCTGAATGACAGCTCACTTCTGACAGTCGACAGTCAACGTTTAGGTATATTAGGTACATTTTTACTATCAAAAATGACAGCTGCTAAACACATGTTTTCGCAGATCATATGGTTTGGCGTAGGGATACATAATTTGGTCTGGTAACTTTTCAAAGCCATCATCTCTCAGCTGTGAGCTGTCAGTCAGTACCAAAGAAGCCATGGGGCTACTGTATCTGTGAAACCGTGGGTTTTCCATGGGGTCAAACTAAGCCTCGTGAAGACAAATGAAGAGCTACTTGAATAAATAAGTAGCAAATCCATTTTAGAAAACTGAGATAAAAAAGGTGGAGGGCTCTTTGTTCTGACAATATAACAAACTTCTATCCGCAAATGTTGGCACAATCATCGTTATAACAGTGGTGGCCGTTCAGTCGGTAGAGTTCGCTTATTGGCTCACGCCATGGAATTATTTTTATAAAAAATATTATTTTTAGATATATTATTTTATGTTTAGTTAGATGCTTAAAATATTTTTATTATGTATTAACGTTTTCTTCTTCCTTTGAAATGTGTTTAAAATGTGAAGGTTTTGTGGTTGTCAAAGTTAAAGCAAAAAGCATTAGACATTCGACTTCAACATTTTTAAGCTTAGAACACCAGTATTTATTTCAATATAATATAAAATTTTAGTTTCAGCTCGGCTATATTTTTATTAGAACGTCCAATATCAGGACTTTTAAAGACATACGCCAAGAGGGAGGGAATATTAGGATATCCCAGAGAAAACACACGCAACATTAGCGTGAATAAAAAATGCTGATAAAGACACAGCTATACATCACATGTGGAAAACATCCTCGTTATTTCAGCTGGCCAAGATCTGAACTTAGACTTCCCTGTAACCAGAAATAACAGTTATTGAAAGCCTTGCTCCTTAGACAACGTGACCAAGAGTGTGAGGATACCATTTTAGTCTAGTTATAAGATATCAGATACTCAGCAGAAATGGAAGACGTGTCCTAACAGCCTGATAAGTGGAAATATTTAAGAACCTTTTCACCTGCCATTATAATCGCCTAGATGTATTGATGTATTGATATTTTGGTACCGGTACGAATACTCTAGAGCTGATCCGATGCGATTTTTCTTGTTAGCCTTTTAAAAGCATTTTGGATACCCACCTCGAACACTTTTTTTTTATGTACAGGTGTTCTGCTACAACGTCATGCAATAAGGACCGTGGCATTTCAAGGCCCGCTTTGATGGCCACATAGTCAAACGCACTACACTCGTGTTAGATTAGACTTCTGAATATGGGGAGTTTAGGGTTTAATTTCAGTCGGGTGCAGTGACGGTAGTTTTCTTAAATTGATCTCCACCCTCCCTCCAAGAAATACATGTTCAATTCCTTTAAATTAAACTTTCCTAATCCTTAACTAATTAGTGTAATTAGTACAAAGGCATATAAGCTGAGCGGGTAGTAAGACGCAGTGTTAAAAAAATCAGGAAATTGCATTAACAAGTCAGACATCTTGAATTGTACCACCCAGTTTTTTCAATAGATCCACGTAGACCTGGCGGTCTAGGGGTAAGGTGTCAGACTTCTGTGCTGGCAGCCGGGGTTCAATCCTCGGTTCCGGCACAGATTTATCTGATTACCAAACCCTTCCTTCACCTCTGACAAGACATCTTGTGAATGTGGGGAATACCAGGCTTCCACCATGGTTCGGATTCCACCTTAAACTATAGGTCCTCCATTTCATGTCACAATCACCCTACCACTACACATTAGGGTAAGTGCGTATAACCCGAATGGATAGTAAGACGCGGTGCAAATAATAATAATAATAATAATAATTCAATAGATCCGAGTAGACTAAGCACGGGCACCGCTACGCTCCTCAGTCCATGCTTGATATTTTATTATTACCTCAAAGCTAGTCCTAATATTGTTTAGAGAATATTTGTTATTTTGATCAAATAAAAATAAGAGATACTAGGGAAAAAATAAGCTTTTCATTATAATTATTATTATAAAATTTATCGAAACAAATAAAAACAAAAGATAATTTTATCATGAGATATGATATTGAGGGTAAACAGATTGAAGCACACCAGGATATTTTGGCAACCTCCAACAGCCGAATGATTGCCGGTGGGAGATGAAATGGTACCGCTGTCATTAACACGCATCATATTCACGCGTCCACCTTCCATTGTTCCGTATGACGTGCCATACCAGGTCGACCAATCAGAAGACAGGGAAATGACACGAGCAGGGTTGTATTTTCGAGTTTGGTCTACATCAATTACTATAACCTCCCCAAACCATCGACACCCATCCCACTTGGAATCGCAAACAATCATTGTTTGTATAACTCTCTATAGCGGGTTGTCACAAAGACTTTGAGTTAGGTATTTGTTGGTGACGTTGATGAAATTCCGTGATCGGGATACACTAGTTTAGTGAAAAATATCACATTTGTTCTAATACAGCTAATTAATTTGAGAAATAAATGGTAGATTAAATGTTTGTTGATTTAGGTAACACATCAAAGTTCTAAATAATATAACAGAATTGAAAAGTTTTGTTAAAGAATGACTCATCCTATTTGATCAACGAATAAAAACAATTTAAATAGAGTTGAAAAAGACTCCTGAGTAAGGAACCCAGGAATATTTCTTGAGTGTACCAATGCTCTATAACTGAGTTATTCTGAATATTTTTGTATTCAATGCGCATTCGTCATTCACAATTCAAGGCAGTCTCTAAATAAACTTAAGCTGCTCAGTTTGCCAACGCCGTGGACGAATCAAATTACTGCTTTATCATATATTTCTATCTGGCGTACGTCGCTGATGTTTACATTTAAAGATTGCAAGATACTGGATTGTTAGCGACAAAGCTGAGGTTTGAATCCCGCCAATAGCAAGGTGTAACCGTTAAGAAAAATAGAGTTCACTCAAACAAAATCATAATAAAATATTGATAACAGACTGCTTTATTCTCTCCTGTTCCTATGGTCGTTCCAAAACGTTATTTGTAAACAGGCAATATTTCTCAAAAGGGATTGTATCCAGGCTCGTTTCTAGAAACGCATTATATTTTGAGATCCACAAGAGTGATTCCAACACCCCTTCCCATTGTATGTATCGTCTATCTAATGCTACAAAAAGTAATTATTTCCTCTTGTTTTTTTTACTGCTAGTAGAGTTAGCACCACAAATCAATAGCGTGTCTTATCATTGAGTGCCAAAGGGGTTTGTTTTCCAATCTCCTTCAACGCAAATTGAGGTGCATCTATTTTAATCTCTACCTTCCTCATCGCTATCCCATTAAATTTAGCATGTGGATATCCAGATAAACAGTAGGACGAGATATACCAACAATACGAGTATATCTTTAAAACGCTAAAATTGTAAATGGTTATTGTTAGAGATAATAAAATGTGTTGTCAGGTTAGCGTTTAGTCATTATTTTAGCTTTGTGTAAACCAATATTTCTGTTATTGTGGGTTATATTTGGTGCTTTTCAGATAAAATTATTGTGTAATATAACTAGTTTTATATGTCAATAATGTATATACGACAAAGCCTTAAAATAATTTAATCACTTGCTTTTGTCAAGTAAAAGATAAGATATGTGAGTTAGGATTAATTTTTAATAACTTACTAAACACAGATTATATTAACAACTATGACTAGCCCGCTTTGGTGGCTGCATGATCTAAGGCTCTACTGTCGCAGTAGACTAGACTATCAATGACAGGGAGATCAATGTTCGAATCTCGGTCAGGTGTGCTGGGGGTGGTTTTTCCAAAATAGATTTCCACTCTCACTATATGAAAATGCAGAAATACTTCCTCTAAATATAGCCTTCCTAATTCCTAATACTATAAGCGTAATTAGTAAATAAGCGTACAGCCCAAACGGATAGTAGTAGACGGAGCTAAAAATTATACTAAAATTAATTTGACAGGAAATATGAGTTAAATTAGGAGTGAATGCACCAACATTTACCTATAGAAAATATATGCACGCTGCTAGAAGTTGATCTGGCCAGATGACTGATATTTGGATGATATGGCGCAGAGTAAGCTCTACCGATAATTAAGATTAAATTGAAATCATATTGTTTATGTATATTATAGAGAATGTAACTATAAGGAAGTTTTTTAATTAATCAAAGGTATTTAAAGTTAACCTTCTGAACCAACTGATTATAACAACACACGACTTATTAGCTAATATAAATCTAGAACAACACAACATCCAACCCCCGACCGTTAATTCTTCACTGTGAAAAGGGTGACCCATATTTCATCAATGGTAAATTTTTCGTCCATACCAGGAATCTAACCTGTGATCCTCAATTAAAGAGCCCAGACACGCTACCGCAAGGTGTTGGATTATAATTAGATGAGTTAAACATTTGGTTAATTATGTTAGAGTTAATGTGAAAACCATGTTTTTTCTAAACCAGTTAAAATTAAATACGTTTCAAATGTTTGTATAGTTTTGTTAAAATAATTATAGATACTGATTTTAACATTTTTTATCATCTAAATCTTTTTGTAGAAATCTTTAAAAAAAGTGCAGCTTTATTCTTTTTGTTACATATTGAGTTTCAAACGATATTTTACCAAATTGTTTAAAGTTTCGACACAATAAATGAGAATTAGTTTAATATGGATGGTAGGAATAAACTTATAATATATTATTTAATGACCAAAGGGAAATTATATCTGTACCAAATTTATTTAAAATGTGATGAGATCGTAACAAATAAGATGTTTAAATACTCTCTGTACAGCTATGAAGGAACAAAACAATCACACAATAATGGGATTGGTAGCCGTTCAGGCTGTATGCCGACATTAAGTTAATGAAATAGAGACGATGAAGGTAGAAGTTTAAAGGAAGTGTGTCCACATTTGTGTGACTGTAGAGTAAGAAACCATTTTGAAAAAAAAAAAAACGTTATAAGTACACAATACAGTGGTGACCTGGTGGTATAGGGGTAAGGTGTCAGACTTCTGTGCTGGCGGCCGGGGTTCAATCCTCGGTCCCGGCAAAGATTTATCTGTACCAAACCCTTCCTTCACCTCTGACAAGACATCTTGTGAATGTGGGGAATGCCAGGCCTCCACCGTGGTTCGGATTCCACGAAAACTGTAGGTCCTTCATTTCATCTCACAATCACTCCTACCATTACACATTAGCGTAAGTGCGTATAACCCGAATGGGTAGTAAGACGCGGTGCTAATAATAATAATAATAGTAATAATAATACATAGTACATGCATTTGAACCCTGATCTCCCCATTACCCCATTACTGGGGTTTATTCTAACACAAGTGTGACGTGTTAGACCATGCAGCCACCTATGTAGATATTATGAAGATTCTTAAAAATTAATTAGATGTTTAGTATATATAACCTTTATTTAAGTTCAATAAACATAATAAAATAACTAAAAATTTGGCACTTCAACTTAAACAATGTTATATGTAATATATCACACAGAGGTTCGGTGAACACGTGGACGTTTACCAATGGTGGAGTTGGTCAGGGTTAGAATACCGGTCTTATGTACCGAGTACTTTTATCTAGATGGTGCCGACCTCAGCGGTCTTTGGGTAAAGTGCTCTCCTCAGCACCTGAGGTTGACGTGTTCAAACTCAGCCGGCGTTGACGGTTTTTTTTGAACGATAAAAATCCTGAATACAACCTCCTTTGGAAGGGAAGTAAGGCCATTGGTTTGATGTGGATTGTGGCATATAAAATATACCTGGAAGGTATGAGAAAATAACTTTCTCGTCAAAATAGATAGGCTTTTTCGCTTTCGTTCATAGAAATTCTCGTTTACTGCTATAATTGGTTGGTTCAGAAAGTGCATGTTAAATAAATAAATCAAAACTAATTGGTTTTACACTTTTCTCCTCCACTAAACCAGTTATATTCCATTTAAATTCATCTTCCTTATTCGACCCCACTAGCGTAGTCAAATACGGATATCCAGGAAATGTCAGATTATTGCAAATACATAATAGTAATAATAATAATATATTTTATGATCAGCAAAACCATTCATATTAAACCAGTATTTGATAAAAATATACAAATTAAATAAATGACCAAAGGAGACTCTGAACAATCTATTGCTCCTTTGTATGCTGCATTGAATTTGTATTGAAAAGCCTTAAAGTCAGGTAAAAAGCTAATTAGATGCGTTTTACCCACATTTAAGCAAATGTGAATATATTTCCTTTAAATTCTATTTTTAGCATTCTTTCCTCATTCGTGAAAATAGCCCTCATGAATATTATGAAGTGAAACTAGCACTTATATTAATTATGTGTATATAATGGTGACCTGGCGGTCTAGGAGTAAGGTGTTGGACTTCTGTGCTGGGGGTCCGGGGTTTATTCCTTGCTCCCGGCACAGATTTTTCTGGTCACCAAACCCTTCCTTCACCTTTGAGAAGACGTGTATTAATCACAACTTGTGAATGTATGGAATGCCAGGCCTCCACCGTGGTTCGGATTACTCGTTAAACTGTAGGTCCTACATTTCATCTCACAATCACCCTACCCTTACACATTAGCGTAAGTGCGTATAACCCGAACGGGTAGTAAGACGCGGTGCTAATAATAATAATGTGTATATATTTTTTTTGTGCCACCTCATACTACCTAACCAATCTTTTTGAAATTTAGTGTAATGGAAAGGATTAAAGTAGAACTTTGGATAAAAATGTACCCTCATTTGCGTATAGGGAAAGCAGGGAGTCATTTAGGAATAAACACCCTCAGAGTATCCTGCTAAAATTTGAACGCCGGCCTCATTATCTCAAGCAGACCAAATTAGAAGAAGTTTAAGACTTGACCAGGTGAGGCGAGCTTCCTTATATTTCTTTACAGGACCTGGGACTTTAGAGAGATATAATATAGAAATTTTGAAATCACCACTAGGCTACATAATATAGCTACGAATCAAATAGCCAAAGCTATTATTTATGCTTTTAGTGAGGATTACTCCATATAGATTTCATATTCTGAAAATTGAAAAATGACATCTGGACACGGGAATCGAACCAGAGACCTTTGACTTAGTACACCAATGTTCTAACAATTGAGCTATCCAGGAATCGTCCCGTGTACTGGGTAATTCATTACTCATATTTTAAGGCAAAGTATGTGATGGACGTGTGGAAATCATCCACTACAAAATAAAATTTGCACATCCATCACAGACTCTGCCTTAAAATATGAGTAAAGAATGACCCAGTATACGGGACGGTTCCTGAATAGCTCAGTGGTTAGAGCATTGGCTTACTATGCCAAAGGTCCCGGGTTTGATTTCCATATCCAAGCGTCAATTTTCAAAACTAAATTATGTAGCCACGATGCTACTCATTTACCTCCATTTTTATACTACTAATATTTTTTAAATCTTTTTCATGTGTGTAAAATTAGCGTTTTAATATTTTTAAACATTAATTTTGTAAAAAATTTAAAGAGAGTTTATCTGGTTCAATTGGGTTTAAAGAAATATATTTAGCTTTCACCTGGAGATTGCATCCATTATGAGCCTACGGGAGTAATCCGTAACAAAGTTTATTGCCTCTAAGAGACTCCGTGTTACTGTAGCACTACCACAAAATGCTTCCCCACTGAATATAATTATTAATACTCTAAAATATGCATTATAAATAAATTATTATTAGTTTTTTTTAATACCACGTCTTATTACCTGTTCAGGCTATAAGCATATACTAGTTACGATAATAAGCTAGGTATGAGGAAGGTCAAATTTAGAGGAAGTGTAGGCCGTACCCGTTTTTTCGTGGAGCGAGAGTGAAAAACTTTTTAAGAAAATCCATCCTCAACACACCCTAAAGAGATTTGAACCCCGATATCCCTTTCATCAGTAATATAGTCTATTTCGAGAGTGAAAATAAATTATTTTTTAAACACATGCTTACCCAGATATTAAAATAAAACACCCTATACCCAGGGCTGTAACTAGAGGCTTGGAGGCACCGGGGCTACAGTTAATAATTTCCCCCCTCCCCCTTTTTATTCCTCCCACCTCTAAATCCCACATTCCTATTTTCTTTTAATAAGTCCTGTTGATGTGTGTTGTTAGTTATTGGATGTTTGTTATCTGGTGAAGTTAATACTGAATTTAATACAAAATCATGCATTATGACTAAGGTAAGCGGTAGCGTTAAGGTAAAATATTTTTAAAGCTAAATTGTAAATTATTCTTTACGATTACACTGGACCAATTCAATCACTTACAAAATACAATAGTACTACAATACACTTTGGATTACTAAGATGGAAGACAGAGATATTAATATTAAAACCAGAATTATTATTTAGCACCGCGTCTTACTACCCGTTTGGGTTATACGCTTTAAGTACTAATTACGCTAATGGATTAGGAATAGGGAAGGTTGAATTAGGTGAAGTGAACCCGCATTTGCGTGGAGGGAGAATGGAAAACCATTTAGGACAACCCTCCCCCCCCCCCAGTTCACCCGACCAAGATTCGAACCTCGATCTCCCCGTCCTCGGCAGTCGAGCTCAACACGACAAGCGCGTTAGCCAACTACGCCATCGAGGCGGGTAAAAACAGAATTAATATCGTATGTCGTATGCCTCGTATAGTGTATTGGTAGGCTTAAAAGCTTATGATCAAAGTGAATAGTGATGAATGAATAAAAAACAATACATGTTAAAAAACGGCACAATTTAAATACATTAGCAAATTGTGCTTAAAAGTTAAAACCTTAAGTACATACATTCTAGTTACAGATTGTCATTGATCGTACACAGTAAATCTACACAGTTTCAGTTTAATCATATTGCTTGGATTACATAAATCTGTTTCCTAACTTCTTTAGAAGCAAAGTCATTGATTACTTTATCGAAATTAATTTTTCGAGCTCTACCATTTTCAATTGAGATCAAAGCTAGATTGCTGAGCCTTTCTAGTCCCATAAGTAGTTTTTTTTTTATCAACTTCAGTTTGTAGAATGATCATTCGGCCATAGCTACAGTCCCAGGAACAGTTAAGCAAGTGATACATGCTGTACACTCGTCAGGATAACTTGACGAAAGTAGGCTGTGGTCAATTATTAACAGAACTGCAAACTTATTTAACGCTCTTAATTTTCTCAAGTTTATCTTTAAATGAAGTCCTAGCTGAATATATCTTAGATGGTAATGTTGGAGACAAATCCTCCGGAAAATTTCCAACAAATTCAACTGTTTTGCTGTGGATTTTACAATTCTGTTTGTCCACATGTCTGTCCCTGGCCACTGATCCCAAATGGTTTGATGGATTTTGTCCAAACCTGATATTTATATTTTATAGGGTTATATTATAAAACTATTTTATTTTATTATCTTTACCCTAGTCCTTCAATTAATGATGGTTCATTTATGAGTAATTTTTTTGAATTGCAAATTTTTCTAAATTGAATACAACATTTAAAAAAATGCATAGGATTTGTTTGACATGGCAAATAACAGTGTAGATTTGTTTTTGGGGTACAAACTCATATATTGGTAGTTTACTGACGACTAATTTCTCAAAAACATAGAATACTTAGAAAATGGCCTTGATCGATTTTATTTCAAATGGGTATCATCTTGGGAATGTGTGATATAACAAGAGGGGTTTTCTGTTGAGGGATTTTGGAAAATTCTATTTATATTAAAAGTGGTTATAACCGTTTTGCTTAAAATGTATACCTAGGGCGTGTGTGACACGAACATTACAAAATAAAGCTCTATACTTGTTTTTTGGGGAAAATTTCATTTTGGGTAGTATACTGATGTCTGTTGTTTTTATTTGTATATTTAAAAAAAATGGTTTTAGCGATTTGGTTCAAAATTGGTATAATAATATATCTTTATTTATCTGCAATAAATTAATTTAATTCTGGCTTACTTTCAGCAATATATTGAAAATTTGATTTTTTTTAAATTAGACCTTGAAAATTGAATTCAAAGGGGGATCTGAGGTTTTTCATTATAAATAAGAATACTTTTTTTTACAAATAACAAATAATTTTAGAGTAGTTAAAAAATTGTATTGAAAATTTAATTAGGTAAAATATATTTTAACAATTACTCTAATATTTATGAATGACTCGTGATTATTGTGATTAATAAGATAATGTAATTGTTTTTATGAGGAAAACATATTTAAGTGTGGTTAACTCAAAACTTATTTTTTTTAATTGTCTTCGAATTTATAAGACACAATATGAGAAAGTTTGCGCGATTGTGTTGTATTATTTATTTCCTGATTCATTACGATATCCTAACATTAATGGATGACTCCAATCTTTATATTAAATGTATTTGAGTTTGAACTCTGTGGCTACATATTATAAATATATGTAACTTAAAACTACGGGTGGGTTAATTTACAATACATTGTTATCAATTACCATTGATTTTGGTGGGGTCTGGTCCAAGCTTACCGGCAATGATTTATTCTCACCGCGTGTTAACATATTAAATTAAATTAAATTTATTTGAGTTTTATTTATTTATTTAAATCAATAGAATTACAAAATCACTGAACAGATCTACGAGGAGAAGTATAAAAGAATACTATTTTGAATTAAGCGTACCAAATGATAACATTATTTGAACAAAAGTTGGGCGCGTCTGTCTTTTAGTGCGAGTTTGTCATTACCACAATATGTTAAGCATTCTATAAATCTGATATATATATTATGTTTATTTTTCGACACCTGTTCATTGTGTTTCTGTACTAAAATTTTGGCCGTATAGTTTATCGGTGATGTAATATTTTCTGTTCCAAGTATTTAAAGTTAAATGCATTTTCCAAATGAATTTCACATTCCTTATATATTTTAATTATTTAATTTAAATATTTAAGATCCCTACAGGCTACCGTTATCCACAATCCCTCACCATCCAAATAATAACAATAAAAACAAAATAATCTCTGTTTTACTACATTCACAGTTAACCACAATGGTTTAACAAACCAAGCTTTAGAAAAAGTTTTTTTTTCTTGCCATCTACCTGTAAAAATGTAAAGTCATTCGGCTGATATGCCGTTTAATTTCCAGCTTATCTTGGAGTTTTTGTGAAGAAAACAGAGTTTTTAATCAATAATCTTCTTAATTAATTTTAATTAATTATTTTTACGTGTCATCTTATTTATTGGGTCTTAACACATTCTAAAACATAGACACATAGAAAAAAATATATAATATGCCTCTTTGATCGTATAGTGGACCATCTCAGGCTGGCCCCATTTGTTAGTGTAAAATTCACACTGGAATGGTAGGGGGATTGACCTTTAAAGATATCTCACGCTTGGTGTGACTTCTCTGAGAGAGCACATGAGAGGTGGCCCTGCTCAGCTTTTATATTCAGTCACTAGAGCACTGGTAAAGTCCTCGTGTGACGTTTGGAGTGAGGAATGAATAACCTTAACTAGAATACTGTATAACGAACCTAATAATTCACTGTGTGCAAATAATGGTGATCCAATTAATATTAATAATTTTTTCCAAAATATTTTATAAAATAAAAAGAAGAAAAGATATTTTTATGTTAAAAAATGTAAATGTTGGCGAGGTCTGGTTCTTTTACTAATTCTAAAATGGGTATTTAAGAAAATTAAGCTTTAAATATAGATACTTTATTGGGAATAAAAACATAAATAATTATAATATTTTTAAAATTACCTTGGACTAAATACCCAAAATTCGATTCTAGCCAAGGTCTAAAACCTTATTGGTTGCTAAATTGAGATTTTCTCTTTCGTTTTGATGAATTGACGACCAGTGTTCTGTTTTAGCGATCGGTTAGTTTAAATATTTGGTTCAGTAAGTTCATGTTAGGTTAAGCTATATATAAAAACTCAATTGACTAAGCAATTCAAATATTAGTACACGTTTAGTATTTAATAACATAAAAGTTAAAAACTTATCATGCCTGAATTGTATTGATTTATTAAATATGTGTATAGTAGTGTTTAAAAACACGTTAATAATACTTATTAAATTATAAATTTTATTTTTATAAAGACAGTTGTTTTTCTTTGAAAATGTTACCGAAAATTTAAGCTAAGTTCTAATATTTACAGTTAATCCCATTTGCTAAGAATATTAAGACCATACAGGCTACTTCAATTTTTTTTCATGAGTAATACAACTTTAACTCTACTTTATTTATATATTTAACAATAAATTATTCACATGAAAGCACGTCGAAACACTAAATTATATTCACGCTTCAACACAAGAAATTAGATTTTATTTCTTTTTAAAAAAGGAGTCAGAGGGAGAAGGCAAAAAAAAAAAGGGTTGGGTTTAAGAGGAAGAAGAGGCGGGGAGCAGGAATTTTTCCTGCATCCGTGGAAAGTTATTGTAATGTTCAAATTTTGCAGTCGTCCCTGTCACATATCTTCACCACTTCACTTATTACAGGTCTCGTGTTTCTTTTTATACGTCCCTACACCTAAAGTTTTCCCACGTTCCATTTTATTCAACCATATGAGAGAGGTGGATGGTTCGTGAAAGAAGAAAGATATAAATTTAAAAGTTAAATTTTTTTTTCCATAATATTTTTTCCTACTCATTCTTCATTTCTTTGACTTTACTTCCCTTTTTTTTTTACCCATATTGTTGCTTCCTCTTTGGTTTATCTCGTCTTCTTTTTTGTCTTCTCAATTTAAGTTATTCATTGCTGAGGTATTTTTTTTTATTCTACTATTTCAGCACTGAATTCTTGTAAGCGTACTTAAAATTAAATTTTGAGCTCAAAAGGTTTTCCAACCATCTTGTACTCGTTAAAATGGATGCTCATGTAAAACAAACAGCTTGGGGGTGAAAAAAAATCTCACAAATCACGTAGGACTACTTCTCTTCGCATATTTTGCCTTAAATTATTACGACTTTGTACATAATCTAAAAATTATTTTTTGTGGGATCGAGTTGTGTAAGACATTATTCTTTCAAAAGTATGGATTAACAGTTACTTAGATGCCGAAGTTTGAATCTTGGGTTACCTTTGTGATTTTCCCATCCCCTATCTAGGCTAATACAGTTGGATTTCCTTGAATCACGCACCTCTTCTTCACTTCCTAGAATTAATCCTTCAAATAAATCTTGTTTTAAAATGCTCGAACTAAAATATATTGTGTAAGTCAATATAGAGAGTGAGCCAGCTTTGACATTATAATGGATTCATATTTAAATCCACACGTGAGCAGTGAATTCGGGGTAACTTGTTCTTTCTATGGCCATGCCTGATAACTTGAATAACTTAGGGACAACATATTATGAAGTCACTGAGATTTTAGCTATAAATTTATATTTTGTTGATATTACTATATTTGTACTCTCTTAATGATAGTAAACATATTAATATTTTCATATAATGGGAATAAAGTATTTTATTGAAAAATATAATCTTCAATATTTATGGAACCACAATTTTCGTTAAAATTTGTTGGGAACGTGGACAAACGTGTTAAGTCTCGTAATTTCTCATTTTCAAGTTGGGGTTTTAACATCGAATGTGGTAGGTCTGATTATTTAAATTATTCCCTGACCCTCCTTCTACGCAAATATAGGAACACTTATTTCTAATCCTACCTCTCTGCCACCTTGCCAATTTATGAACTTACACAAAACATCGTTAAGTTTTAATAATCGTCTTAGTTTTGAATTAGTTTAATTAATTTTATCTGACTAGTGTGGTTGATAGTTTAATTCGAAGACCAATAAATGTATATATATATATATATACATGCCACAGTTACACTAATCTGGATTGGTGGGCACGCAAAAGAAATGTTTAAATAATCTTTTCTAATTTTCCACCCACGACCTTTAGGTAGGGAATCGAATCCTGATCACTTGCATTGAGGGTAGAGCTTACTTTTAAACTATGTTCATCCCATTCTTATACTATTAGTGTAATTAAATGAAGAACTGACCCACTTCGATGGTTGCATGGTCTAAGGTGATAAAATACCTATAAATCGGGGTTAAGTCTCGGTCGAGTGAATTGGGGGTGGCTTTTCATAAATGATTTTCCAGTTTACCCTACTGGTAGATGCGGGTACACTTATTTTAAATTCAACCTCCCTAATGCCTAACACATTATCGTAATTAGTATATAGGCGTTTAATATAAATGGATAGTAAGAAGAAGTGCTAAAATTATGTGGAATCTACTAATGGATATTGTAAGAAGTGGTGAAATAAAAACCAGTCACACTAGAATATCTGCTTAACCTACTCTTTTAAAACACTTTCCCTTCTCATTCTTTCTTTATTTCTCCGTCCGAGTTTTCTGTCACACAGAAAAAAAAAAGCCTTCTCATACTTTAGAATTATCCCAGAGGCACAGCAGGGTTTTCCATTACTGGGGCCATTTCTCAAAACTAATACAGAAATATGACCACGCTTCATTCCTCCCTAGTCCCACAGCACTCATAACGAAACACGCGAAAATGATGATAAAAAAATAGCGCTCTACTTATTCCGATATAGATTTGTTCCCACTGTGTACTATATGACTCAGCAAATTTACAACGGGCTAATGAACACAGGCACGGACTACATTTGTTTTGAAGGAGTATTCCCCACATGTTATTTGTTTTGAAATGAGTGATCACGTGTGATTTTTGTTTTGGAAAAGGTGTGCAAGCATAGCAGTTGTTCTGAGGTGTGCAAGTATTAAATTTGTTTTTAAAAGGTGTGCGTATATGGCATTTGTTCTTGAAGAGCGGTGCACGTATAGCATTTGTTTTGGAATAAGGATGCGTGTATAGCTTTTTTTTTATAAGAAACGTACGCGTGTGGCATTTGTTTCGGAAGAGGATTGCGCTTATGGGATTTGTTTTGTAAAATGGATGCAAACTTATTTGTACTTTTACTGTTTCTATTTTTTTTATAGCGTGCGTTTCTGTAATTTAATGTGAAAGAGTATTACCCATAATGTGGACACGTGGAGTAGACGTCAAGTCAATCACAACTGGTTTGAAGGTAATTGGGAGATTTTTTGCCCTCAGATCTCACATTCTCTCTCCACGGAAAGGCACTTACACCACCTATAAACTCCACCTTCCTCAAACCCCTCCCCTCCCCCATTAATTTATCTAAATCAAAATATTTCAAAAGAGTAGTAAGCCGAGATTCAGAAAGAAAGTTTGCCTAAGTGCTATTAAATCTTAAATTCTAAATTGCCAAGTTTAATTGATGGAACTTTATTTGAGTAATAAGTAGTAAATAGTTAAATAGTAAATATTTATTCAATAGGGTTACTACTGGTCCAGGTTGTCAGCATTTATTTATACTAGTGGGGAAAAGAAGAGGCACACCAGTATCTAATTTTGAGGAAATATTCTCTCATTTGCGAGTATGGAGTGATCAACCATTTAGGATAAAGCATCTTCATAATAACCAGTCATGATTCAAAACCCAATATCCCCATCTCTGGCAAACCAAATTAGTCACGTTTGAAGTTTAGTCTACGTGTCTACCGACGCGGAATAGAACATATAAAAAAACTGGTGTATGAACAGTTATTCTTGTGGAGTAATTCTATTATTTAGAATTGATAAGACATGATTGATTTAACTTGTCATGTAGTTGAAACGTGGGAGTAACACCAGTTTATTCGTTCTAACCATTGAAATGTTAGGAAATAAAAGAACAAAAAGAAGCTAACAGAGGTGCGTAAATGTATGTGATAAACGTGACCAATCAGATTGGTTTGTGAGGCTCACAGTTTGAAACTACCATTTGTCTCATATCCTTTTCATGATTTATTATCTGTAAATTTACGCTATCATTTATTTACTCTTTGTTATTAGAGTGTTTTTTTTAGCACCGCATCTTACTACCAGTTTGGGTTATACGCCATTATAATTGTATCACTAGATTCACATATGTTTAAGCACTTGATTATTTATTTAAAATAATACAATAAAAATCCAATATGATAAAATGGTACTTATGACAGCAATACAAATTTTATATTATATTCGCTATTTAATCCAAATAATATTGTAATCGTATACGGGTAGTGATATTTTTTAAATATACTCAACTATGTACAGATATAAATTATATACAGTATTAATACATTTCAGAAGACTATTTGGCTTACCTTAATTGGAAACATAAGACAATAATTATTTTAGACACTGTAAACGTTTACCTATTACTTTTATATTTCAAAATTCTGTGACCTATTTGGGGAAATATTTATAACTT
>CABFVZ010000478.1:166889-222743 GCA_902151445.1 Timema monikensis | reverse complement strand
TTTTTTTGTTGTGGTTTGGGGGGGGGGGGGGGGGGAGAGGGTCGGTGAATAGGGTAAAGTAATATGCATCGGTTTGTTTCAATAAATAATCTTTTTAGAAATTAAAAAATATATTTTCAAAAATGAACTAAGCTAAAGAATTATTTGCATACAAGAATATCTCTAGCTGAGATCATTTTCCAATTTAATTTAATCGTATTCAAGAGATTAAAAATACAAAAAATTTACTTATATATTGAAAATCAACCTATTATCTTTAGAGGTCACTAAGTAATATAATTTAGGGAAGTGGATTTACATTACACTTTGTTGCTGTTGCGTCTGTATCCATTAGGAATAGAATGAGAATAGTTTTTAATCTGTTTTTCAATATTTAATGGCCATTATATTTTTATGTTAATGCAGTTACATTTTCCTTAAGATAGCCATATAATCCCTACTTCTAAATTGTAGTTAGTCCTTGGGGGGCCCTTATGCTTGACGTATTAACAAACGTTTTGTATTCAATTTATTATAATTTAACATTTAATCTGAAACGATGTTTTGAATTATTGTATTAACTATACATGAACATATTTTATTAATAACAAAATATTTTACAGTTTATTATAATTATATCATTATTATTAGCACCGCGTCTTACTACCCGTTAGAACTATACGAAAAAAACCAAATAAACACTAGGGTTGTTCACACAACGTCAATATTTGCTAGTTACAAAATACATACATGCAATTTAAAATAAAGTACTTTATATAGAAATAATAGTAAATAAAAAAATCTGACGTAGTTAGTAGAGACCAAATAAAACAAAATTCTTGTTTCTTTAACAAGGAGAAAAATAAATGGCGAAAGAAAGTTAAAGGAAAAAAGGAAAGGAAGTTAAGTACAACTCATATATGCCACCTTTTTTCTCCATTCTTCTTCAATAACTTTTTCTTAGAACGTTATGTTATTAGAGTGGAAGGCTTTAAGTAGCAGCACCGGGGTAACATAAGAGTTAAGGAGGTCTTGTTTGCATGCAAATCCATGAGAGGTACAGCAACGCTACTGGCGGTGATAGAGATTTATATTGTGAGGTAGTTTACTGCATACATAGCAGGGGCAGATTAACGGGGAAATATGAGGTTGCAAGAGGTAGAGTTAATCAGAAAGTTTGAAAAAATGTAAATAATAAAACAAGTGGATAATTAAACAGATTAAAAAGTCTAACATGGTTGTATATCTACCCAACACAAAGCTTAGTTCATCTTAGCTTTTATGAGAGGTTTTTTTACATCAATGTTATTTCAGACCTTATGTCTTCATAACTAACTATATCATTTAAAATAGCTTAGTGTTTGGAATCAAAACTTTTAAAAATAAAAGTTAAACTTTTTAACTGTATTGATATGATTTAAAAAATATATAAATAACTCAGTAAAGATTATTATTGGTAAGTACGTGGACTAAATGCCCATCTCATCTATTTTGCTTCACCAATGTGGAAGATCAGGGTTCAAATCACGACTAGATATACTGAGGGTGTTTCTATTATAAATTGTTTCTTTCTGCTATTCCAAATTGATTCGGGTCTATTTCATCTCCATTCCACAGTGCTTATTCCAAACCAATTAGAATATTCAAATTTGGATAGCTCTGACTGATATTATATAAAGGTGAAGTAATAAAATGGGTTAGCAAAACATTATGAACTCACTATATTATTTCTCTTTTTCTAAACAAGAGGTTATATTAAAATATTATTGACAGGTTATATTATTTTTTTTCATCGAAACAAGAGGTTTTAATCAAATATTATGTAGACACTATATTCCTTTTCTTTATAGTAACAAGATGATTTAATGATATATTCTGGACTCTATAGATTATATTATTTTATTGGAACATACTTTATTCTTTCTCTTCATCGAGTTAATTCACTTTGCGGAAATTGAAAATCTCGTCGATATAAGCTCACAATATTTATTGAAATCGGTTTCTATAATAAATATTTAAATTGGAGAATAGGTTTTAAAATTTTATGTTTGTTTTTAAACGCTACTAAGTCAACCGATCTAAACGTAAAAAAAGTGGGGATTGAAACTTGATAGTGTGGTTATAATATTTTTGGAGTGTTTAGTCAGTAGCAAGCCTGGGTCTCCATTGTTAGATTTAATTAGCAAAATATTATGTCTAACTTTAATAAAGGCTATATTTTATAAGGTAAGATAGTTACAAAGTTCTTTTTTGCATCGCTTATTAATATTGATCCGGGATATATGCATTCTAGCTATGCAAGTGAATTGGTTATAAGACAGGGAGAATATTTATAAAGGTAAATTGAGAAGCCATTTAGGGGAAAAAAAACACCCAGCCGAGATTTGAACCCAAACAATCAATTACCGGGAAATAAGGCTAAATGAGTCTGATAATTATTCTTTTTATACGTACTCACTGATACAAGTCACTTAAATTTAAAAATAATTTAGAACACTATTTTAAGTAATATTTAAAATAAACATTTATTTTTTACATTTTAATTTAACGATTAAAAAGTAAACCAAGCCAAAAGGAAAACGCTTTCACCACGTAATGTGTGTTTATGAAGCCGTTGATATTAATTGCCATAGCTTTGAAGCGGAAAAGATATCAGCTACTTTCTAAGCCTAGTAGACAAAATGCAATTTCCTTAGTGGCTGTTTTAAGACAAAGAGGGTGGGTGGGAATAGGGTTCTGTCGTAGATTTCAAGTAAACACACAGTGGTGTTGGAAAGAGCTTGGGAGGTTGGGTGGGGTATGTTTCCATATGTGCATGGGATAACGCAAAACCACAATTTCCTTGAACCCATTAAGCATACATTAAGGAGAGGTGGTAGAACCAATGTGTAGGGGCACACACCCATCGCACCTACTTTGAAGCAATCCCAAAGGTGAATCTCATCCATCCCCCAGACACACTTTCCACACTTACACGTTTAATTTTTATCACCAAATTTTAAAATTGTTCTCTATCTTACAAGAACGGTATTTATGAGAAGAATTGTATCCACATCTTCGTGAAGGGAGAGTGGAAAACTATTTAAAAAACCCACCCCTAACAGTGGTTGAAATCCCCATCCCTCTAACACCAGAAATACAGTCTATTACGGAAGTGACGTCTTAAACCATGTGACAAACAATGCGATTTTATAAGATTTTTGTTTTTGTGCAAACCTTTGAGGAACACAATCATAAAAACCTACTCAGATAAAATACCAACAATAGTATCTATATAATTATATCTAATCAATTTGACTGTAACATGAAGTTCCAGGGCTCTTTCTCCCACTTTTAAATACACTGGGGAGTTCAAATTTTGTGTGGTCACTATGGAGCATGTAATATTTGTGAGAAAAATCCAAAATATGGAAAATTAAAAATTTCTGATCGAAACGTACAAACTTATCTCTAAAGGGCTTAAATTTTGATCTGGATGTTTTAATGTATGCTAGATTTATAAGTAAAATCCAAAACCTAAAATATCTAATATAGTGTATCGAAAAAAGGGTATGAAACTAACAATTTGATCCTTGATGATATGAAATTTTGTATGAGCGCTTCAAAGAATACTATCTATATGATAAGAAAACCAAAACTTTATAAATTGAAGATGGTGAATAAAAAAATATGAATGATACGCAAAAAAGAGAGTCATAGCGAGTTTAAATTTAGTATGGACGCTATGTAGAATGCTTTATTTTATGAGAAAGAACCGTAACCTGAAACATCAAATTTCTTGGACATAGCGTACACATTGAGTCAGATTTGTATCAAATAAGAGGCACATAATTAATTACCTAGCTACAATTACATTTACTAAATTGTGGCACTTATTTGATTAGCATTACGTCCTTTCCCTCTAACGCCACACATCCAGTGGCTAAACCAGCATGCAAGAAGCATTTATTTTTGGTGGCTATTGACATACTCCTCCATTCCCTATCGGGAAAGGTTATTGCGCACAGAGCATAAGCCTGTCTATTTACCTGCTGTACCCACGGCTCTATGTGCCACCAAAATAAGAACTCTAATAAATCTGATTTAGGTTCAAACAACAACAAAAAATTGTTTTCAAAGAATTACAATGATGGAATATCAATTATTCTTGGAAAGAAAACTTGTTGGTTTACTAAAACCGAAATTGATGGTTCATTAAAATCGAGATTTAACACATGCGTATGGGTCTTAATATGAGTGAAAGTAGATAAGTCTGAGGTACACAAATTCAGTATTCCTAAGTTTTTTGGTATTAAGTAAGAGATTTTACAGACTACACATCACAATCATATTAAGGCCCATCTGAATTTTTCCTTTGCTACCGTAATTTAAGCTGCCTTTAAGTGGAAATAGTCATATTTGTGTGTGAATATGTATATATGTAAATGTAAGCTCAAATCAAATTAAAGTGTGGAACATTACCAAAATGTAATGTTTATTTGTTAAGGAAACTCAGTTCACCTAAGAATGTAAATATGAAACAACCAACCAACCAAACTAAACTATTGTTTCTCTTTGGGCTTAATATTGAAATGTATTCAGTTACTATTCATTGAACCCATTTTGGTAGTCGCGTGGTTTAACATGCTACTATTGCAGTGACTAACGATGACGAGGAGATAGAGGTTCGAATCTTGGTCAGTGTAGTTAGGGTAGTTTATCCAAATTGGTTTTCAGCTCTCCCTCCACTTAAATGTGGGTACAATTACTCTAACTATATAACCTTCCTAATCCCTAAAGCCAATTGTGTAATTAGCGTATAGGCGGATAACCCGAATGGGTGGTAAGACATGGTGGCGAATCAAATCTTTTAATTTTCAGGTGAGATGGAGATTAATTAAGACATAAAGGAGAAACTAACATCTTCATGGCTTAAGATATAATTTAAAAGTATCTTTAACCATTTTTAACATTAATGAAGATATTGCAATGAGATTTGAAGTAGACTTATATCATTTTGTGATAAATGTGATGACATCATAACAATTGCTGGAAGTGGCCACCTTTTACTTCCAGATAGGATTGAATCTGGTGCACCATATTTTGGAAAGTCCTCGCAAGTTCTTCCACTGTCACTGTCTGAATTTATCCGGTGATGTTTGCTTTCAAGGCGTTTATATTTTGTGGTTTGTTTTGGTAAACTCACCCTTTCAGATATCCACATAAGAATAATCAAGTGAAGTCATACTGGATGAGCGTGGTGGCCAAACTCCCTTCGAAATGACGCTGTCCCCGAAAAATGACTGAATTTCGGCCATGATGGCGTGTGTTGTATGGGATGTCACTCCATCCTGCTGGAAATATTCAATGACGTGTTCCTCATCGTCGATTTCTGGGAGGATGGAGCGACAACACAAACATCAAAGTATTCAGTGAAGAGTTCCTCGTCATCCAATAGATGTATGGGTTGAAGATTTCCAACAGGATGGAGTGAAATTCCACACATCACACGCGAGCACGGCCTAAATTCAGTTCTTTTTCTGTGACTGCGTGATTTTGAAAGGAATTTGGTCACCACGCTCACTCAATCTGACACAGTCAGTTTATTTTATATTTGAATATCGTAAAGGGATATTTTACCAAAATAAGTTATGAACCATAGACTCCTCGAAAGCAAACATCACCAAAGAAATTCAAGCAGTGACAGCGGAAGTACTGGGCAAGGACTTGTCAAAATATGGCGCACCTGGCTCATTCCTATATGGAAGCAAAAGGTGGACACTTCCAACAATTGTTATGATTTAATCAATGGTCTCCCAAAATAAGGCAATTCCTCTTCAAATTTCGTTGTAATATCTTCATTGGTGTTAAAATTATCAAAAAAATGCTTGGTTCGATAGTGAGTGGGAAACATTGTATTTGAGAGCGTATTATTAATTATTTAATTGGTGCTGTCAACATAACTATTTTAAGCTATTTTACCAGGAATAAATTTGCAGGAAAACTAAAATGTAACTTGCTTGGTTTTATATAAGATAAAATACAACTTTGTACAAAATTACTTAAGTGAAATTTTAAGAGTTTGAACACAATGACGAATACTCTATCATGAAGATTCTTCATCAGGATCTTGGTATCTCTTGTGAATTATCTCAGCGAGAACGTAACAGACAACAGCCAGAATGTTGATCACAATGCAAATGTATATTTTTATATCTATACAGAGGTAAGGACTGTAGAGGAAGCCAATTACGCTAGAAACTGACAACCATAGATTCATATTACTGAATGCAGCCTCTTGTTTCCCTTTAAATAGAGCTCCCGTAACTGCGTAATGCATTGGATACCACACATTCCAACAAGCAGCCAGTATCATCGAACTAATAACATACATCACTATTGTATTTGGTGTTGGTACCCATATTCTTAGCACAACAATCATCAGCAGGTGCACCAACATGGATACGCAAATTAAAATTTTCCTGTTAACATACTGTACTACCCAAGAAGTTAAAAAGCCCATTATAGAAGCAGAGGTTCCATATATCATCTGGGTATACCCAATATTTTGAATACCCCAACCACACGACACGTAAGCTGCAGTGTACTCTGCCCAGGAGAAGGCGTTGATAGTTCCCGCCCAAAGAGACAGGAAAATGAGTAACTGTTGTTTCCTGTTACGAATAAGCTTTAAGGTCACCAATAAGAGCTTAAAACCATTCACTTTATGTACATCTCTCCTACTGTCAAAAACCTGATACCTTTGAAGAGAATCGACAAATATTAATATAAGCATGGCAGCTATGATTCTAAAAATGGAAAATACCCCCGTCATGATATACATGGTTTGAATTGAGGGCTTACTTAATTCGGTCGAATTTCCTATGGTCACCCAAGGACAGTAGTTGGCACCGCAGAACTTATTATAGTCAAAATCTGGCCTCTTTACTATTTTTTCGTCGACAGAAAGTAAGGCAGTTGATATTCCATTTCCTAAGAGATCTGTAAGCTGCAAGAAACCATGAAACACTCCAAAGAACCTTCCAGTTATAACACTTTTTTTTGTGCCCTTAATGCGTGAATATGTTTCTCCTACAATTGTAAAGTAAGTGGACTGGGCAACGTACAAAACTCCTGAAAAAATCCCCGAAATAAATGCCGTTGGAACAATTGAAAAGAAGCTTGGAAATGATTGAGAAATATAATAAGGAATGCCCATCAAAATGCTCACTACTATAGTCCACTTACATCCCAGGTATCTTATTAGGAGTGCAGGTAAGAATAAGTTCCCGAGAATTCCTCCTCCATAAAGACATGCGAGCCCTGTAGTACCAAGTCCTTCGTCCTTAAGTATGCTACTCTGTAGAGCTGATAGCGCAGTTCCAGTGAAATTCACCATGAATGAAATGCTGATGATTAAAATGTTTTTTATAATCCTCCTGGGTTCTGTAATTGGGTATTCCAGTAGAGCTGCTATGCTTTCTGTCTCAGGTATTTGAACGTCACCCATTATATTTAAACTTTGTGATTTATTTCTTTGATGGAATATTTATTATCTACGTTTGTATTGATAGGAATAACGAATATAACATAATTCATATGTACAGTGTGTATTGACGTGTACAAATTATTTAGACAATCTTCTTTCTCTTAAAACAATTTAGAAAAAAAACACATTGTTTCCATGGGAATCTTATAGAATAAATCCTTGGCTATTGTTATTATGAAGCGTTTGTGTGTCGTATCAAGAATATAGAGTTTACAAAATAATATTAATATTTTTTACCTGTAAAGGTTCTAATAAGTCATTCCAAATATTCTTCATCCCAGTACCATGACACCTATGACCACCTTTCATGGATATTTGTACCAAATTATATTTAATCTAAGCTATTATTCTGGAACGACACTCTGTTTTTTGTCATGCCACCTTAAGTTATCAAGCTATTTATCCCAATTGTATCGATATCGGTGATCTTGAGGTAAAATGCTCACCTCAGGACCCGATGTTAGTGGCTTCAAACCCAGTAGAGAACTATAGATTTTAGCTGAACGATACAAATACATAAAACAACTTTATTTGAAGGGGAAGTAAATCCGTCAGTCCCATGTCAATCGTGATATGTAAAGGATCCCTAGAAGAAATGTGAAATTCATTTTTGGCAAAATTTGTAAACCCTTTTTCCCTCGCTCTTAAAATTTCAATGTGGAAGGCAAAGCTATCCACCACAATTTCTAAGCTTCCCCAAGTTAGTACAAGGCTTACTACCAGTTGGTTTGGACAATCCTCTCCAGTCGAAAGTCCAAGTGCATATCCAACACCGAATGGATGGTAAGGGCCTAAAACCAGCATTCGGGTTGCATTCTCATCAAGTACCCAAATTATATACAAGTAGTATAATATATTTCTCACCTATCTGAACCTATATTTTTAAACCTCTTACTCTATAAGCACATCAAACATGTGAAAATAAGAATACTAGCTTTAAAAAATTCTGGCATTGGTGCAAAACATAATCACTATCTTTAATCTATAGACTCTTATCTTACCAACTTCCGCTAAATGGCAGTTCCAAAAGATCATAAACACTATAACCAAGACAATATACCAAATCTACCACTGACGATTTCCACAAATTCCTCATATACGCTGACTTAAGTTATGAATAAAGAATGAACCAAGGAATGGGACCTCCTGGTTACTTTAATGGTAATAACATTGATAGACTAAATTACTGGTCCCAAGTTCGATTAATGTTTACAAGGGTTCTTTTTCAATTGTAACGATATGGTATTTAGTTGCGGCTGTAACCATATATTGCAAATGTATTGGCTTGGCTATTTAATTCATCAAACTACTTAAACTTAAATCTATTATATAGGTTAGGTAGGAGGGGGGTGAAGATTATCCTTCCTTGCTTCTTTACCTTACCCTCCAAGCCCTCAAGGCACTTTAATCTTGGACACACGCGCAATGGCCCGTTTGGGCCTTGTGAGTTCTGCCCTAGTGATGTGAGCCTCGCTGCCTCTGTAGAATGGAAAAGAGGGCAATCTTCCTGGGTGGTCGAGAACGTATCAGGCATAAAAATTATTGTTAAAGACCTATCAAATTACTCTACATTTGTGATTTAAGAGATTGTTTGTTTCAAATGTATTACAGATCGTTTATTTATAGTAGCTGTACTAGAGTTGACGTTGGCAAATATGTAATTATAGTCAAATATATTTATAGACTCTAAACAAAAACTACTATTAATAAATTAATAATCCATGCAACCAGATTATTGATAAATATGTGTAAAATGTTTTGGTTGTTCTGACAAACTGTTAAATATAGTGTTATTTTATTGAGATAAAATTTCACACAATATAATTCATTGAAATAGTTCGTGTTTAAAAGTGTGACGACTATTTCTCACAAATATCCCTCTTCATCCTCTGAAATATATTACCTTGATCTCTTATGCATTATCTCAGCGAAGATGTAACATACAACAGCCAAAATGTTGACCACAATGCATATGTGTATTTTGATATCCATACAAAGGTAAGGACTGTAGAGGAAGCCCAACACACTGGCGATTCCCAACCAAAGATTCATATTACTGAATGCAGCCTCTTTATGTTTTTTAAATAAAGCACCTGTTACCGCGTAATGCATCGGATACCACACATTCCAACAAGCAGCCAGTATGATCGAACTAACAACATACATCACTACTGTATTTGGCGTTGGTACCCATATTATTAACATGACGATCATCAGCAGGTGCACCAACATAGACACGCAAATCAGAACTATCCTGTGAACATACTGTACTAAATAAGTAGTCAAATAGGCCGTCGCAGTGGCAGAGACTCCATAAATCATCTGGGTATACCCAATATTTTGAGTACCCCAACCGCACGACACGTAAGCTACATTGTACTCTGCCCATGTGAATGAGTTAATAGTTCCCGCCCAAAGAGAGAGAAAAATTAGCAACTGTTGCTTCCTGTTACGAAGAAGCTTTAAAGTTACCAACAAAAGTTTAAAACCAGTCACTTTATGAATATCCCTACTACTATCAAAAACCTGGTGTCTTTGAAGAGAATCGACAAACAATACGATAAGCACAGCAGCTACGACTCTAAAAAAAGAAAATACTCCCGTCATGATAAACATAGTTTGATCCAAGGGCTTACTTAATTCTGTCATATTTTCTATGATAATCCAAGGACAGTAGTTGACACCACAGTATTTATTATATTAAAAATTAGGTCTCTTCACAATATTTTCATCGACCGATAGCAAAGTGGTTGATATCGCATTTCCTAAGAGAGCCGTGAGCTGCAAGAAACCGTGAAACATGCCAAAGAAACCTGCGATGACCACACTTTTCTTTGTGCCCTTAATGTGTGAATATTTTTCTCCTACAATTGTAAAGTAGGTGGATTGGGCGACATACAGGACCCCTGAAAAAAGCCCTGAGATAAACGCCGTTGGGACAATTGAAAAGAAACTTGGAAATGATTGAGATATATAATAAGGAATACCAATTAGAATGCTTAATGCCATAGTCCACTTACATCCGAGGTATTGAATTAGGGGAGCAGGAAGAAATATGTCCCCAAGAATCACCCCTACAAAACTACATGCAAGACCTGTAGTACCAAGTCCTTCGTCCTTAAGTATGCTGCTCTGTAAAGAAGTCAACGCAGTTCCAGTGAAATTCAGCATGAAGGATATACTGATTATTAAAATGTTCTTTATAATCCTCCTGGGTTCTGTGGTTGGGTATTCCCGTAGCTCTGTCATTCTTCCTGTTTCAGGTACTGGAACGTCTACCATTATTTTTAAATTGAATTTTTTATATGTACGACGAGATTAAATCACCAACTCATATTCATTTATGAATTAGCTTATTTTATATTAGCGTTTAAATATAATGTATTGGCTCCTATAATATATTCTACAACTATTTATGCTCTCAAGGTAAAAATAGTTCTTTTAGTGTATGATTTCCATAGAAATATAACACAGAACCCGGATCATTGTAAACATAAACACGTAATGATTGGTTTAAATTTTTAGGAAAGAAGATGTATTATTTCATAATATTATATATTTTAAAATAATAGTATTTTTACTAAATGCATTTAATTTTTAGGTCTCATAATGTAAATACTCCATAAAACTGCTTTTATATAATTAAAAATGTTTTTTTTCTTACAATTTAAATTGATTATGTTTAAATAATAATTCTACCTCGATCATCACTACCCGTTTGAAGCTATGCATTTAATTATGCTACATAATAATTAGGCCAAGGTTGAATTTAGTGAAAGTTCACGCAAATTTGCGCAGAGGGAGAGGCAAAAACACATTTAGGGGAAACCATACTCACTCAGAGTTGATTATATAATCCAAGCCTGGAATTAGATTTGCTGACGTTACAAGATTTCTTATTTTATATAATTTATTTAGAATTCTTTAGAACAAATTCTTTACTTTATTCTAATTATCTATGAATAAATTATAAAAAGCATACACACGATGTGCAATTAAATTGACAAATATTTTCCTTCCCAGTACAAACTAGTTTTCATGGTTTGAATTAAAATGCTTCGGTTTTTGGATAGCTAAGGCAATGAATTAACCTTTGAGAGAGAGATCTCCCCTCCCAGATTAGCATTTGAAACAAAGGGTGCACATGTATAATTTCAGTAAGTTATTAAAAATTGGCTGCTCTTGAAGAATTGTTTTTTATAGCTATCATTTTAAGTTGAAGACTTGAAGAATGAAGTTAACTAAAGCCATTTTTTTTAAACTATGTATTTCATAGCCACACACCAGCATCAACATCATAATATTATTTAATAGGACTTCTAAGGTATTATCTTTAAAATTTTCATAAAAATTAGGATCATCAGCTGGTACTAAATTCTCCTCATCTTTTGCTTCTTAAAATATGCATTCCTTAGGACTTATGAATCCCTTTTTATATGATTTTAACAATAAAAGACTAATATATTTATCTTCAGTTTCGACTCAAGAACTTGTGTCGATGAAAAATAGTACATGCCTCCACCAGTTGGTGATATTACCCTCATCGTGATTCAAGGTCATCCGTCTGAAATCTACCCAGATGTATAGATTATAATTTAATTATGAATATAATGAATAATATCACTAAGTTATTTTCAAGGTAATTAAAATTTTGAGTTAAATATTTGTTTGCAGCCTGCACTAAAATATTATTCCAGCCTAGATGTCTAACAATAAATTTAAGGGTAATCTACCCAATAGCCAAAAGGGAAAAAAATTCGCTTTTCTCGAAATTAGCTTTAACAATTTTTATTAAATAGTACATCTAAATAATATTTATTATTAATTATGAAAATGACTTTTAGGATACCTTACATTGGGAAAATTTTACAATTTTCATAATTTTTCTGCAACTATTTGTGCTACGAAATAGAATATCACTGTAGAGTCGTAGTACTATTAAACAAAAAATCTTTTATCTGAAATATATGTTTATAAAACAAATCATTTCTGAGCTATAGGCAAACATATATACATTTTAATTCAGGTCCTTGAAAATTAATTTGATTCCTAACCTCTTTAGTGGACAAAGACATTTATATTTTCTCAATTTTTCTTTAACAGTGTTTTTAGTTTCTAACTCTACTGTTTTTAGTTTCTAACTCTACAGAGTAAGTAAATAACAATGCATATTATTTCATTTATGATCTTTAGTATTATGTTTCTACAACAATGTATCTAGACCTATTATTTTGTTTCACAACTCTCTTTTTAATAAATGTCTATTTTAAGATAAAAGCGACAGAAAGTCTTTGTGGTGCGTTGTACCGTTTATTTAAATATTATACATCATTTATATAATACTAGCCACAAATAATTAGTTTTGTGGAATTTTTTCATATTAATATGCTTGAAATTTCTCCTGGGATATACAGTTAATTTTAAAATTAATCACGCCTATATTAAACAGAAAATACTGATAGTAAACAATATTGGATACCTTTTAAACATCAAAATAAAATAATAATGAAATTTGAGTTTTCTGGCTCGTAAAAAATAAATAAAAAAATGGTATCCTCACTTTTCCCAGAGGGTGTACTGTGTATGTAGGTTCCAGTTTTCTAGTTATTTTTATAGTTACTCATACAAGTAGTCACGCAATCATTGGTGTCTTTCTAGCATTAGGCTGGATACAAAAGTAAAAATAAATTCCTGAAGTGCACTTTTGCTAGTATACCTAAGTAAGTAAACCAAATTTCAGAATCCTTGATTTGGCAGTTTCCCATCCAATGATTACAGGGCTTAGGACGCCAATCTCACATTATGTATAAAAGCACAAACTAAGGCTGCATGTATGCAATACAAAGTGTATCCTTTCTAAGTTTCTTGTTTATAAACTACCCTTATCATGATTTTTTTTGTAGATATTCCTAAAGTGCACAAATTTAAATCTCTTTAAGTGCTTTTGAAAAGTTTAAGCTTTCTTGGTTTATTAGTGATATAGCTATCTGCATCATTGGTTAAATAGTGAATGGTATCAGGAAAAACATTATTTTTTAAATATGGCTTACGTAGGCAAAGATTTAAATTTATATGCTTCTTGGTTTTAGAGTTCCCCAAATTTGGCATATAGGAGTCAAAGGCATCAGATAGTAATGGATGTAAATGTATAAATAAAAAATAGGTTATGTCTGGTGGGAAAAGTTTGAGGTACACACAATGAGGAATTTCTGAATTCATAAAGAGAGTTTAAAATTCCTAAGTGTAATTTGTTTAGGAGTTACCTACAAAAGTGTTAACGTGACTTAAACCGGTAAGCTTACAATATGTGATGGTTAAGACTGACGTGTAGGCCTACACCGTAAGTTTTCCCTAAGAAGGTGAGTATTTGTCAAATATCATAATACAATGTTTCTTGGTTTATGATCTACTTGAATCACTTTACTAATCTGGCAAGACATTTGATTTACTTCATTTGGACTTTTTTTGTTTTGCTTGACCGGCCATCCTTAGTATCTCTCTTACATACCAATCTAAATGGGGCTAGTGTCCGACCCAACAATCAACTTCGGCCATAAATTGCACCTTTGGCAAAATAATAGGCTCTAGCCAAAATTGGACCGAAGGTTCATTCAACTTACCTTACCTAACGTACGTTCGTGGGTGCAGCGCGGGAGTGGCAACGTGAAAACTGAAGACCCTAACACAGACTACGTATCCGTAGGTTTGTAGACTATACTCCGTGGCCCTGGTCTTCAAGATATTCTATTCGCAACTCCACCGTTCATATCCGTAATCACGTGACCGTTCCAACCAATGAGATAGACACTTCATCCAATCGAAAACTTCAATCAAAAATAGTCTACAACAAGGAGCAAGATCCAATCAGTCAGAGTTCCAATCTGTCAGTTGATCAATAAAATAAAATAAAAATACACTTTTTTGAGAAAACTTCCAGGAGATACTTAAAATGTAGTACAATCACAATAAATATAATCATTCATAGCACAATATTAACTATCAAACTTAAAATAAATTAGCCTGAATATGCAGAACAAATGTAGGTAATAGTATTCTGAATGTAAACAAAGCCAGCACTTTTAATATATTTTTGTGCTTCCTTTATATATATATATCAAAATCTATATATATATATATATATATATATATATATATATATATATATATANTATATATATATATATATATATTGATCTTTAACAAGAATCTAACCAAAAACATAATAAAATCTAATTATAAACAATTCATCTTGGTGTTTAAGATGGATACGAATGCGCATGTACATATTTACTCAGCTGTGATTGGTAGTCATTATAAACTAGTCACTAGAAAGTTAAAGTTGATAAACTTCTTCTTATTTTGTCCTTATATTATTTTGTATCACAATTTTGGAAATGCATTCTACTTTATTTTAGCAATAATAAAAAATGTGACCTGTAATTTAAATAGACAAAATCTTAGATTTAAGGTTCGACAGGAATTTAATTAAACTTAAAAATAGTGATTTTGCACAATTTATTTTATTTCTTCGGTTTCAGCTTCTGCCGAAGTTGAAAAAGAAAACTAAGTTTAGCTTCAGCTGTGGCCAAAAATAGACACTGAACACTGGATGGAGCATTGTCAAGATGATATGTGTGTTTTAGTGATCTTACGCAAATGAAACAAGGCACTATTGTTAAAAAAATACTATCCTAACTTTAAAGTATTTGTAGCTATATGGAATATAGTTAAAATACTTTTTGTGCACGATGCATTTAACGCATGAATGAAAATGTTTTAAATTGGTAATTCTCTTCATAACCTAATATTTTTTATATTTCAAATAATTTGGCTCGAAGTATATTATAAAACCATTAATTATTACTAATATGAAATATTTTAAAATTTCTCTAAATTTATGATTGTTTTATACCTTTGCCAATATTAGAGAAGATTTAATTAGTATGTTGATTAATTTTACTTTTTCATATCAAGCTAAAGTATTATAATCGTACAAAGTTTGATCTTGAGATTAATATGGTTCATTATGATTTATATACCACCTAATCCAAAAGGGTAGATTTTACAATTATGTTTATCCCCATCACTGTATGTCTGTCCCTGGGCTTGGATATGAAAAAGATTAGTGTGATATTTTTAATTATAATTTTTCTTATAAAATTTCTATAACGTTTATGTATAAAGTAGATGTATAGCGAGTGTTTAACCTGACAAATAACTGTGTATAATTTTGAATTTTGGTGAAAATTTTATGTGATCCTAGATTTATGGTGAGTGATTTTTGAAAATCGAGAGTTTATTAAAATAGTCATGACGATTTTGTTTAAAATGTATACCTGGGGAGTGTTTGATATAAAAAACTAAAATATATTCTTGTGTTTTACTTGTAGATTGAACCGATAGACAAGATTATTATTTCCCTTTTATTTTGTGATTAATTTCTTTTATTTTTCCCATTTTATTCTATTACTTAACACCCGCCTCGGTGGCGTAGTTGGCTAACGCGCTTGTCATGTTGAGCTCGACTGCTGAGGACGGGGAGATCGAGGTTCGAATCTCGGTCGGGTGAACTGGGGGTGGTTTTTCCTAAATGGTTTTCCACTCTCCCTCCACGTAAATGCGGGTTCACTTACTCTAATTCAACCTTCCTAATTCCTAATCCATTAGCGTAATTAGTACTTAAAACGTATAACCCGAATGGGTAGTAAGACGCGGTACTAAATATTATTACTTAACCATCTGTAATTGATCCAATATAAAATTTGATTGTTATTAAGTATCAAATAATATATATACGAAGAATTTCTAAACATATTTTAATCTTTTCAATGGTAAGATCTGAATTTCACGAGGGTTTGCCACACTACTCCGTTAGATATCACTATTGTGGTTCTTCACACGTTAGCATGTGCTGTTAATATACGTTTAGATGTCTCGCATGAGCTTTACACTGCATTTGATTGTATTCCTAAAAATTGATTAAAATTGTAGATGTTTAGTAGTAGATAATATATAAATCATTATTAAAATTTAAGATCATGAATAGAGAACAGGAATCATATAATTTACAATATTAATAAGTATGATAAAAAGTCTTCCCACTCCATTGCTAATGTAAGACTAACCCCAAATGCATATTATTCTTAAATTAACAACCAGGAATGTCCATCCAAATAATAAATGCATTTACTAAATATTTATATAATTTACTTTTACTGCAATAAGAGGAACCATTAGTTCTCCAAACGAAATTTTTTCCTTTTATATTAAAAGAGGAACAAGTTAACACGATAAGAGCATCGTGATAACCTTTTATGTTGTGCACATTATTATAATTTCTAGTGAACTTTAAAATTGCACAAACTCACAATTGCAAGGTTTGGTGCAAGAGCCGATCGGACACCACATTTTGTGAAAATAAATTCTCAACATATCCTTGTAGAAAAAAAAATTATAATTGGTAAGTTGTTTGGTGCAAAAAATCAGTTGTATCTCTCAAAAATTTATAAAAAAAATATATGGTATTTTGTTTTGACCACTAAAATTTTTTGTTACAAGAAATAGTTGTGTTTTTACCCAAATTTATGGTAGTAATACGCCCCTGGTGCAAGAAAATAACGATTGATTTGGTAATAAATAGGCTTGATTGTTTTACAAACAATATTTAATGTAGTATTATCCTTGAAATAATGATTGTTATATAGTAAAATTTATTTGGTTATCCTACATAAGTACTGGTATGTTTCTTTATTCTCCTGAACTTTTTTTTGTGTGTATATTTTGGCATATGGCCGGGTCTTGCATCAAGTCCTTCAGTTCTTAACGGAAACTCCGATCTGAAATAACAGTGACAGGAATTTTAGCAAACCGGCAAATGAACTCTTCTGGTGTTGATAGATGTATTAAACTTCCTCCAGTTCCCGTCAGAACTACCGAAACGCTAGTTTGCGGTTACAGTAAGTGTGTTGTGTATACATGGGTAAACACGGAAGGTCCACACGCCTTTATGGTCATTCCAAACTGTATGAACAGGTTATTTGCCCCCTTTCCCCCATCCACAGTCTACTAATGTAAAGCGCTAAGTAGATCCACAGCTTTTAGAGACACGGTCATTTTCATCACTTAAGGCTGCGAATACAAGGAAAAGTACTCCTGGTAATTTGCAGAACTAATGTTCACTATTTCTCAATAATTAAAATAACTTTTAAATAGAAAATTTTCCTTCTTAATTTCTAACTATTTCTAGGAATATATTTAAAAAAAATTTAATCATTGAATTGCCTTTCTTTCCCGTTAATATTTTACTGATACTTTTCTGGCACAGCAATTACAAACATAAACAGAGAGTGTTGTCGATTTAATTTGGGAAAATTTATCTTATACTTTTGATTCATTTGTTTCTGCTAACTTATTTTAAACATTGTATTTAAACCATAATTTTTAATTTGTATCTTAATTCCATTTATATATATATGCGTCACAATTTAATTCCATAAATATTTACATCCACCCGGTAATAACACAATTAGTGTTTGTCATTTTCCAATGTAAGGCATTAACTAAACTTATTTGATGTTATAACCATTAAATCCAAGCAAAATCGATCTGGCTAATTGTATTCGATATACTTACCGATGACAAAGTTAATAATAATGCAATACATTAACAAATTTAATTAATAAATTATTTGCATGTATAAACTACATATGAAACAGTATACTTTACAGGAAATTACAATAAAAATTGTGTGTGTGGTATCATGGCTCATGAGGGGTGGAAGTTGGGATATCGAAAATAGCTCTAGAAAAGGCTAGTTGTATTCTATTTGATACTTCTAAAATTAAAATTTTAATGAAGATCTAATTTTGTATTTGTATTTTAATTTTAAAACAAACTTGAGACTAAAATAGTCCATAGGCATTTGTCTTCATTTAATTACACTTCTGGATTGATGTTATGTCAAATATATTTTATAACTAGTATATAAAATTATTACAATTTAGTTCAAATTGGGTTACATGATTTATAATATTATAATTTCAATTTTAAGAAGAGAAAATGTTTTTAGGATAGTTTAATAATGACATGTTATTTGAAAGTTTGATTTTTTTTAATGGTTAGAACAATTCTTCTATACATGATATATGAAGAGTCTATATTATGATTATCAAGAGGATATGTTTGTCTTTCTGGGGAAAGCTTGTTTATAGATATTATTCTGATAAACTAATTTTGAAAAAATTTCCAAGTGATAATAAAGCTCAATATATGAGAAAGTTTGGACGATTTTGTCTATTATTTATTTAATATATATATTAATAAAATGAAAAGTGTGTGTATAGGTCTGTCTGTAATGAGTATTTCGTGATATCTACTGCACGTAGAGGTAAGAAATGTATAACTTAGTAGCCCCCATGCACAAACATGTGCACCTCAAAGCCGACATTTCCCAATTTGGATTTGATTTTTTTTAATTTATTAAAAACTTGGTTGGTAGAAACAAAATGAAGACTCTCTTTTGTCTGTTTTGATACTTTTGCTAGTGTACATATAAAATTACACATCAAGAGATAGTTGCACAAATGTCATATTGATTCCACAGTAACCAGATTGACAATAAGCTTGATCCTAGATCAAGAAAAGTTTTGATTGCAACTAATTTAATTAAACATCAAAATACTCGATCATCCACCATAAATTTGATCAAACAACAAAGGTAAACTAACATGACATCACTGAATTTGGAAAAACTGATCGGGAAGTGACACAAGCTCATACATAAGGTTGGTTATTATGTATTATCTTTATATTATCTCTCTGTAGCATAGGCTGCCTGATATTTGTGTATTTATGTTTAAATAAATTGTAATTTCAGGCACATTCCTTAAGAAAAAGAGTTTAAATAAATATTCCTTAGTGATATTAAAAAACATACACAATTAATAATATACTCGGTCTAAACCTCATCTAATATTTTAATTCTTTATGATTTGGGTTTCAACAAGTCGCTATAAAATGTTTATATATTTATAAAAAACTGTATTTTAAAATGCCATAACTTACATTACTATCCTTTAAAATGGGTCACACTCAACCTAAATATATAAAACACTTACTTAACTTTAATTAATAACTTAAATAAATATACCAAAACTAATTCAGTTATATTAACTTTTATGTCATGGTTTCCATTAACATGATGATCGGAGAATAAAACAGTTGATAGGAGGAAATTGCCTGGCTAGCTTGATCTATTTGTTCAACAATCAACTATTAATTACTGTCAATGTTGCGAATGAATATTAGGTTTGAGACATTGATTACAGATTAGTTAATATCCTATTTTTGGTCAAGGCAATGATTATTGTTTATGCAACCAGCCCTTAGTCTTTGCTTTAATAGGCTGTGTGATTTAAGTGTTAAATATTTAGGGTTATTTTAAGATGCTGTAACTTTCTAAAATTGATGGTTTCCTTCAAATTCTGTAAGTGTTTAAAATGAAGGGCTTCCTTCAAATTCTATAAGTGTTTAAAATTGAGAGATCCCTTCACTTTATTTAGGTGTTGAGAATTTAGGGTTTTCTTTAAACTATCGATCTGACTGAAAAAGAAAGAGTGCTATGTTCTTTCTTGTGTTCTCCTTAACTAGGGGATAGAGAGGTGAGCAGGGAGTCTGTAGAGGGAGTGATAAGCTTAGCATCTACTCTGGTGAGGGTGGCAGTTGCCCTTGCTTGACCGTGGGAGCCCACCCTCTCTATAACTTTCACAAAAACAACTTGAATAAGTAAGAAGACTTTTCACCATTGGCACTTGGAATATATCAAGATAGAAAATCGATATTCAAACTTTCCGGTGTTGGTAAATGTACTGTCAAGGGACACAAAAATAGCGTAGTAAAAAGTACTTACGTTCTTGAAAATATACATTTTATATAAAATTTAATTAAATCTAATATAATCTAAGTGATTAAAACAGCTATATCGTAAGTAAATAAATAAATAAATAAAATATAAATAATATCCGGTATATTGGTATAAGTACTGCTTGGTTTTACCAATAAATAATTTCACAAAAGGTTTCTCAACGTATCGAATGATTTTAAAATTAAATGAACTCTTTTTTATTTAAGGAGAAACCATTTATATCTTTTATACCACATACATTTCCTAGGATGCCACCTCCAATTAGTGATTCTCTGAATATTTTAGAGATAAAAATGAGAAATTTTGAGTAAAATTTATCGTCATTAAAATATCGGATTGAGGTGTTTATTGTTGAATGTTATACTTAAGCTTGACAAATTTTGTTTTTAAAGCAAATGGTGGGAAATTTTGAATTTTGGGGTGTCAAGGAACCCTAGCGTCTATTTTTATATTTCCATATTTATTAGAATTGTAAAGGTGCAATATTTATTTTAACTTGTTCAGGAAACATATATTGATTTTCTCACATTAAGTAGTTTAAAACCCACTTTTATGGCCTCATGGCTTAAGGCGTTACTCTCGCAATATAATAGACTGCCCAAGATGGGTGGATTAGAGTTCCATCCTGGTCAGGTGTACTGAGGGGGGTTTTTCCTTATTTGTTTTCCACTCTCCTTCCATGCAAATATGGGTACACTTCCTTTATAATTCAACTTTTCTAATCCCTAGCACATTAGTGTAGTTATTAGTAATTAGTATATTAGCGTATGGCCCGAACGGGTAATAACGATCTGTGCTTAAAAAAAATAGTTCGAGCAGCTAAGAAGCATGAACAAAAATCAATAAAAAATATTTTTGTTTTCTAAAACTGTATCTATATTTTGAATTAGAGCTGCTACCTGTAATGTAGGATATGAAAAACCTCAGATAGTTTTTACCGTTTAATAACATTTTAATATAAGATTCATGCTTCAATCGTTTCTTCTTACTTTAATCTTAAATCTATATTCCATGAACAAGTTCAAATAAATCATAATATATTGATCATCCTATTCAAGTTGAAATTTGTATGCCAGAGTGAACCTTCAGAATGTTATGTTTCCATTAATGTATAAATGATTGGCCAAGATATTCTGAATATCTTCAGCCCTTCCATTTCAGAAGTAAACACGATGCCAATGTAATGTCTTTGCACAGACATCTTATAATTTAACCTTCATACAAACAATTTCTATCTTAGGGAGAGTTTCAATGACTGATTATTTTGCAGTGAACCAGTCAGTCCTCCATTAATATTTCAAAACATCTTGGAAAATGAAGCAAATATATCTTTTTTATATATACACTTCTTTTTAAAAGAGATACTTGATCTACTAGTAAAAAAATTACATAATTTTTTTAGAAGGTCTTTCTTTAGATATAATGTCAAAGTTTGCGTGCTGATTGTGGAGTTCAAAACTGTGAAATAATTCACAAGTAGGAATTGTATATGAGGTTTTAGATTTATAATTAAAAATCAAGTCAAAGTTAAGACAGTTCTTTGAAAGATTTTTCATAAATACTTTAATAAATGTGTATCTCCAATTTTAATTTTAGATTTTAATGGTTTCCATATTTGGTTCAATTTCAACAGTATTATGGTTAATACGATAAGATATATTTATATACTCAAATCATCAAAGTTGTTCAGGCTAAAAGGTTCTAGATAAATAAGCATGTAATAAATAAAAGAGTCAAAATAATTTATAAAAATTTACATAATCTCTTTCAAACCCAGAATAATACAGCAGAAAAGTGACTTATTAGTTAATAAAGAAAAAAGACCTTTTTTCCGTTAATTGTATCAACGAGGTCAATTTCAGTTACTTTCAGAGTGATTATTATTATTTTAACTACTCCGGGATACTTGAATAAATATGACCAAAACGAGATGAAAATATAATAATAGATGTCTGTATTTGGTGTTTTAAAGTATTTGGCTTATAATCACTAATGTTATTTTTATTTTGTTTGTTTTATAATGATTCTAGGTGTCTGTTGAATTAATTAAAATAGTTATTGATCTCTATGTGTTTATGGTGACCTGGTGGTCTAGGGGTAAGGTGTCAGACTTCTGTGCTGGCGGCCGGGGTTCAATCCTCGGTCCCAGCACAGATTTATCTGATTACCAAACCCTTCCTTCACCTCTGACAAGACATCTTGTGAATGTGGGGAATGCCAGGCCTCCACCGTGGTTCGGATTCCACGTTAAACTGTAGGTCCTTCATTTAATCTCACAATCACCCTACCATTACACATTAGCGTAAGTGCGTATAACCCGAACGGGTAGTAAGACGCGGTGCTAATAATAATAATAATAATCTATGTGTTTACACATAAAGCTTTCTTTTACTGCCACAAAATATAAAATGAATGGGGGTGCTACCACGGGTTCTATTATTTATTTTTAGAACCATACATTTCTGTCCCTACTTGCAATTTTACTTTAGAATATTTCAATTAAAGGTACCCTAAACACACAAGTAAATGACTTTCATTACAAAGGTTGTAGTGAAGGTTGCTTAGGTATTTTAAAATTGAGTCACATTACTTTTATGTTTGTGAAAAGCGTCCTAAGAATGTATTTAATGTAAATACATTCAATAATGTTTATAGGCACAGCATCTTACGAGATATTCACATTTTAAACTAACCTAGTGGGGTAGGGATGATGGTTGAATTTAGATAATATGTAGCCATGTTTTCATAAAGAGAAAGTGAAAAACATGGAGAATTCACACTCAGTATCCCGGGCCTGGACTTTATCCCCATATTCTTTGGCACCCTGAATTTATGAGCTTGACGTTTTGTCCACGTGTCCACACCGCTGTGGGTAGATACTATGTTGATAAGAATCTGGAGATATTTTCTTGGGGATAGATTGACAAACAAGATGCTACCGATTACGTTTGGATTCACTCAGAGATTATAGAATAAATGAATATAAATATGAAAGTATCGTTTTCCCATGGATTTTAAAGGTATACAATATTCTAGTGGATCCAATTTAGCATAGAGCGGGGGCGGAAAAACCATCCCTTCGTGCACCTGACTGATAATCAAACCTAGATTTTACTGTACCCAGACTTATAGTTTATTACGAGACTGCTACCTCATACCGCATGGTCACCTATGTGGTTCAAATAATTACTAAAGCTATGCCTAAGTTGAGTTATAACTACACGTTATTGGTTAATTATGATCTTGAAATGTTGGTTAGTAATACTGAGTTAATATACCTAAAGAATAAATTGTTCATAGAGGGCTTCCTCAGAAGGTCTTGATATTATTTATATAATAATAATAATAATAATTATTATTATTAGCACCGCGTCTTACTACCCGTTCGGGTTATACGCACTTACGCTAATGTGTAATGGTAGGGTGATTGTGAGATGAAATGGAGGACCTACAGTTTAACGTGGAATCCGAACCACGGTGGAGACCTGGCATTCCTCACATTCACAAGATGTTTTGTCAGAGGTGAAGGAAGGGTTTGGTAATCAGATAAATCTTTGCCGGGACCGAGGATTTAACCCCAGCCGCCAGCACAGAAGTCTGACACCTTACCCCTAGACCACCAGGTCACCTACATTTATATAATAAAGTATAAACCTACATCTGTGGGCACGCAAACTAAAGGTCAAACTTATTTAGTCTAGTTTGCCAGTGACAAGAAGGTACTGGGTAAAATCCTGGTCGGTTGTACCGAGGGCGATCTTCCTTAATGGTATACCACTTTTCATTCACCCCAATTGTGGTACATTTCCTCTGAACTATGCCTTACTCATATTAACACCAATAACCTAATTGCAATATCTGGCTTTCCCGGATTTAACAAACCAATATTTGGAAAATGGCAAAGGATAGAGAAAAGAACTCAAAATGTCCTTTGAAGATTAGATTGCTTTTGCTTCATATTCAAGCAAACAACGAAGTTTTTTTTTAAAAAAGTGTATAGGTATTTAAAAAATATTTAATTTGTCACTAATTTAGTGTATGATGATTTAGTATTTGACAACTTTTATAATAGGGTGTATTTTCATAAACTTAATATTTTTAATGTTACTTCACTTTTTATGCAGAGAAACATGGTTTTTTTTATTTTATTTTTTTTGTTTTCTCGAATAGAATGCGAAAACCATCTAAAATCCAAAGCACATTTAGAGTCAGCTTTTTTTTTTATCCCGCACAACTTCCCAATGTTTGGCTATTTAATCTGGAACAGCCTTTACATTCGTTTAGCTCGTACGAGAAATGTAGCGACTAAGAGAAAAAAAATGGTGCCGCGCATCGTACAAACTTTGTCTCTTTTATCCTAATATAGAGACGGTTAATAAAAACTTGTATGATTTGTAAAATAAAATAATATACATTGTTGTAGAAACACTCCACCAAAGAGCATACACGAAATAATATTCACTGTTAGAGAAATATTGAGAAAAGATAACATGTCTGTCCCCCAAAGGGCATAACAATCAATTTTACAATTCAAATTGCTTCGTAAAATACATATAGGCTTAAAATGTTTGCTTATAGCTCAGATACTCTTGGCTTCATAATAAACACACACACACATATATATATATATATATAAATATAATATAAAATATTCTAAGTAAAGGATTTTTATTGTTGTAGTTGACTATTAACACTTTGTAACTATAACTTATTTCTTATCTCAAATATTTGTTGAGATACGATCAAAATTTTAAATTCACGCTTATGGTACCTTAAAATATTGTGTATGAGAAAACAAGAATTTCGATTGGTTTTATAATGTTAAACAATGCAGGGTGGAATATAACATATATTTCATGTCAACTTTAGTAGGATTTATGAATTTTATTGAAATACTTACTGAAGTGTCAATTGGACCCACTTTCTAAAATAAGGGACAATACATATTGTGTTTTTAATTATTCACGATTCTTAAAAACTAGCAGTAGAGAATAGTACATATTGTAAAAGATCTCCCAGAACCTAAATGCAATTTTTTAAGTGAAAATGAAAGTGAAAGTGAAATTGATCATGGCCGATTACTTTCTAAGAAGGAAAATCGTTCTAGGAGACGTGGTGAGGGTTGCAAGAAGCGCTCACGGCGGCCATTGGAAAAACATTTGCGATACCACCAGCAAAGTGGATGTGTCTTAAAACACTCGCGCGGTCAAAGAGTTGGAGATTAGTTAGTTACGCTAACTGAACCCCCACTATTTATATTCATTATTTCATACCTAACTAAGGCGTACAAAAAATCGATCCTAACTATTAAAGTGTGATCTTTGATTCATGTTATCTGTCATTTAAATCAAACCCAATTTAATCGTTGGTAGGGAATGTGAAGCTACCTGACGCCCAAACACAATTTACTCGATGATTTAAATCTAGTACTTGGATATAAACATATGTATATTAATCCACGTCGATCAGGCCATATACTAACCCAGTCAGGATCCGAACCAAGGATACTGGGACGAATACTTGCATTTAGAAGGAATACCAAATTTGTTTAAATTTAAGTTATACCACGGGTGGTGTAATCTCAGGGCTCACTGTGATGCCAGTCTTTGTCTCGGACGGACGTGTGTTAGGCGTTCGTCTGGATTGTGTGCAAAATAGTCATTTTTCTATTCACGTATAAATAATTATCATTGAATAAACCAATATCAAATTCTATCTGACGTTAGTTATTTATATCATAAAAAAGTGAAGCCCAATGTCGGGGAGTAATAACTATTTTATAACGTAACAAATGACTAAACAACCGCGGGACAATTAAACGAGTAAAAATCCTGTAATGTTATAAATGACTTTCAAACGTGGGGAATTTATCATTAAAAATATTACGTAAGGTGGCAATTTTTGACCCAACGTGGACCAGCTATAAGAACATAGCAATTGGCGTCCATACGAGGGGTCCGTTATGAGAACGTAACAGTATGCACGATGTAACGTGAAAAATTGTGGATTTCTGAGTAGACAGCTAATTTTGTAGTAGGCCACGCACGGCCTATAGTTTTGTCTGGTCTGGTTTGTTGGAAATAGGTAGGTCGAGACTAGAATCAAGATCAGAAGTAATGAGAATGTTTTCCTCTAAATTTTTTCCCACTCCATATTAAAACAAATGCGTGTACATGTATATATATATTTTGAATCCTACCTTTTTATCTTATACCTCAATAGTGAGCATATTAATATAGCATGAATGAATAGTAAGGTGTGATGAGCAAAAGTATTAATGATAAAAAAAAAGCTGGAAACTACAATCATCAAAATAAATTCTAAATAAGCTATACAAATATATTATCTATAATTTGAGCTCACAAAATAATTATTAAAAGGCAAGTAACAATATTAAAAGCTTATTTGTTATGTACTCAAAGCAACAAAATCCTTTATTTTCAACTAAAATTTTAATTAATATCTCACCAGCATCAGTAAGAACGCGAACAAAATGTTATGCCTAGTTAGTCTGGTACTTCGATGATGGAGAGTTCAAGGTTTGAGTCTCAGTTGAGTGGCTTATTTCTTAAATGGTGTTCTAGTCTCCTCTCATTAAAATGGGGTGTATTTACTTTAAATTATACCCTCCTCAACCCAACCATATTTGCTTAGTTAATATTTATACGGTATGGGTTGATTGCAAGACGTGGTACAAACCATTAAAAATAATTGATTTAACAATAAATATTTACGAAAATAGAAAATTACTTTTACAATGGTTTTCTAAGATGTTTACTTCAAAAGTGAAATAAAACCAATATTTAAGTAGTTTCTATGTAACGGTAATACTATATGTGTATTAGCTATTACCAATTAATAATACATTTGTTAGGTAAGAGAAAAGTTTGTAGTTTGATTCATTTTTTTATATTAAATTTAGAATACCACAAGAAAGTTTACATTTATGAAGTATACTAATATTTATGAGTTATTATAAAGTGTTTAGTGCTTCTTTTTACCCACCATGCTCAGGCTATAAGCACTTTAATTATGCTAATGGGGTGTAGATGTGAGGAAGCTAGAACTTAGAGGTAATGTGACCTGAAATTTTGGTGAGGTAAATGGGACAGTTTCTATATGTGAGGGTGAGAGGAGGAAATGTTTCAGATCATTCAACCAAGATAAAAAAAAAAACTAATCTTTTCATTCCCTCGTAAATTAAACGAGTTTAGGTTGAATTCAAACGCTATGGTTCACCCAGAATCAAACCGGTATCCTCTAAACTGGCAGTAAGCCACGATAAACACTTTGTCAAGTAAACGGTCAGCATATAAACCTGTGTTTCACAAACTGTGTCACCCCCTACCCGCACCCTCAGGTGTACGCGTTATATTTTAGGGGGTGCGTGATGTACCACTAAGTTTTTACTATAAATATCATTTTTTATAGTAGTAAGTATGACCAAATTAACGCCAAGATTTTGAAGTGATGAATTGGACTTTAATAAGCTTTTCTTTATTTCTGTCAAATCTTTGTTTAACTTACCATTAAATCTTCATCATAATTTGGAACGATTGATTATACATTAAGATATATCAAGTATGTGTTAAATTCTTATGAAGAACTGAGAGGGATGAGTTGGTTGAGTATTGCCCCAAATTGGGCACGCGAGTGGTAAAATTTGGGAAAAAGAAGCTTTTTTCTTTTTAAGAGATCAACTTGCTTGTCGGACAAGGAGTTGTGTGTGTGTGTGTGTTTGTGTGTATGTGTGTGGGGAGAAAGAAAGATGGCGTCAGGCTTGAGGGCTGGTAGGATAGCGGTTGAAGTCTCGTCAGACATGGACTGTTACCGTCAGTTTTTTTTAGGGTTGGGGATGAAAAAAACCTCACTCTTTTATGCCAGAGATGGGCACGGAGAGATGGAATACATTAATACCAATAAGTGAGTAAAAAGGAACCCGAGAGAGGTAGATCTAGAGAGCAAGAAAAGGAGAGCAGCAGTTTAGGAGAGGGCCTTAAGGACCCGCAAAGTACACCCATTGTATGAATATGGTGTCCGATGTGTGTGAGGGTGTTTGTTTTATACGAAGAGTATGAAGGACGAGTCAGGGGCAACATCTAAAAGCAAGAAGCGATGAATAAGTTGTGGTGTGGGAGAAGTATAGCATATTCCAAGCTGTTACGTACTTCACGTTATTCAAATTGTTAAAGGGGGGAGGAAGAGAAACTACAAACACACAAACCATCCTAAACAAACCTTCGTTTTATCTTTCATAATATCCAAAAGCAAGGAGGATTGAGACCGTTTGAGGGAATCAGTCGAAGAAATTTGAAGTAAGTTTAGAAAAGTATAACAATACGTTTGATATTCGTTTGGGGTTAAGACTCTAACCAGCGGATGGGCACTAATAATATGGCACCAATCTCATCTGGTCTGGTTTGCAGGTGATGGAGAGGTGACAGGGTATATTGAGAGTTGTTTTCCATTTTCCTTTTACTAAAAGAAAGATTTATTTCCTAAGTTCCTCACTCCAACCTCGTTAAAATTAATAAAATGCATATAACTCAGGAGAGAAGTTATTATTATTATTGGCACCGCGTCTTACTACCCGTTCGGGTTATACGCACTTACGCTAATGTGAATGGTAGGGTGATTGTGAGATGAAATGAAGGACCTACAGTTTAACGTGGAATCCGAACCACGGTGGCGGCCTGGCATTCCACACACTCATAAGATGTCTTGTCAGATGTGTAGGAAGGGTTTGGAAATCAGATAAATCTGTGCCGGGACCGAGGTTTGAACCCCGGCCGCCAGCACAAAAGTCTGACACTTTACCCCTAGACCACCAGGTCACCCAGGAGAGAAGTTAAACAAGGTGATTGTATATACACCATTTGTATAAAATCATAACACACAAATACAGTTGTATGCATACACACATATACATACATATATAAACATATTTATATAAATATACATATATATATGCATACATAATATTCACATATATATACATATACATACAAATCTATACTTATAAAATAACATGTCCTGACTGACTGACTGATTCATCATCTCCGAGCGCAAACTATAAAGGCTACAAGCATGAAATTCGGAATGTATATTAATTTTGTTATGTGGGCACCCACTAAGAAAGGATTTTAGAAAATTCCACCCCAAAGGGGTCAAAATAGGGGATGATAATATGTATGAAAGTCCATCATTTTGAAAGTTACATAAACAAAATTTTGTGTTTCGGTTATTGACGTAAAACAAATAAATACATGTTTCAGGAATTTTGGAAATTGTATTTAATAAGGGATGAAAAAGGGGGTGAAAGTTTGTATCGGACTTGCATTATTTTTGATCTGAGGTCAAGTTATGGTCATCAACGTAACGTAATATTTTAAATTAATATTTAAATACATATGTATATTTTCGTATTTGTATATAATCAACTTCCACGCGAGCAAAGCCGCGGGCAACAGCTATCTAGTGTATATATATGTGTGTATCCATAAATATACATGTGTATATACATGTTCATGTTTATAGGCTAAATTCTGTTTGTGGTACGGCCCATAAGCGTACCCTCAGATAATATGTAGCAAATTCTACGTATAGAAATAGCTTATAATTTCAATAACAGGCTTCAAAAATGTTTTTAAAAATAGATCTACCTTGAATCTTGTATAAAAATGTATTTACTAATATACTTTATGGTATTAATAGCTCGAAAGTTAATTGCCGCACTTAACAATGTACGCCATCTATATCTATCTTATGGTAGTTCTATCCAGTTCACCTAATTACACACTAACACTTTCAAACCCATTCTAATATTATCTTCCCCTCTGCATCTAGGTCTTGCAAATGGCCTCTTCCCATTAGGTTTGCCAATTATTACCCTGAGCACAGTTCTAGATTTTAACATTCGCAATACTTGTCCTACCCACCATAATCAGCGAGACTTTACTATTCTATTAATGTCGTGTGATGAGTACAGGGTATGTATCTCATAATTATGTAAATTCCTCCACTCCCCAGCAGCCTAATACCTTAATTTAAAACCAAATTTGCGGACAAAACGAAATAGTCAAACCTTCTATAATTGCCACTACTAATTTTTACACATTGTTCTAGACAAATAATTTCTTTTCTTTTTGTCATAAGATATCACTAAAAAATTACAACTTTAATTCATATATTAAATGAAAAACAAATGGACACAACTGTATCCATGCCTGAGAAAATGGCAGATTTTCAATAGCATATTGCCAACCTTTGAGGTCGAAATAAAATTGTTTTATTAAATTTATAAATAACATATTGTAGAGCATGATTTAAAAGTATCTCGTAGCAATGATTAAATAATTAGTTATAACAAAACTTGCAATATCTTTGTTCAGTAATATGGACACTAAGAAAGCTAAAGAATTCATTTTCAAACATAAATACTTTTTACTAACAAATAGGATATACCTTAATTTTAGGGTGTGGCCTAGTTTCGGGGGCGGTTTATTTTTTGGGCCGATATAGTAAATAAGTTCTAATAAGATATTATCTATATATTTAAAAATATACAAATTATAAGGAATACTTTTCAAGGGTTTACAAGTCCAAAAAAGTAATTTACTAAAATTATTTTTTAAATGTGAAAAGAATGTAATTTTTATGATTTTCACAAGTGTTATAAAACAATATTTAGGACTAATTTTGTATTTCAGAATTTTTAAAACAAAATTCAAGTTTAATTATGACGAAAAATAAAAGTCAATTACCATAATAAAGGATCTGTATGTATAAACCATATTAACTGGACATAGCAATAACAATAAATTTATAAAATCCCAAGAAACAACTGTATTTCCCCCCTAAAAACTAAAAAGTGTCTGTTGTCAGATGTTTCTCATATTGGTTGCAAAGAATCATGGGTCAGCAAAAATCTCTACGATCATTGTATACGTATTACGTCACTCAAATTCTGGTCTCGAGCTCAAAGATCATTCCAATCGTTTCCGAACTTTCCTGCTTCATATTTTGTTCGACACTGCCACCGCATCCTATATCCTCCAAAATCCATCTTTTCCAGGAGCGAGGGGTGGACTTGGTTCCCATGATGCTCTCACTTCAAATACAACCTTATTTTATTATTTTTTTACAAATATACATTTATAAACTTTTCTTTGTCGTAAAAATTTAGTGTGGTATCATAAATTTACATTCAGTGCAATAACACACACACACAAAACTGTTTTTATCTTTCAGCCGAGTTTTTGTTATGTGGTCTTATTGATCTGAATAATAGTAGGAAGCTTTGCATTAATATATTTTATATATCATAATTTTATTAAGTACGGTACTTAGAATATTCTTGTTGTTATAGTATTATACCTAATACATAATAACACTACTACTACCAAGTGCGAATTTAAAGGGGAACACGGGGGCACGTGCCCCCCTTAGGTAGAATATTTGATTTTTTGGACTAATGGAAGTATGGGCAAAGGAAGGGGAAGTGGTAGAGGTAGGCAGTTGGCAATGAGCAAGGCAATTGTCAATAAGGACGCGTGTCAAGGAGAAATATGCCTACCAATTCACGCAAATGTTTCTCCATTCAATGTATTTGTACCACCGTTTTAAAATTCATAGATTCGTGCTTTACTACTACTACTACTACTACTACTACTACTACTACTGCTACTACTACTACTACTATTACTACTAACCGCTCCGGAATTGTATAAGCGCTACTCTCGCAATAGACTAGACTCCTGAAGACAGAGAGATCAGGGTTCGATCTCAGTCGGGTGTTACCACACAGATGTGGTTACACAGATGTGGTTACACATCCTTTAAAATTCAACCTTCCTAATTCCTAACACATTAGTTTAATTAGTAGGCCTACATAGGTGTATCGCCCAAACTTGTAGTAAGACACGGTGAGTAGCAAACACACTACTACTTTATTTGAGTGATTAATTAAAGTTATAAGTTTTATAATTTCATTTTAAGTGTGGCTTTTTTTTAAAGGATATTAGTGTCAATTATGGGGTTTTAATATGAAGTGTTTTTCAGCTACAGTGTGAAGTTATAGAGAACGGGTGAGATCAAAAGCAACAGCAGGACATAAATAAGCTTTTATTTCATCAAAGAGAAATAAAATTTTAGATGAGATTTAAACAGCTACACTGTGAAGTTATATTATTATTATTATTATTATTATTATTATTATTAGCACCGCGTCTTACTACCCATTCGGTTTATACGCACTTACGCTAATGTGTAATGGTAGGGTGATTGTGAAATTAAATGAAGGACCTACAGTTTACCGTGGAATCCGAACCACGGTGGAGACCTGGCATTCCACACATTCACAAGATGTCTTGTCAGAGGTGTAGGAAGGGTTTGGAAATCAGATAAATATGTGCCGGGACCGAGGATTGAACCTGACACCTTACCCCTAGACCACCAGGTCACCCATGTGAAGTTATAGAGAACGGGTGAGATCAAAAGCAACAACAGCACAGAAATAGGCTTTTATTTCATCAAAGAGAAATAACATTTTAGATGAGACTTAAACTTAGTACATCTTATTGTGTATATTTATTAATATCAATAAAAATTGTTTAAACACTTTTTATTAAGGAGCGTGCCCAATATTGTAATTTATTGAAATGAATATATAAATATCAGGCAGCCTAAGCTACCATAAACTTAGTGTTTAAATCCCTCATAGCCAACCTTATCTATAAATTTAGGTCATTTCACCACAAGATTTTTCAAATACATTTCTTTTTATAGTGTTGCCATGTTTATTTTACTTGATTATTTGATCAAAAATATGGTCAAGTGATCGTAGATTTTGATCCCTAATTAACTTTGTTGCAACTTTTATTGATCTAGGATCAAGCGGATTGGCAATCCCGTGATTGAAAAATCAATTTTAAGTTTGTGTAACCGGCCCTTTAGTTAGTATAGGAATTGATTTTAGAAAGTTCACGTTAAATAATTCGATGCAATATAATAATAATTAATATTATTAAGCCGTCCAATGATGATAAGGTTTAAAATTTTATGCTAATAGGGTTGTATGAACGTTTTGGGATTTAAAAAAAAGATTTGTTCTAAAATTAGTGTCGATCTGCAACATTGACCAAAAATTAATACATTTGAAATTCCAAGATCACAATATCTATATTATATTAATATATATATAAACACACAAAATACATGCGATGTCAGTCTTTCATTCCAAGATTCTTTTTTCCACTTTCCGATTCCATGAAGATGGGAGATATGTATTGGAAGTTACAGAGCATGCCCATCTTTATGACAAAAATACAAAACTAGAAAAATCTAATATGGAAGACGTAACGAATCCCAATGACCTGGGAGAACCATGAACACAAATATCGTTACATCTGGAAAAAATATATATAAAAATCTATTAAAAAAAACATGGTTATACTTCTAGTGTAATCCTAAATTGCATTTGTTAGAGACAGGCCTAGCCACTAGTAAATATAAAAATACATAAACATTTTCCAAATTTTCTTTACGAAATATTTTTTTTCGTATAGTAAATTTGACTTTAGACTTTTCCCCTTTTCATGAATTTATTTAATATTAAAGCTTATTATTTTCTTAAACTAATAATATACAACGCTTTTAAAGCTTGGAATAGCAAAATATTAGTCAAATTCAAGTAGGAATAATGACAACAATAATAATGGCCTGTCTGAGCTAAGTAAATCTGTAGATCAGTTTGCGAAAATATTGGCCAATATTATTGTACCGTGGCCCAGGATATGCCTGAGTTTACTAACCGTACATCCTTTTCGTGAAAGCTCTTTCCAGTTCTCGATGATATGAGGGGATGATGATAAAGAATATAACGGCAACTAGAAAATGAAAATCGGAGCCCAATTTAAATCTTATCAACCAAAACCTGCTGACCATGGGAATTATTCCCCTTTTGAGAACCCCTCTCCCCCACTACCAGCCAGGAATAGATCCCGTGACTTCTATATTAGCAGCCAGGGGTGCTTACCTATAGACCACAATGTCATTTAACTCAAGTAATAACCAATTAGCGCGTTCTTAGTAGTTGTGTTCTCATGTGTTTATCAGAGTAGCGCTCAGCGTTTGGGCTATAAGCACGGCTAACTTAGGTGGCACGCAGCTGTTGCTTGGCTAAGTACAACTTAGGGCATCGTACATTACGATAATTAGGGCTACAAACAACGCGCTCAGCGTCGTGACACTAACGTCTGTGTGTAGATACTAACCTCAATCCTCTCTCTTAACCAACACGCCACTATATAATGCACAATTATATTGCATCAAGTTCTAGAAACAATTTCCTGAATGATTGATTTATGGACTAAGTTTACTCAACAAAGATTCTCTGTATCGGTGGACACGAAAGCAAAAATGATAATATCGTCTATTTTGATTTGCTTTTAAAGATAAGGTTGGGGTTTGAATACCGGCAGAGTGTATTCTTTCCCCTCTGCATCTTCCACCAATTCAGATTCTCTGACTTTAATTACACTAAAAGAGTAGAAATTAAAAGTGTATAATTAAGGCTAAATGTGCCCAAATTTTCATGGATAGAGAGAGATATTGAATCAATTTAAGGAAAGATATCCTCAGTATTCACAGCCTGGTTTAGAATTACGGTCACTGGTAAACAATATTAAACAAGCTTGACGCGTCTGCATGCCCCCAATGTTGCTGGTTGGCCAGGTTTATTGATGCATTTAAAAAAATTAATTTTACCACTCACACTCCATACAAATGAGACCACATTTCCTCTAAATTATACCTTATTTGTTTCTACCATATTAATGAAAATATACGATAAGTATAGTAAGACGTGGAGTACGGGGAACAATTGGAAATATATTTAAAGCTTTTTTTATTTTTAATGTGATGCTTGAAAACATTCAACAATAATTTTTTGGCATAAAATAATCATTTATTTTAGGATGAAATACGTGACAAGTTAAAAGACCAGTTGACTTCCTAGAAGCATAAACATCTGATTGGTTTCCATAATTTATCTCATGGGATGTTTGCTATGGGTTTACAAATGAGTATTTTTATTAATGCCTTCCCTACCTCTATTCGTTTAAGTTTGCTTTACGTATAGTGACTTCATTTGACCAAAACCAGTCAGACAAGGCGGGGCTTACATTCCCGTGGATCGCCGTGGTCTTCTATAACACCCGGACACGCACTCGTGAAGAGAAATATGAGTGTTTCGCGAGATCTCGGTCGGCTCTCTTCAAACTCTGTGTGTGTGTGTGTGTGTGTGTGTGTGTGACGGCGCTAATCAGGACGAAAGCTAGTATCGATCCAAGGACTTTATCAATCCGTGTCTAACCTGCCTATTTCTTTCTTTTGGCAGAATATAATTATTTTATCCTCGCTTTGTTTTTTTATTCGTACGTTTCATCTCGTTCTTTGTGAATACTCTTTTTGTTTTTTCGTCATTCTCTTTGCCTCTCTCTCTTATATTTCTCTCTCACTCTCTAGAGGACAGTTAAACACCAGGTGTCGCAAAGTAGAGGAATGGGAGATTTAATTGGGTAGAACGGTTCTTTCTTTTCCTTCCTCCACGCCATCTATCCGCTTGTACTCCTTTCTGAATGTCGACAAGAACTGTTCTTAATTAGATGCAGTCTCAGAGAATTTTTTAATGAACGGTTGATTTTTTTGTTCTATTTAATTTAAATTTAATTTTTTTTGTACATTTTTCACTTTATAGTTTTAGATTACTGCTATGAGTTTAAGGTCGGAGAGTAGGAAATCCGAGAAGATTTAAGTGATCTTGCAGTTTTTAAAACAAAATATTTTTTGAACAAAATAAATAAAATATTTCTTCAGTAAAAACGTAGAGTTGCCCATTACCCCTCCACCTCACCCCGTAAACAAATCTGGTAAAAATGACTTAGGGGGTTGGGTTGAGTGATGGTAAATAATTGTTGGTTCACTATTTGTTATTTTTTGAATTTAGATAGATACTTATTATAATGTACATAGTGCGATGTTAGTTGAACAAATTCAGTTTTAGAGATATTTAAGAAAGGTCCTTTGTTAGGTCAGTGTCCTAAAGTCTGCAGTCCCTTCATTGATCTAGCCTGAATGTTAGGTCTCTAAAACTCCCCATCGCACTGACTATTATACCACGTTTATACAGGGTGCAACTGGTGACGAAAACTCAACGGCAAATGGCGTTTCTCTGTAAGAGTATACAGAGTTGAATGTTTATGTTTACACTGAGGTAACTCTTAAGGTGATGGCAGCGCGACGGACGAGTGTAGCGACAACTGGAGATGCTCCAGTCACAACCTGCTATAAATTCGTCACCCAGTTGCCTCAGTTGCCGACGGTATTTTATTGTGATAGTAAGTATTCTTTCAAACGATGGCGTCAGAACAACAATAAAACATAAAATTCCCACAGTTTATTGAAAACTACGCATATTGATCTGATCAAACGTGCATTTATTATGTGGGTGGGCAACTGCTGAGGTATTAACTGCTGACCAAAGTCAGTAGTAACTATATCAGGCTTGACCAGTTTTATCAAGACAAAAGATGCCAAGCTCTGATAGGATTTAGCTTTCTTCACATTATATCAACAATTGTTGAATTTATATCCTATGCATAGGGGCATTAGATGATAAACTTTTTATTCAAAGAGAAAGTTGTAATTAAATTCTAAGACTCACATTACAGATATTCAAGAATTGTTGAGGTCACCAGAAGAATAAAATTATCAATCTTATGTTTATACTTGAAGAATGTTTGATTTATTTTGACTAAAAAATGTTTTGATATGAAAACTGCAAAAATACTACCCTTAACGTGCTTACATCTTATTACCTAATAGTTGGTTTACCCGTGCCAGTGGGTACGTGGACAAATTCGTTAGTCCCGTCTGTTCTATAGTATGATTTTGGTAGGAAGAACAGTAGAAGTTAGTTACTAAAGTTACTAAAACAGGTTTAATATATTCATACATCAAGTCATGTTATCACTTTTGATAAATATTATCAATACCTATAAAATAACGCAAACAATATTGAAAAATGTTATCAATGTTGGCTGTAAAAAAAATGTTTGAAACTTTTCTACTCTTCTTCCAACCAAAATCCGGGTATAGGTTAACGCTGATAGGAAGGTCAAGCTTAGAATCACTATCTGAATTACCAAAGTGATTCCCCCTTCAATTTTAAAAATAATGTTAATTCATCCCTTGACGCATCTGCAGTTACACTTCCTATAAGATCTACCTCCCTCGAACCTAAGCTACTAAGGGCAGTCTTATGACTCCTGGATAGATATGAATCTGTTATGTAAATATTTACATCCGGTGGATAAGTTAAAAGTGCGTCTTATGACTCCTGGATAGATATGAATCTGTTAGATAAATATTTATATCTGGTGGATAAGATAAAAGTGCGTCTTATGACTCCTGGCTAGATATGAATCTGTTAGATAAATATTTATTTCTGGTGGATAAATTAAAAGTGCATCTTATGACTGCCAGATAGCATTTATCTGCCAGATAAGATGTATTTATCCATCAAATTTTTATCGGGAGGTTAAGTACCTGATAACTTTTATCTGAATGTTAAAATGGTTTTTGCCATAGTGATGCGTTGTTTTTCACAAGGTTTCGCTCATCAGAATCTGTTTTAGGTTAAGATCTTGGTTCAATTATTTAGTAAGCACGGGACAGGCCTCTAACTATATAAAGTTAGAATATTTAATTCACTTTTATATAAACTGACAAGCTTTTTATATAGTTATATTTATACAAGAACAAATCATCAAAATGTGAGTACAATAAATGAAATTTTATAAACATTGTAACAAACTATTGCCCACATTTTGGCATACACCGAAATTAGTACTAGCAAGACATCTTAGCTTCTGTGCCCACATGACGCCATCTGTTTACTCGCACTCGTTTAGCCGCCATTACTAAACAAATGTTGAGCGTTGTTACCACTCACTAGGTTGTAGCGCTATCATCAGGGTTTATACGCATGCGCACACCAGTAAAAACCGTATGAACCTTGCATGGTATGGATAAAAATATATTTATCCTACATATAGCTATCTGGTAGATAAATTCAGTTCATAAGACGCTTAAAACATTAAAGTAGCTGATAAATTTTATCTGGTAGATAATTTTAACCTCCCAATAGCAATATTTATCCGGTAGTCATAAGACCGGCCCTAAGACGTGGTACGGTTAAATGACACTGTGAAAATCTTTGTTTGGTTTGTAAAGAGTCAAGTTAGGTAGGATAAGATTTATTTAATAATTAAGATTAAGAAAAGACTTGTGTGAATGACGAATCACAATAATGTGTAAAATATAGTTTTATATGAAACCTGTGACAATACTTAGTTTCACCACGTCTTACTGCCAATAGAGCTATAAGCATTGTAATTAAGTAAAAAGTTAGGGATTCGGAAAGTATATGTGATAGTGTCTGTATCCACATTTGATTACGAGAGTAGGGAAATGATTTAGGATAAATTAACGCACAGTATATCCGGATGGAATTCGAATCCCTTCAACTGGAATTCATAACAGACAATACCGACGCTTTTTTCGCGTGTTAATCATTGATTATATCATTAAATGGTTTAAGATAATTTTCATGAGGTAAAGAACACCTCAAATTTTCAAACAACTTATATTCTTAGATTCATATTTAATAATAAAAAGCAAAAAAAAAAATACTTTGAAATATATTTGTGGAGATTATGCTGTCGAAACTAGTCGTCAATCAATAGCCGTCCAAGCAGAACTTTTACAAAAGGAAAAATGGACTTGTAAAGAGAGGAATCAACCATTTATTTCTTCAATATTTTATTAAACATTTTACAAAATATTTTCAATTTTGTTAGTTCATTTTCTCATAATTTAATATAATTTATTACTCTATTTACAATTACAAACTTTATATCACTAATTTTTAACGGATTCTTTTCTACTTTATTAGGTTTCCAATATAAAATCTTTAACATCTTACACTGATAGAAATAATATATTAAAATTAAAAAGGTAGGAAAGAAAAACATTATAAATATCATGCACATTAATAGTTCTAACTGACCCACCTCGGTGGCGTAGTTAGCTAACGCGTTAGTCGTGTTAAGCTAGACCACCGAGGACAGGGAGAACGAGGTTCGAATCTCGGTTGTATAAACTGGGGGTGGTTTTTCCTAAATGGGTTTCAACTCTCCCTCCACCTAAATACGGGTTTACTTCCTCTAAATTCAACCTTCCCAATTCATAATCCATTAATGTAATTAGTACTTAAGCGTATAACCCAAACGGATAGTAAGACGGGTTGCTGAATTAAAAAATATATTAATTCAAATTGTTTATTATTTGTCTAATATTGTAATGTTTTATTATATCACTACAAGGACTTATTATTTCACTACAAGGGTTCTAAAGCTAAATGTTTTATGACAATCATTTATAACTATGATCTTAAACTAACTTATTTGTTTGGTTTTGTATATTTCCAAGTTTGATGAAATTGTAATATAATCTCAATGACAATTTTTTACAACATATTGATTGATTCTTAAATATTATAAATAAAAAATACTACTGCATTGTAATTATACTACTATAAAGTCACACGTCTGACTCACTCACTGACATTAATGTTTACCCACTTTCAGACGAGCTATAAACTTTAAATTTGGCACTTATAGCTTATAGCCTGTAACCGACGGTAAAATTCCAAAAAGTTAAAAATTTTAATTTGTATCCCCCAAAAAATTCCAAATGGCGGAGAAACTTTAAAGTTGGTGTGGACCTTTATTTGGAGGTCTCTTGTAACTAAATGGTAGGACCTATCAAAAAAACGGCTCTGGAATTACATTAGTTTACATCCACTAGCAAAGAAACCTCACCGGGGGGCTTAGGCACGGAGCTCCAACGAGCAAAGCTAGTCGTTATTATAAAACCATTACAAAGCCGTTTGAAAAAATGTATACCTACACAGCCAGATACTCATTACAACACGGTAATAATGCTTCTGGTTTGATTATAGAGTATGAATGACGAGAGTCACAGGAAGTGTTCAAATTTGCCTGTTGTGTCCCCACACTGGCTGGCAATCAGTCCCCCACACTTTGAAAACGAAACAATAACTAGTTTCCACGTTCATGCTTTGTTGATCCCAATAACTCATCACTAGGAGCTAGAACGGTCCATGAGCTCCTCTGGTGAAAGGGTGAGAAAGTGATATTAAGTCAATTGAGAACCCATCTTATGAACAATTAATCGCGATACTAGTCGTAGGAAATAGAAATCGAAACAGAAACTTTAATGAAGTACAGTTGTCTACTTTCTTAACCTGACAACCGCACAATTGGAATCAGTTTTGGTTGATTTTTATTTTAAAATAATTAATATTCTAATTTTATTGTATTTTTAAAACATGACAATACTGTTTCCTTGGTTTCATTTCCACTGTAAATTAATGTAGGCTAAAGAAAATCACAACACAATAAGACGTCTGGTTCGAGCTATAGGATTCTGGATGAATGCTATCCATGTTTTAAAATTCAAGTGGCTATACGGTACCGTACCGGCGCTGAAGAATCGCCAAGAGAATATTCATCCGCCCTTTTAAGGAGCGGTGTGGTGCGGTGAGGACCGTGTAGTCATCAGCCCCCGAATACGAATGACGATTCGGGCGTCTCCGGAAATATTCGGGGGGTACTCTTATAGGTCTAGCTGATCCCGTAAACTAATTTGGGACACTATCGCTAAGAGCAGTGTGCAATGACGTCACAGAGGAATGCGCACGCGTGTACATGGAGTCCATAGAAAAGGAAGTGTGAAGTCTATGTAAAATTCACCATTACTCTTTCGCTAGTAATTTGTCTTTTATTTTAGAGAAGGAGTTTAGCTAGATTTTACATTATATAGCGTGGTTTATTTATAAAATAATGGATTTAGTTACATTTGATTAAACTTGATATAGGAATTGATTAATTAACATCCCGCAATAGAAAATGATGTGTGTTCCAAGTGTAACGTTCCACTTCGAATCTTTTAGTTCGCGACACTAGCGCCACGAAAGCTAGCGATGTGGACTTGCCAAAATTAGAGTGGTGTTTCTATATTCATCCCTTTTCTAAGACTTTCGATAACATGGACATTGGTGCACGGATAAATTTTAATTTCCCGTCACAGTACGGTGCGGCGTGAAGCGGGTAGGCTTCGTGGAACCGCTCTTTTAGCGTTAATTACCTAAGCTATGAGTTGTGCGGGGAATGATACGTGCTCTTAATTAAAGTGACATAAACAAACTAATAACGTTAAATTTCATAATTAATGTATACTACTATTCACAAGAGGTACTAACATCACTTGAGCACCAACTTCATCCGATCTGGTTTAAAGGTTTAGTTTGCAAAATGTAAACCCAGATTAATATTGTATTAATTTTAAATATTGATTATTACGTTAATGTTTATAAATAAAGCATATCAGATATACATCAAGGTTGTTGAAATATAAAATAATAATTTCACAATATTGTTATTTCAGTATTTCCGAAATTTCACATAGTGGTCAGAGCTCTTGGCCACAGACCCATAGGTCCCGGGTTCTATCCCTGGCACTTAAAGATTTTTCTGTGAAGCAGTAAATCATGGAACGAGTTCAACTCAGCCTCTTGAGGACGATGATTGAGGAGCTACTTGAATGAAAATGTAGCGTCTCCGGTTAGAAAACTGAAATCAGTGGCCGGATGGTTCCTTGTGCTGAACACACTACACCCTCTATAAACAAATGCTGGCACTATCTTTACCAATATTCGGTGGCCACTTTATCGGTATTGATCTCTACAAGCTGACGAATTAGAGTATTTTTCCTACGTTCTAGACTATATTGTCAAAGGTTGGAAGACCAAAGGTTTTTCCGTTCCTGTAATTATGTTTTATACATTTTCATAAACTAAGCATAAAATAAAAATGATAAAAGTGTTTTTAATAATTACGTCTTACTACCTGTTCAGACGAGGAAGAAAGCATTTTAGAGGTAATCTACCCACAGCTGCGTGGAATAAAATAGGGAAACCATTTAGGAAAACCATCCTCAGTAAACCTGACTGGAAACTCAATCTCTTTATCATCATCAGTCCAGTCTAACACGAGAAGGACGCCTTGTACTATTCGATCATTAAAGCGGATAGACACATTTATATAGAAAGAGATATTTAACATTACGTTTCAACTTAACACTCAATAAATACAGTATTTTAAAAGCATGAGAAAAATTTAAATATGTCAAAACAATTTTTGGTTCGAAAAAAGGTTTTTTTTTTTTTAATGACCATGGTATATTCCTGCGCAAACAAACACGAGGAATTACACACGTCGTGTACATACGTATGGTTGATTACACGACTAATCCTTCCGTCTAAAGTAAATCCTTTACTTGTTTTAATCCCACTTCTATTTCCATCCTTTACCTCCACTGACCATTCCTGGCGTAGAGAAACGCGTGAAATAGTAGAACGGCGGAAAAAAAATAAAAAATAATAAGGGTAGGGAAAAAAACGAGATGCAAACATTCACTTTGATATGTATATATATATATATTTTTTTTTTTTTAATTTTTTCCCCTCCATGTAAAAATATAGACGTGAGGGAGAAATGTCATGAAAGTATATAAAAAAAATAGCTATGAAACATAGTAATAAATGAGTGTTCTATTCTGAGTGTCAGCCCTGTCGGCTAAAGTCATAACAGGCATGCAGTGATTATTCTGTTTTATGGTCAAGATGGAGGGAGGGGGGGAGGGGGGTTTCAAATTGACACGGAAAATAAAACAAAGAGTAAACTGTGCTTAAATTAGTTGATTTATAAAGCATTTCTTTATAGTTTTTCTGTCACAAAATTTCATCACATGTTTTGTAAGACTCACCTTTCAGCTTTAAAAAAAAAATCTGGTACTAAACGTTAACTTTCTGGAACTACTGATTATATCAGCACATGACTTACAAACAAGCTTAGTTAGAGTACAGAGACAACACCAAATCTTTCAACCGTAAATTAATCATTGTGAAACGGGAAACCCCAATTTCATCAATGATAATTCTGTCAGTCACTATGCGAGTCAACCCATTTCAGTAGCAGAATGGTCTAAGGCGTCACTCTCGTTTTAGACTGGCCTGCTGATGAAAGGAATATTGGGAATAGAATTCCAGTCATTTTCTCAAAATATCTATATTTATATATACTTCTCATAAAATGCTTCTCACTATACTTTCACAAAAGAGTTGGTTACTCTTAGGCTAACCTAAACAATACCTGCCCCATACCTACCACACTAACGTAATTAATTTATCGGAAGGAGATAGGTCCTATTATAGCTCGACCATTTAGCATTTCATCTGTCTGTTTAACAATTACAGCCAAATGCGATCACCAATGATAACGAGATTTGGCAGAAACATTCTTTGAACCTTGTTCAAACGATCCATGTATATATATTGTTCAAACTATCCATGTATATATATTGTTCAAACAATCCATATATATATATATTGTTCAAACGATCCATGTATATATATGTATATATTGTTCAAACGATCCATGTATATATATGTATATATATTGTTCAAACGATCCATGTATATATATATATATTGTTCAAACGATCCATGTATATATATATATGTGTTAAACGATCCATGTATATATATATATATATGTGTGTGTGTGTGTGTTAAACGATCCACATATATATATATATATATATACATGTTCAAAAGATCCATATATATATATATATATATACATGTTCAAAAGATCCATATATATACACACACATGTTCAAACGATCCATATATAAATATATATAGAAAGAGAGAGAGAGAGAGAGAGAGATATGGTGAGACTGTTTTATTTAAATTTTTACATGTGTATTGAGATACCGACATTGTAAACCTCGTGAACAATGGTTAATCCCAACAAATAGAATACCTAATTTAAATATTAGTATTAGTTTGATTTCTGTTTAACTTGGATCATCAAAGAAATATATAAACTTCAAATTCAAGGATAGATAATCGGCCATATATCAAATCGAAATCCAAATAGGAGTCTTACGACTGTAGTAACATGGAGTGAGTGGGGTCTACTGTTCACAGAATTAATAGTACCTGGGTGACCGCAATAGACTTGACTGCCCATGACGGAGAGATCAAGATTCATATCGCTGTTGGGTTTATTGAGGGTTGTTTTTTCTAAGTGTAGATGTCAGTAATTCTCATCATTAACAGATTGGCGCAATTCGTGCATATGCGTATAGCCCTAGCGGGTAGTAAGACACTGTGAAAAACAAACCTTCTTGTATGCATGTGTATATTAAGGGAAAGAGAGAACAACAACTCTAGTTATTTTTGGTTTGGTGGACGTTTTCAAGGTTATTTCAAGGCCAGATTAAAAACAAATTAAAAACTATAATATTTGGAACGGTATTTTATAAAAAAAAATATTTTCTTATGAATTTTTTTATTTTACATTAATTGTTGAAGATATTTAACTTGTAATTTTTATAACAATTTTGATTGAAAAACTTTTTATTGAATCAGTTGTTAAATAAATGTTATAATTAATAATAATGCATAAAACGTAGTAGAGAAAAACTTAATGTAATAAATAGTTATAGAATAAACATTGTTATAAAAAACAATGGCTGAGATATCTTAAAAAATTTATGTCAAATAAAAAAAGTTTCAGACAAAAGTTGCTTATTTCTTTAGGTTTTTATTAGAAAAAAATGACCTTGAAATGACCTAGAAGACGTCCACCAAATCAAAACTAACTAGTTCTGTTCTCTTTCCCCTTCAAAGACGAAAAAACTTTTGTTCAAAACAATTTTTTTAACGCCTTCGTTTTCAGGATATTCTGCAGGTCAAGCACTGCGTCATACGCCATGATGGCCGAAGGCATGACGCCCATCTTATGACGCGACGTCATAACTGCGAGCATGGAACATTATGTCATAACCGCTATGGTACATATGACGACGTGTAAGCCTTGATGGGCGCTAGTGTGTCAATAAAATGAGTTGGCAACCATGATAGCTGGTTTAATTATGTATACTATAGGGTTGGTAGCATCATGAAGTAGTTGAACACCAATCAAAGTACGTATTTTCTTGCCACGAGTTTCAAAACATCGCCAAGTGAGTTGAAATCAACTTGATGAACGTAAATAGTCTTTATTCTTAATATTTTCATTTTAAATCATAAATGTATATAGTTAAATATTGTTATATTAAAGCTAAAATGTATTTATATTGGTTAAGATAATGACCCTAAATTGTAAAAAAGAATATAATGAATTTGATAAATTTTATGAGGTGTAATTATAAAATATTACTATATACGTTATAGATAGAGTATTATAAAAAATTGCTTGTAGCTAATTATTTAACAATATATTATATAAAATTCAGTTTTCCATTAAAAGTGTGGTTATATTGTGTATGCAATTTGTTTTACTTCCTCCTCCGGGCATGGGCAAAGATAAATATTATTATACTTAATCATCACTTTCTTAATGCATTCACAATAATGTGTATCCATTCATTAGCCTATCCATTATCTATCAAATTAACCACAGTTATAATTGTGAGAGTGAATGGGAGTAGCTTGTGAACTAGGCCTACATGGTTTCCCTTTCATCACTGGGAAGGTAGCAGGTCTACAAGAATCTGTCATTGGCTCGGACAGAACTGGCATCAGTGAGAGGAGATAACGTAATTCATATGTCATTGTAAATAATTAAAGTTTCTTAATGAATGTGGCTTGTATCCACAGATTATGGGAAGGGACAAAATCCAGCAGAAAAAACTTTATCGTTCTTGCCTGAGTTAATTTTTCAATTCTACTTCTAGGCAAGTTTTGACTTTTTCTTTGAATATCACCTATGTAAATTCACAAGCAAACTATTTGTAGGTTATGCAGTTGAAGAGCAATCAGAAATCAGGCTTAGGCCCTGAAATGGCCATTTGGTGTTTGGATCACAGCTTCAGAATAGTGGAAAATAGTTTTTAACAATACAAGATATGTTCATTCTCTTCAATTCAACTAAAATTAGTAAAAGCATGGTGGCTTAAGGAAATTACACTTAACATATAACTGTGCCTATCTCGTCAGTTGGTATTTTGTATAAATATTTCTGATTTGATAAAATTGTTGGGACGAATTTGTTATGAGAGCACATGCTTTTCATGTTATTTTGGATACATAAAACAAGACCTCTGCTGATAATGCCAATTTTATTAATGTTCCCTTGATTTTTAAATATAATTTCTTCTAGCGTTATTTTCTATTTTAATCGTTATTGGAGATAAAAATATGTACAGTTCAGGACAACATCATATGAAATAGCTCATAATAAATTGTAACATCAACACTCAAATCTCAAACATTTTTTAATAATAAATAATAAAACTACAATAGTTACAAGAATTTATTTTACAGTTGGTCAAATTTTATTTCAGCCCTGATTAACATTATTAACTAATTATGGCATTGAATATAGAAATTGAAACAATGGTACACTTTATTGTTTTTAATTTCAAATTATTTAAATAACCTCACTTACTCATTTAAACTAATTTATCTTTTAATCATAGCAGTACTTTTAAGTAAAAGTAGGACTGTTTTTATGAATGCATACTGTGACTGGTTTTATTGCATATACAAAATGGGAAAGTACCTAACTTATACCCTAAATCAGGGATGACGAAACTTGTCCAACCAGTATGCCATCAAAGGGCTAGTTGAATTTTGAATTAGTCTAATATGCCACATATTATTTACATTTTTAATGGGTATTTAAAAATTAAACTTGATGAATAATAAGTATTGTAATTAATTAGTCAAATAAAATTGTAAATATTGTGATAATGACTAAAATAAAAACAAAGAAAATTTATTGTATTACATTTTTAAATTAGTGTTTTGGAAAAAATTAATTCCAATAACTTATAGTGAAAACATTTAAAGTAGCACCTTTAGTGAATAAAATGACATGTATCATATATTAAAACCAGAAACTTAGATAAGCCATCGCACTTTAGTTTGAAACATGTTACATTTTGCTAGCGAAGATATTTAAGTTTGGTTCACAACTTGTCTTCAACCGCACACCATTTATGCACTAAATTAAGGGTAAAAATGATTTCTAAACGTTAACTTACAAAGTTCATTGTGACATATCTGTTAAAATATTATTAACACTATTAAATTACATGTTTGGAAAAGTTTTATTCAACTAACATATTTTATTCTAAGGCACGTACAGTACATGATCAAACGCATTGCCAATAATCTATGCGCCTAAACATTGTGTAATACTTACATCCAACTTAATTTGGCCTAGGATATTATATATTTCCACAAAATTCTGCATAAAGTTTTGTTTTAAAACTTATTTACAGAATTGTTTCTTACTGCAGCACTCACTAAATGTAGTTATTTATAAAATGTAACCCGCCTCGGTGGCGTAGTTGGCTAACGCGCTTGTCGTGTTGAGCTCGACTGCTGAGGACGGGGAGATCGAGGTTCGAATCTCGGTCGGGTGAACTGAGGGTGGTTTTTCCTAAATGGTTTTCCACTCTCCCTCCACGCAAATGCGGGTTCATTTCCTCTAATTCAACCTTCCCAATTCCTAATCCATTAGCGTAATAAGTACTTAAAGCGTATAACCCGAACGGGTAGTAAGACGCGGTGCTAAATATTAATATATTATTATTATAAAATATATGTGCTGTGACGATGGTTAAGACGGCTCTCCGAACGCGACTTTAAGTTATGACATGAATGACGGGAAAATGGTGGCGTCATCGATTGTATGACGCCATTAAAAAGATCGATGTGCTCGAATTTCAGCCATACGACGTGCTACGGATGACATCTCGTAGCGGTGACGCGTCATAGAGATCCGTACTCGCCGTGCTGGTGTCTCAACTTAATGCCTCACCCACCCACTCTCTCTCTCTCTCTCTCTCTCTCTCTCTCTCTCTCTCTCTCTATATATATATATATATATATATATATATATAATGTAGCCACAGTTTCTTGGGCCTTTTATGAAAAACCAGCCACAGTATACCAGCCGGACGGAGATTCTAGCACCAAAATTTCCATCACCAGTAAACCCGACTAAATGAACTTGAAATTTAGACCACGTGCCCACCGATGCGAGCTCCCCTGATAATTAATTTTCAGCATTGTTGTTAATCGATCCCGAACTAATCAGGTCAGTAAATTATATACCCTAGATTTTGTCTATCAATTTGACCCTAGGCAAAACATTAATTCACTAATCTAAAGGGACAATAATATATGTTTAGATATTATATGTTAAATGATTCGCCGTGTTAACTAGTGTATGGGTCTAACGCCCCAATCTCGTGTTGGACTAGACTACCGAAACTGGGGAGATTAGGGTTCGATCCCGGTCGGTCGCACTGACGGTTGTTTTCTCTAAAGGTTCTTTCACTCTGCCTTCATGCAAATGATGGTGAATTTCCTCTATATTAAACATTACTAATTTCTAACAAATTAGTGTAATTAGTGCATATGCGTATAACACAAACGGTTAGTAAGGCACGGTGCTTAAAAAATGTATGATACATTTATATTTGATCCTTTGGCATAATGTAAAGTCCATCATAGAGTTATCATGCTTTATATCTAAAACAAAAAAACACACTTTAAACAACAAAACTACTACAGACAGGTAATACAGGATATTTCACTTGCTCTTTGCCACTGAAGTTCCCTTATAACTTTCAAAACAATGGATGTAGTTTAGTGAAATTTGCTACGGACATACTTTGGTGCATGAGAAACATGATTATCTCCTATTACAGTAGCCCCATAGCTTATTTGTTGCTGACTGACAGCTGCTAAACACATGATTTTGCAGATCATATGGTTCGGCGTAGGGATACATAATTTGGTCTGGGAACTTTCCTAAGCCATCATCTGTCAGCTGTGAGCTATCAGCCAGCACCAAAGAAGTCATGGTGCTACTGTAAGTGTTGAAAGTGGGTGCCATTAGCATCAAAGCATGCCTACACACTCCTCTCCATGTTATTGAAGGTATTCACCAACACATCGGGAGTCAGAGCTTCAATTCCCCGCCTTTTTTTTGCAGTTCCATGCGAGTCCGTAGTTTGTTGCGATACACTTTCCCTTTAATCATGCCCTATAGGAAGAAATCCAGTGGAGTAAGATAAGGTGACCTCGGTAGCCAAAATCCCTTAGAAATGACACGATATTCAAATAAGAAAACAACTTCAGCGATTCTAACATTGGAGGTGTGGTAGGTAGCACCATTCTGATGAAAATAGCCAGTACGGAGCTCTTCGTCGTTCAACTGATTCACAAACACATGGGAGATTTCCAAGTAAACTGCGGTATCCACCGTTGTATTGAAGAAGATGGGGCCAATCATGCGGTGCCACGACAAAAAACAACACACCCCAAATTTTTCATCAGGAAGAGGTGTTTCAAGCAATATTTCAGGTATCTCTAGCCCACAAACTGGTATTTTGTAAATTGACAAACTAATGAAACCAATGAAAGTAATAATTGAGTCTCTTCACTTTTCAGGAGGTTTCAATTCATGAGTAACAGTAACACTTTATGCATGCAGCTTTGCTTTTTTGCTGCCCGTTGCAATGTGCATGTGGAAGCCCTCATCTTCTGTAACAGTTTAGGCAAGTCCTTCAGTGGGGAGGTCAGCAGTCTATTTTTAACCTCCTGTACCGTTGTTTCTGGCATTTCCAGACGTCCTCCTTCTTGGACATCCAACAATGTTCTCCTGGTTTCCAATTTATTCACCAGCTAATGAATGGAGGATTTTACCGGTGGCTTTCAAACCCCAAACTACACTTTATATGATCTTTGGCACGCCTTTATTGATGCAGTTTTCCAGAACGTGTGGACAATAAACATCTGATGTTTCAATGTGTACCACTTCATACTCTGACTGTTGACAATCCCGTAACAACAACAACAACAACAACACAGTCAGATGCGTTACACCAACTACTGAGGACAGCGACCACGCAATTGTTCTTCTCTTCGCCCAGACACCCCACACGTGCTGGAGAGTGTCCTTCCGTCTCCGTGCTTCTCATTCACCAAAGTATGTCCATAGCAGATTTCACTGAATTGCGTCCATTATTTTGAAAGTTATAAGGGAAGCTCAAGGGCCGAGAGCGAGTGAAACATACTGTATATTAAAAATATTGTTGCAATAAAATCCGCTTAGTAAGGCTTAATTTTAAAACAGCCGTACTTTCAACAACAAAACTACTACAGAGAGATAATAATATTACAAATATTAATATAAAACCCGCTTATTAGAGCTTTGTTCTAGAACAACCACATTTTCGCCAACAAAACAACTATATTATTATTAGCACCGCGTCTTACTACCCGTTCAGGTTATACGCACTTACGCTAATGTGTAATGGTAGGGTGTTTATGAGATTAAATGGAGGACCTACATTTTAACTGGAAATCCGAACCACGTTGGAGGCCTGGTGGCATTCCCCACATTCACAAGTTGTGATTAATACACGTATTGTCAGAGGTGAAGGAAGGGTTTGGTAATCAGATAAATCTGTGCTGGAACTGAGAATTTAACCCCGGACCCTAGTGCAGAAGTTCAACACCTTACCCTTAGATTACCAGGATAACTACAATAGATATGTAATATATTACAAATATTATTGCAATAAAACCCACGGTATAAACGTCAAGCTCATTTAGAACCGTATTTATGGTCAAGATTCAGAGATAATAAAATTCCTCATTCGACCTGAACTGCTTGTTATTCTTATTCTGAGAAATTGGTTGACTACAAAGACTAGACTATACAATTAATATGATACTTTGATTTGCTCGTTAGGATGAGGTCAGGATTCTAGCCCAAGTCGTGTGATCTTTCTGAAATAGTTTCATAATTATATTCTACGCAAATTTGGCTAAACTTATGTTTAATTCTAACTTACTCATCCCGAGACCATTAATTTGTTTAATATATACATATATATTGGATGGGTAGTGAAAATGCGGAATAAAATACAATTAACAATACAATAAATTCTGCCGGGGTCAGTTTTCATACCTCACCATTAGATGAACCCAAAACCTTTTTTTTAAGTTTAGTTTTAGAATATTAAAGAGGATGACTACTAAAACGACTTAACCCAAATGTTCAGGTATGAGTTGGGTAGATGATATGGAAATACATTCGCATTAACATGGAGAAGGGGCGTGGAAAATTTCCACACCAGTATATCTGGTTGACACTCTAAGCTTAAGATGGGATGAAAGCGGACGCAAGAAAGGGTTGTGGCTCTGTAGTTTTTATGGCAAAACATTTTTTGGTCAAAATAAATAAAATATTGCTCCAGTACAAATATATAATTTAATTTTTTTCACATAGTAGCCTTAAAATTTCTTGAATATCTCTTAAGGGTGTTCTAGAATTTAATGACAACTGTTTCCCTTAATTTCAAAAGTTTATAGATAATGCCACTACGCTCATGACAAATATTCAGCAAATGTTGATACCAACATGTGAATAAAAATAAACAATTATGTTTATACCGGAGCAATTTTTTTTTTGTCAAAAAAATGTCTTACCAAAAAACTGCAAAAACACTGGCCTTTACTCGCGTCTCCTTCCATCATTATTATTATTATTATTATTATTAATATTAATATTAGCACCGCGTCTTACCACCCGTTCGGGTTATACGCACTTACGCTAATGTGTAATGGTAGGGTGATTATGAGATTAAATGGAGGACCTACAGTTTAACGTGGAATCCGAACCACGGTGGAGGCCTGGTATTCCTTCCATCCCACCTTAACCCTTCCCTCACAGACATTTAAGGCTATTACGAGTCTAACACCTTGGACCACGTAGGTATCGATGTTTAAAGATTGATTCTAACACAGTTAAATTTTTTTATATTAAGATAGTTGGATATGTTCCGTTTCAATCAGATCATTCTGGAACCGTCCAAAGCTTTGGCGGAGTAATTATAACGTACGTTTAATGAATAGCAGTTACAAGTTAAGACTCCCAATAAATGAAGAGACAAAGAGTATATGTAAATGTCAATGACCGTGTTTTTTTTAAATAAATAATTCAAATTTACTCTTTGCCATGCAGGAAGTAGAGTACCCTTGATGTAGGGTCGGTTTCTTCACATATCCTAAACTACGAACCACCCACATCTATGGTAGAACCGTCTAGACGTCTCTCTCCCAATAGGCTGGAAGATCAGAGTTAGAATACCTAGGTGTATTGGGGTGGTTTTTCCTAAATGGTTTTCATCTCTCCCTCCACGCAAGTGTGGGTACAATTCCTATAAATTAATAAATTAAACCTTCCTCGGCTCTTGCATATTATCGTAATTAATACTTAGCCCAAACGCATTGTAAGTTACAATTTTTATAAGATAAAGTCACAAACCTGAATCGGTGGGCACGTGGATAAAATGTCAATCTCATCTAGTCTAGTTGGTAGGATAGGTTAAGTTGGGGTTCGAATCTGGGATAGGTGTATTGAAGCTGGTCTTTTAATAAATGGTTCCCCCACTTTCCATCCATACAGATAGTGGGTAAATTATTTAAAATATGTTCTAATAGTCTGGAAAGGTACTAAAATACCGTGAAAAAACAAAACAAGTTACATTAGCTTTGTGTCTGCACCCAACGAATTTTTTTTAATCATTGTGCCTTATAAGCCGTTCGGGTTATACCCCTATGTACTTACCACACTAATATATTAGGTATTAGGAAGGTTGAATTAAGAGGAAATGAGCTCACAATTGCGTAGAGGTAAAGTGGAAAATCATTTAGAAAAAAACTCCAGTACACCCAACCAGGATCGAGACCCGAGCTCCCCTTCTTCGGCAGTCTAGTCTATTGCGAGAGTAGTGCCTTAGACCATGCGGGCACTGAAGTAGGTCACTGAATAATTGTTCTAACTTTTATCTGATTCATCCTGTATATTAAATCGAAAATTTGCCTTACTGAGATAAGTCTATAATTAAATTCAACTTTCCTTGAGATACCAATTGGCATCAGCTGTTCAAGTCTCACTCAGTCACGAATAAGAAATGTGGCTGAAATACTTACACTACCTGTCCCAGTTCTAGTAAAATAACCCACGGTGACAGCCCGAAATCGAGCATTACCGACCGAGCGACCGCCATCTGTTGGTGAATATAGCGCCAACTTGCACGGATAGAGGGTGTCATGTGTTCAACAAAACGAGTTAATACCAGTATTTTTAGACCAGAGCTGCTAATTATTCATTCATGTAGCTCCTTATTTTTCCTCAAAAGGATAAGTTTACCACACTCCATACCCCCTGCATCACAGAAAAAATAGAAGTGACGGGTTTTTAACATAAGACCTTTGGATGTACAGGAACTCTGACCACTAGACCACAGAGGTGTTCATTTATGACAAACCCTCTTTGGTGGTTGTATGGGCTGAAGCACTACTCTCGCAGTAGCTTAAACTGTTTATAACGGGGAGCTCAAGGTTCGAATCTCGGTTGGGTATACCGAGTTCTTTTTTCTCCACGCAAATTAAGGTACACGTCCTATAAATATAGCCTTCTTCACCCCTAAAATCATTAGCGTAATTAGTACATAAGCGTATAACTCGAATGGGTAGTAAGACGTGGTGCTAAAAAAAGAGTTCTGGCCAAAGTAAATATAATTATTGACTTATCCTTAAATATAATTATTGACTTATCCTTAAATATAATTATTGACTTATCCTTTTCATCCCAAATTTTGACTTACTATCTTTCCAAGGCAACAAAGCTCTAATATATGCTTCGCGAATATACCGTGGCATTGATAGAGGTATACGTCTCTATCTAATATATAAGGCTATATTTGTTAATTTGAAAACCCATATAATAAACCATACACCCTAATAAATTGTGCCAAAAACCTATCAAAATGAAATATGGATGAGTTTTTGTTGACAAACTGAAAATACCTTTCTACATTTATTCCTCACAACGCATCTGCCCCTCTCTTTATGACCCAAAAATATTTCATTTTTGGTCAGAGTAAAGATAAAAGGAATGAAATAAATATTTTTTTTATGTCCGCATCCAAACAGCCGGTTCTCATTTTTCTGACCTATCATTCATTTTTACGGCCGTATATGAAAATTCTAACATGGCAATATATAGTACAGGCACATAGCATCACACACTCGCGGATACATACACATAACAGGAGGAAATACAAAAAAATACAAAGATAAACCAGGAAGGGAAAAATTAGTAATAAATTAATTTTCGGGACATTGAATGATTCAAGGTTGTTGACCTGTAAATATATATGTTTGGCAGAATGCCACACTCGGATGAAAATAATATGAGTCTCTTGTGTGTAGATAAATGTGTGATCTATGATACATGTCTCATATATTATTAACAAGGTTTGGACAAACAATGGCTTGCTACTGGCTATGACTCCCTGAGGTATATTATTGGATAAAACCGAAAATGTTCCTAATACATTTTATTGGGATCATAAGAATGACAAGGAAATTTTCCGAAATTATATGTAACTTTAACTATGAAACTTCATAAAATGGGACCTACAATTAGCTAGAAGATTGGGATATTTTCAATTTAATTTATTAAAATGCTTAATTAACGGTTTTATGGTTTTATGTGCTATATAATCCAAAGAAGAAGAATTTTAATTAGCGATTTTAAAAAATTGTTGATTTTATAATCATACCATTATGCTTAATCAGTTTTTTATAGAAGTTATGTAGAGGTCGTGCCTTTCAGAGGAAATACATTGCTGCTTATGTTATTATGCTAATAAGATCTTATTAATTTTTATACAAGATATTGACACGGTTTTAATATTATACCACACATAAATCTAATATCTTATTGGACCCCTTAAATGTATTGTAAGAATAAAATAAATATTTAAAAATTAATTGTAAAAGGATGTACTATTACAATATTGTTTTGATTAATATATTTAAAAAAAAAATTAAATATCTAGCTAAATGTTTACTAAATATATTGGCATTAAAGTTTTTAACATTTTAATTATATAATAAACACACTTATTAATGTTTTCATACAAATTTACTTTTCAACTAAATAAGTCCTTGCCAAATTGTTTAAATCTTTTAGTGACTCCAATTTAATAGAAATTTTAATAAAGTTCCCCTTTTTAGCTCCTACTATTAAAAGCCTAAATTAAAAAGTATCGCTGTTATATTTGGAACTCACAAAAATATATTATAGCTTTATATATATATAGATATATA
>CABFVZ010000478.1:90737-161524 GCA_902151445.1 Timema monikensis | reverse complement strand
TATATATATATATATATATATATATATATATATATAATTTGTTCATAAACACCTTTTATAGCCTATATTGTATTATAGACTAAACAAGATATTATTGAACAAATGATACAACCCTTTAAGAGAGGTAGGTTGGTGTAAATAGAACCATTTTATAAAAACAATCCATAACCAAAGGGGATCCCTTCTAGGTGAGAATGTAGATTGAAATGCGCAGTTACAGGTAGCCAACTGTTTTAACTGTAGTGTGATATTACCCGCACGAGTACTGGTTGTTGTCTCACTAAAGTTGCTGCACCACGTACTTACAAAGTATTAGTCTGTGCTAGCCGTTGCTAACGGACTGTGAGCATGCTACAGTTACTATCACCCTGCCACGTATTTAACGACTAGAAATAAATGCCCATGTCACTGTGTTAAGTATTACATCATTATCCCTTGTGCTTTCCTGTCCCTACGCATTTCTGTCGCCATTTTATTCTCGAAGGGATCCCCTACGAATATGGATTCCCTGTATTAAAATGTTCCATTTCCTCCAAACTACCTCCCCTAAAGTTTTGCATCCTTTGTTGAAAGTGTATCCGAAATTGGACATAAATACATCAATATAAAGTCCCTTTTCTTTCAAGTTTTGTAAACAAATATTTAACATACATTAGTATTTTGGCTCAAACTTTTAGTTTTCTCGCGACCCCTGGTAGAGAGAAAGTAGTGTGAACGTTAAAAAATCCATTCTGAGATTTTGATAGATGTCGACGTTTCATACCTTTAAAAACCCAAAAGAGATTTTTAAATTTTATTTCTGCCAGTTTGCCTGATAAATGGCCTAGAACCGAAACCATTTTATTTGTCTGCCTAAATCTGGGAGTATATAGTTTTTACCAGATTTAGCAGACGTTTGTTGAACTATTAAGCTTCCCTTAAAACTATAGATAGTTTACTAAAGGGTGTAAAAAGAGAAAATACACGAAATTTTATCATAATTGGCTACCTATAACGATTACGTATATTTTAACAGTTTCAATCAAAACAACAACAAACAAAATTGCCTATTTAATTTTTCAGGAACTTTACTTAGAGGGTATTTTGCATAAGTTCGATATATCTAATATGTATGTATTATTTTGCATACATACGCAAATATTTGAGATATGACCAAATCTATAGTTGAAAGTCTTAATCATATTAAAAATAGACAAATTGTTTCCAAAGATTGTTTATTAAACAAAAATTTTCTGAGCTGTAAGCAAACAGATTATTAAAATAAAGGTTTAGGAAATAAGGAACTGAATATTTACAGAGCTTTTATAACCTAGATAATCAGGAATATCTTTAAAATAAACACTATAAAATAAGGATGGACTCTCGAAACTTCCAAAGCTATTAAAAAAACTTAAGCTTCTATATAGTGGTGAGAGAAAAATTAAAATAAATACTCTCTTCTGAAATTACGTGTTAGATCGTTATGCTTCTCTTTTTACTGGTTTTTCATTATGTAACTGTGACACTGCATATTATTTTAGCTATACTCTTTGGTAATATTTGATGATATTTTTACCCTCATTATATTTCTTAACAATTTTTATTATTTTGTTTAATTTATCTTCAGAGTTTTAATTAAATGGCCCAAGATTTAGGTGAAGGCGCGAGAAAGTTTGTTCGTGACGCTGTTTCATTTTATTTTTTTTCGTAAGAGTAGTAAATATTTTGATAGGTTTCATAGTTAAAGATTTAATCCTTTTTTATATACCTACAAAAGTACATAGCTTAAATATCAATAAAACCATTATTAACATTTGAACCCCTAAATCTTAGTGACCGGAAAACCAAACAAGACTAGATGAACGCCCTAGTATGCATGACTATCGGATGTGGGTTGGTCTATTCTTAATAATCAAAAATTGTTGAGCATCATATTTGTGATACACAGTTGTGAAAAAAAGACCAAACTATGATTAATAATACTGTAATACCGTTTCCAAAGGAATATGGGATATCTCTCAACTCACTTAAAATTTAACAAGTATTTTAATTCAGTTGTATTCATGTCAAATATATCCATCGTTTGGGATGTTTGTTCAACAGTTTAGTTAGTGAAAAGTAGCCTGAGGGTCAACATAGATATTTATCAAATATAACACTGGTTGATAAACGTCAATTAGATTATATAGAAGCCACACCAGCTGCTGGTAATCCAGATTTGTGAAGTGGTTGGAAAGTAAACGTTAAAAAAAAAAGTTGATATCCTATGTTTTATGCTAAATAAACAAACAGAAGCTATTTGATATGTGTACAGCTATATAAACATTTATGGCTTTCTCTCCATGAAAATAACAACAAACCTTTTCTTCTTTGTTTATACCTGCCAAATCCACTAGCCTGAAGAGAGAACTCATTTCCCTTTTCCAATAAATAAGAAAGTAAAAAAAGGATAGTAATCAAATAAAAACACACTCTATGTATATATAATGTTCCGAGTGTTACTAGAATTTCAGAATTTAGTTAAACTAATTGGGTAGGGATTATCTATTAAGACAACTAGAGACATCTTCATTGCACCCAAGTGGAATTAAAATCCCGATCTTTCATCCACAGAAATCCAGTATAATGTCAACCAAACGCCTTATAAAGCGTGTCTACTTGTGTCAGTATGTTATCAATGTTAGTCTGTTAAAACGAGTTAAATCATTCATCTTAATACATTTTACTACTGGGCGATAATATATTTTTTCTAATTAGGATAATATTCCAATTTATTTAAGAATATTTTAGCAATCATTGATAGATTCATTCGTACTATCTTTGAAATTATTTTATTAGTTACAAACTCATTGTATGGTACTTTAAGCTATTGAGATCCTGGGTTTGATTCTCAGGAAACCCTGAATCTTTGAAATTGTGGTTTCCTCTTATAAAGTAATGAATTGCATTTTATATAATTAAATTAGCTTGTAAGTAATGTATCTATAAAATATGTTGGTTATTAATATACTATCAAAATACTCCTAATTAATGGGTTACACATTTATTTTAGAAATATTTTTCTTACATTATTATTAGCACCGCGTCTTACTACCCGTTCGGGTTATACGCACTTACGCTAATGTGTAATGGTAGGGTGATTGTGAGATGAAATGAAGGACCTACAGTTTAACGTGGAATCCGAACCACGGTGGTGGCCTGGCATTCCCCACATTCACAAGATGTCTTGTCAGAGGTGAAGGAAGGGTTTGGTAATCAGATAAATCTTTGCCGGGACCGAGGATTGAACCCCGGCCGCCAGCTTAGAAGTCTGACACCTTACCCCTAGACCACCAGGTCACCCTTTTTCTTACAACTTCTACTAACAGACTAGGAGAGAACACACCCTTATTGTGATGGCATCATTCTTAGCATACGTACACTCTGGCTCCATGAACATTAAATTTCTCTTTATGAGTTTTACCTTTTCATCCTGGAAAAGTATTGTAATCGTAAAAATTTTCTACCATGAGATTATGATGGAACAATGAGATTCTATGTGACCCAGAACACCAAAAATTTATTTTACAACACTTCGTCTCCATGTCTGTACTTGAGTCTACAGAATAAACTATTTGATGGATTTGGTTTATTTAATAATAATAATATCGTATTTATATAAGCGATGTTAGGGCTAGTGTATTTTCTTACACTTAGCCACGATTGTATAGTACTAGCATACTTTTGTTTGTGTATTAGTAATATGATCTTCATAAACAAAATCATATATATATATGTAAAATAAATCTATCTAAAGACACATATTTCTACTTAATTAGGCCAATTTATGAACATATTTAAATATAAATAAATGAATAAATCATCACTAACTCAAGGATAAAAAACGAATAAACACAAATAAACACACTCAATAATACAAACACACATATATATATATATATATATATATGTATGACAATTGACAATTGACAATTATATTATAACTGCACGGGATTCAATTTTCAGAATATGATATCTAAGTGGTGCTAGCCTCACTAAAATGCATAGATGATAGCTTCGGCTATCTGATTCATGCCTCTTAAACTCAAACAAATAGTTGAAAAATAAGCATAAAACGAGAGAGAATTAGTGTTTATGTAAAAATATATCAAATAGATAACTAACTAAAGGCCTGCACTTGTTTTAAAGAGCACATCTTTTTAAAATATTAAGTTCAAGTTAGATTATCTTGAAACAAACAAAAATAAGCCATCATTACTAAATTATTGTCACTATAATAATTATTCGACGTACCCTAAAGGGTTAAAATTCTCCGAAATACATCAAAAGCGTTCCAAGAACGAAATTCATCACAAATAAAAATAGAGAAACTTTAAGTTAAGATTTGTGAAAAGGGACTATTATAAGTATGAAAAGGGTCTTGTGAGGAATGGAGGATATCTTGTTATTAATATTTCCTCTCTTGTTACATGACAATTTGTATACCATCTATCAAGTCGAAGCCTGTCAAGTTTGTTAACATATTTATAAATAATATCACGATGTAGAAAGTTAAATAAATGTACATCTTACACACATTAGTTGAAGTTTTGAAATATCCTCGAGAAATTTACTGTAAAGTTCAAGTAAGCTACATGGCAGTAGTCAAAGTGAGAATACATTGCATATGTAGCCACCGATTTTTTTAAAAGCAGCAGGAAAAAAAAGTTCTTGAGCAGCTTTTATAAATTAAAAGTCACAAAAACTGTTTTACAAATTATATGTTTCTTAGTTATATTCACGTGAGACTATGATTAATACATAGGCCCAGATTTTTGACACCAGGAACCAAAATAATTAGCTATTTATTCTATGTTACATTAGGGATGACGGAAATATTAAGAATTTATTTTATTTTATTTGAACCTACTCGTATAATAGTATACTGATATTTATCAGCATTAATAAACACTCCATAAATGGTTCATATGTGAATTGTGGAGTGTTTACTGCATTAAGATTAGTATTGAGTAGCAGTAAGGAATTATTTTATAGCTGTACAGCCAAAGACAAATTAATATTTTAACATTCACTATGAATATAAGTAAATTAATATTTTAAAATCGTCTGCGTAAAGATTATGTTTGGTTTCCTTAGAAGAATTCAGTAGGTCACTAATACTCATTGGAAATAAACACTCTGACCAAGAACTTACCCCAGTGGCCCACATCTACACTACATCAATCTGAAAGGGATTTATCGATTGAAACATGATGCTGTCGCTCATGTAGTTATTATCTAATAATTCAATGGAAAGATTTGTCAGTAAATTTAAAATATTATTAAGCTTTAGCTAATTATATTTAATGATCGTGAGAACTGAAAGCTTGTTTTAAATCTAAGCGTGTAAGTAATATGGTTGATGTCTATTGTTTTCTCATGTCATATGAAATCCTTATTGTTACACAAACAGAAGATTGTTGGCTGTTAAATATCTCTATATATTTGAGTAAACAATCTGTAATATAATACTGTTGATAAAGCTGTAAGTATTCTTATTGATATGATTATAATTGTTTATATTTATGTACTAGAGGAAGCAATATTCACGATAGGCCAAAATAAATCCGTTTTCCGATTATTCTGAAAGAGTTCAGTTCATAAAGGATGATTACAAATATGATTAATGTCATGGACAATTATTGTTAACAAGAATTTTATAGAAATTATGTCTCTAGCCTGTACTAATGATTGAAAGGTTTTTATTAAATGGTTATATCTTTTGGTTCGAGATAAAACATAATCTGTAATTTACTCACGTCATTTAAAGTATAGACATTCACAAAGTGTTTATTTGATTAATCATGAGTTCGTTTTAAGGTTGGCTCAAAATTTCGCCTAAGGCCCGTTCCCAAATGAGTTAGGTCTTTCCACATAGTGCGAGGTGATGATGTCTGTGATAATAATAATCCATGTGGGTGATTAATTTTAGTTCTCCTCATACATTGTGTGCATCCATTTTGTAAACTGAATGTATTGTTCAAATTACTCTCCAGTGGTGTCAAGTTTATTCCTGCGACATTGTTTGAAACGTTTAAATATGGCATCACAAAGAAAATATTGTCAAAAACATCCAAAGAAAGGATAGTCAAGTCACAAAATAAGTCAGTAAGGGGGCATGACTGTCCAATACCCCAATTACCATTTTATTTATATAAGGCAATTTATTATAATGAGGTTTTTATTATTGATTTTATGGCAGGAAAGTTGAGAAGCATCTCCCAACATGAAGTTCCTACTTATATTTTTTAGGATGAAATTTAAGAATATTTGAACAATACGATAAGGAATTTAAATCATGAAATTACAGTTCTGGTGCAGCCATTTGCACCACATTTCAATACTTTATTAGCATTAGCTATCACGCGAGATTTTGAAGTTTAGTAAGTTGCTTGCATTAGTCATAGTTTTAAAGTTACATAGACCAAACAATAAACAATTGTGTGTTTATCAGGTAAATTATATATGAGGGTGGTGTCTGAGTCCTCCACGACTACCACGTGATCATCTCTACTTCAATAGGGTATCATTAATTATGTTTCAAATTGATTCATGTAATTTATTTTGGAGGGTTTTGTATATTACGGTAAGTAATATATTTTTAGTTGACACAGTAAGTTATAGAAAAAGATTCTCTCTGGTGGAATTATAATGAGAGTTTCAGGATGGCATTTCCTTAATATTAATATCACTTCTGATATATTCTGCGACTCTTCCCCATCCTCTTTTTAATATTAATATAACTTCTGATATATTCTGCGACTCTTCCCCATCCCCTTTTTAATATTACTATCACTTCTGATATATTCTGCAACTCTTCCCCAACCCCTTTTTAATATTAATATCACTTCTGATATATTCTGCGACTCTTCCCCATCCACATTTTAATATTAATATCACTTCTGATATATGCTGCGACTCTTCCCCATCCCCTTTTTAATATTAATATCACTTCTGATATATGCTGCAACTCTTCCCTATCCCTTTTTTAATTTTATTATAACTTCTGATATATTCTGCCCCTCTTCCCCATCCACCTTTTAATTTTAATTTCACTTCTTATAAATTCTGAAACTCTTCCCCATCCCCTTTTGTTCATGGTAATAGTGCGATGTGCTGTATGTAAACAATTTAGTCTGGAAGGTCACATCTCTGATATCAATTTAATGGTGACAAATTAGCTATAAGTACGTAAATGTGAGCAGGTAAGCTAGGATTGTGCCTCGGCACTACCATACTGGGGTGTCACGACTATTGTAAGAAATTACTTGTAACAATACAGCAAATGTTTATTTGTTGAGGAGGGAGAAGGGAGGAGACAAGTATTTCAGGCAAAAAGAAAAATTCATATAAGCAAACACTGGTTAAACTGAGTGGTGTCAGCTTATGAAACGCGCTAATGGTCATGTTAAAAATATACGGCAAGGCCAACAGCAGATTCTACGGATAAAAACCACCCGTTGACTAGTTTATATGCAGGAACACATGCATACGCTCACATAAACACACATTACACAAAGGTGTGGATGTAGGAAACACAATAAAAGGACAGTTTCTTTGCAGTTTTTATAACAAACATTTTTTTGACCAAAATAAATTAAATATTGCTTAAATAAAAGCATGAAGTTTAATTTTATCCACGTAGTGATATCAACAGTTCTTGCTTATCTATAATGAGCATGGTGGCATTAGATGAGAAACGTAATTGAATAGAAAAAATTGCCATGAATTATTGGAAAACCTTGATAAATATACAAGAAATGTTTGGGTCATCGCACTAATAAAATTAAACTCCATATTTGCACTGAAAAAATAGTTTATTTATTTTGGCCAAAATAATTTTTTGTTACAAAAATTGCAAACACATTAGCCTTTTCTCGCGTTCCCTACATCAACCCCTTAAATAAGAAGAATAAAGATAAACATACTATAGAAAAAAAACATATCCTAAAAATAACAAATTACATTCAATAAAATACATTTGCACCAACAACAAAAAATATTGATAATACAATTTTATATAAATGATGTGTAATGTAAAATGTGTGTTTCAAAATATTCCATAGTGTTGTAAATCTTACTTTCCGATTAAATGTAAGACTCAACTTCGAGTGTATTTCAAATTGAAAATTCCACCACCCTTGGACCAGCACCGACGCAGAACAAAGTTATCTCTCGTGACTTTCAACAGGCGTTGACGTTCATTAGTGGGTGATTAAGTTATTAGAAGTGAAGAAAGAGTTATTTAAAGCTCTTTTAGTGCAAAATACTGAATAATTTGAATTATAACTGACAAACTTAATAATATTAGACCGCTTACCCGCCTCGGTGGCGTAGTTGGCTAACGCGCTCGTCGTGTTGAGCTCGACTGCTGAGGACGGGGAGATCTAGGTTCGAATCTCAGTCGGGTGAACTGGGGGTGGTTTTTCCTAAATGGTTTTCCACTCTCCCTTCACGCAAAGTTGGGTTCACTTCCTCTAATTCAACCTTCCCCATTCATAATCCATTAGCGTAATTAGTACTTAAAGCGTATAAACCGAACGGGTAGTAAGACGCAGTGCTAAATATTAATTAATTAGACCACTTACCTTTAAATCATCGATTCAAATAGATTTATTTTGAGTTCACCTTTGTAAGAAACTGGCAGATTTATCTCGCATCCATTACCTTCTATTTAAAGGTTGTGTGATTATATCTCGAGGTTAAATAGTGATTTTAATCCTAGTTATAAAATTAAAGGGTTTACTGATGACTAATCTTTGAAAAATTTAAATTTTTTAATAATGAGTTAACACTTATGTTTTAAAATTGGATAGATAGGGAATGCTTTACATGATGAATAACACTACATACTTGTTTTTCAGAGTAAAATTCGTTTGAAAGTAGTTTACTGATAACAAATTTCGAAAAATTTGAATTTTCTTTTTCAAAAATTATTGATGATATTTTTGAAAGTGTGTATATAGATAGTGTTTAATGTGATAAATAATAATATTATTGTTTTCTTTTTGAGAAAAAATTAATTCAAGAGTACTTGACTGATAGACTTTAAAAAAAATGAATATAAAATGACAATATAACGATAAATTATATGCATATGGATTACATTATTGTGCATCTGTTGAGATAGGACCATACAAGGATGGGTCAAGCTAAGACTGCTATTTTTCTGGGTAAACGGAGTGTACACTGTAAAATGGTGTCATACCAAATATTGAATAAAAAGTCGATTTCAATCAAGTTTCATGACCTGAATAACTACATATCGGATATCATTAAAAACCTAAAGTGCTTCTTGTGAGTGTAATTACGTGTGTTTTTTTGTGTAAAAAGCCCGATGAAAGGAAGCCGCAATTCTCGTAAAGTAATCAATCATACGTTCCACGTCATCTCCTTAGATTGAGGACAGCAAACAAAAGTGTCCTAACACGTAATCTAAGTGTAAACTCATCAACCTGTTGCAATTTGTTAACCTTCTCCTGACCTCTTATACTTCTCTCCTTTTCATACATGATCTTGGTTTTATCAAACATCTTAGCTTTGTACACAAAACCTTATACGCCTGGAGTTATGATTTCCTGATACTTGATATCGCTTTAAAAATCTTTTGCTTACATTGTTTATCTGTTCTACATGAAAGAGAAAATAAAAACTCATTAATCAGCAACACGTCTTACTACCAATTCGCATTATAAGCATATGCACTAATTACGCTAATGGTTTTAGGGATGAGGAAGGTTAATTTAGAGGAGTACTCGCATTTGCATGGAGGGAGAGTAGAAAACCGTTTAAAAAAACACTATCAGTACACCCAACCTTGATTCTAGCATCGATCTACCCATCATCAGTTGTCTAGTCTACCGTGAGAATAACGCTTTAGACCATGCATCCACCGTAGTGGATAAATAAATAGTTAATTTAATAGCGGCAGGTACACGAAATAATAAAATTAAATAGTATTTTGTTCAGTAGGCATTTAAATGAAGATTTATGTTTATAGTTTTATATGTATAAAAAAAGGTATATGAAAGTTTTGCTTGAAAATGAAAGCTAGCAACCAAGATAAAACCCGTATCGATGAGCTGATCTTATCTGATTTTAAGGGATAGTGAGGGGAAGATAGGTGTTAGAATCCCGTTAGGTTGTACTGGGGTGCTGATTTTGTCAAAATGGTTTTCCACTCTACCTACATGCAAACGTGGATACATATCCTCTACTTTCTTCACCCTAATATTATAAGTATATATATCCCGGCTGATCACTAAGATAGGGTGCACAATCTACCCACTTGGTCCATGTGTGAAGATGTAATAATGAAAACCACAGAAATAAAATATAAAATTAATTAATTAATCAAAATTAGACCATGAAAGAAATAAATAAAGATTTTAAGGTATCCATCAATTTAAAAACATTTTTTTAAATTTTTTATTTATAATGATAAAAAAAATTCTTGTAGGACATAACGTACTGAGAAATGCAAAATTAATTTTGGTTAAATTCTTCACGTAGATAGCATCGTGTTTTAAGATCGCTCTCAGAATAAGAATTATAAAAAGCTTTTTATGCATCATATATTACTGAAAGATTTGAGAATGCTTTGGACTTTTATTTTTTACATTAATGCGTGTCTGGAATATCTGCACTTAATTTAACTAATTGGGCCTATGAAGAAAAAATACTTTTACAGGAAATATTTTCACGCTTATGTGGAGGGAGAGTGAAAAACCATCTAGGAGAATTAAACTCCTTAAGTACACCCTGTCAGGATTTACAACCTAATCTTCACCTCTGACAAGACATCTTGTGAATGTGAGGAATGCCAGGTCTCCACCGTGGTTCGGATTCCACGTTAAACTGTAGGTCCTTCATTTCATCTCACAATCACCCTACCATTACACATTAGCGTAAGTGCGTATAACCCGAACGGGTAGTAAGACGCGGTGCTAATAATAATAATAATAATAATAATAATAATAATAATAATACAACCTAAGATCACCAGTACCGGCAAACCATAGGCATACTAGGTTATTGTTCACACGTCAAAGCCTATATCTAATATTTTATTTTTTGTGTGTGAGTTCTTTAATCGGGAAAGTTATGTAATTTCTAGTTTAGTCGCTAAAAATGTTTAATGAGAAATACTGTACTTCTGACCTTAGCTCAGAATGTGTGCTATTTGTTTTTTTTTTTTCTTGTAACCTGTTTTACGACACGTTCAAGTTAAATGATTATTTACTAATTACGTTAAATGTTTTAAGTATCATGGGGTTATATTTAAAGGAAGTGTACCCATATTTGCGTTGAGTGAGAGTGGAAAACCATTTTGTAAAAATCACCCTTAATAAACCCGGGCAACATTCAAACCTTGATCTCTCCATCATCAATAGTGTAGTTTACTGAGAGATTAGCACGTTAGGATAAATAAGCGTATAATCTGAAAGTTAAGAAGGACGTGGTGCTAAAAATAATAACTTTACTCAAACCAAGTCATTTTTAACAAAGTCAATAAAGGAAATATTAAATATATTTGATTAAGGCTCTAGGGATGTATATCCTTAAGAAATGCCATTCCCATGAGATATTCTCTAGAGCAGTGTGAGGATAAGTAATTTCAGGCAGATGGTTCCCTATAATGATGGATCAAAGTAACCTTTTATTTCACAAGTACCTACAAATTTTGTCTTGAAAACAGTTTTGAGACCGATAGGAATATGAAGTAGTTTAATGGCAATGCGTTGAAATACTAAAACAAAAGCATGTATTTGAAATCTTCTGTCATATTTTAAATACTATAGTAAATTTAACTAAACTTTCTTTTTGAAAGTACAAGAAAACAGAGATTAAAGTTTTCTCATACAACGTGATCATTAGGCCCTTTATTTTATTAAAAAGATATATGATTGTAAACATAAAATATGGTTACAACTTTAAATACTATTTTGAGAATAACAAGTACGTGCCGTTGAGTCCAAGTATCTAGCATTATAATTTTATATTTTGTTTTTGTAAATATAAATGTACTAAAAGACATACATACATAGCATACATACATAACATACATACATAACATACATACATAACATACATAACATACATAACATACATAACATACATAACATACATAACATAAATACATAACATACATTACATACATTACATACATTACATACATACATAATCCCACGGTTCCCTTACGGGGTAGGCAAGAAACTGTGCATATAGCTCAAAAATAACAGCTCCGTACTTAATCCATCCTCACTAGCTTTACCCACCCTTCCCTATCCTATCACACTACCCTCGTTTCAACAACATCCATACACCTAGTCATACATGCTCCTTTATTCTTAAGGCTCTTAATGTTTCTCTTTTTCACACATTTGTTACGTCTTACATGGCATAACCCCTTCCCTTGGATCCACAAACTCTACCTTCATATTTTCCAAATAACGGAATTCATTTATCAAAGTAATGAGGAAAGGCTAAACCGTATCATTCATGTTTTAACCAAAGTGATTAAGTCTCTTCGATCTTATTATTATTAATAATATTATTATTATTATTAGCACCACGTCTTACTACCTGTTCGGGTTATACGCACTTACGCTAATGTGTAATGGTAGGGTGATTGTGAGATGAAATAGATGACCTACAGATTAATGTGTAATCCGAACCACGGCGGAGGCCTAGCATTCCCCCCACCTCTTCGATCTTGTTTTTGCTGTGTTTATTTTAAACCCGATGTCCCACATTAAATAATTATTTTTTTCTGAAGTGAATAAAATCGCTGGCACATCAAGCTACCTAAATAATCATAGAATCGATACAGAACATTAAACTGCATAGGTGGAGGGGATTTAAAAAGAGAGAGAGAATAGAAACAATACAAGCGCATTAGCTTTAATTTTTTTTCATATAAAAAATGCTCTAGTGTACAACGAGTTGGTAGCCCACTGTATTTGAACTTTAAAATTGTATGTCCTCGACAACACTGCGCGGAAACTCAATTATTGATTTCTGTCCAAGCGTATCGGGAAATACTGTGGCAATGGGTCAGAGTCGAACGCTGATTCGCCCTCTCTGGAATCCCCCATACTCAGGACATCCCATTGAAGCACGTGCTGCAAATATTACCAGAGTATGTGTCGGCACAGCATTTATTAAGTAGCCCACACAGCTATTGCGTCATATGACTAAGAGTGCTCGTAAAGATATATCGTAACGGCTTTCTACTCCCTACATTTTCGAACTATATTTTTATTAGGGGTCTTTAGAGGGGTGGAAATCGCGGTAGAGGGAGGGGAGCGCGAAATAATAAAAGTGTGGCTAAGGAAGGAGATGGTGGCAGTTTTTATACATTTAATATCTGCAGCCTTACAGAATATTAGTGACTTACATTAAGTTAACTTTAGGACTAACAAAACGGCCACACCTCGAAACCATTTTTATAACCTTAATCGAAACATCTCCTCGGTCGGGGTATTTAATTTTGTACCAGGCACATCAAGGGATAGACTAGGTTTAAAGATCATCTAGTTCATTTTGTCAGTGACAGGTATTTCAGGGCTTGAATCCCGGCTGAGAGTAATGAGAGAGATTCTCCATAAGTTGTTTTTCACTCTACACTACCCACCTCTGACCCCCAACCCAATCACTTAAATTAGGACACAATAAATCTAAATTCTACCTTCCTATCTCCATTATACATTAATGTAGTTAAACCTGCTTCAGTGGCCGAATTGTTTAAGGTGTCATTATCGCAATAGACTAGACTGCCGATGACATGGAGATTAGGTTTTGAAACCAGGTTGGGTGTACTAATGGTAATTTTCTTAAATTATTTTCCACTTCCCCTCCACGCTAATGTGGGTACAATATTTTAAATTCAACCTTCTTTCTCTTAACCTTACTAGCGTAATTAGTAAACAAGCGTATAACCTAACCAGGTTGTAGGACTTTGTGCTAAAAAGCAAGTTAAAAGTTAAAAATGTGTTTATTCCAGACAAGTTGTTAGGCGCCGTGGCAAAATGTAAATATATATACAGGTACCTTGGACTTTTCATAAAGTTCAACAAAAATATTTTTCAAAAACTATATCTCAACGATTTATACTAATGAGAATCTAAAAGGTGTATTATGGAATGTATTCAAAACCTTTTAACATCCTTGAATGAAATAACATATTTAGGAAATAATATTTATAAAACAAAATTTATGGAAAATATATTTTAATATTAATATCCATCATTTATTTGAATGCCATTTATGCTTGAATTAATGTACCATTAAAGCGTTAAGTTAATTTTAACCCATTAACATGTTAATTTTTTTAAATTTTCAGCATCATTGATCTCTTAACTGATATTCGAAAGAAGGTGAAAATGTATACATAAAATTTAATTGCTTGCATATATCTGTATAACATGTTTAGCTAAAATTCGTAAATAAATTCAAATGTTAATCTGGTAGTAAAACAATCGGATCGAAATGTTTTTCACGTTGATCTTTATTTATTGAATTAAATCAAAATCTAATATTTATTTTGAGGAATAGTTTTACAATAAATGCATATTATTTTATCTTACTACTATATCTTAGTATTCTTTCGGGCGATAAGCATTTTTAATTACGTTCATAAGGTTTGAATTAAGAATAAATGTATATGCATTTTCATGAGGGAATGTAGTAAACCATTCAAGAAAAATCAACCTTAGTACACCCTGACGGGATTCAAATACCAACCTCATCAACAGAAAACCAGTATAAACAAGCCTACTATATTTTAGTACATGTGCCCATCAATTAGTGTAAGAAATATTAAATTTTTGAATTAGAAAATTGACACGCCATCTCTGAAAATATTTGAAGGAAACTTCATTATCTTTTCTTCCATTCTACACATTCGCTTATGCTACATTTCACTCTCTTTAGCTTGCCAAGTTAATAATGACCTATTACTGCCATTAAAATTAGATTACGAAGAAAGAAGGTCTAAAAAGAACCTTTGAGAACAAGCCAAGTTGAAATGTTGGTCAGATATGTAATAAAATAAATAGCCATATCATTATTAAAATTTCATAATTAGGAAGGAAACCTTTCTTTAGTTTAATTTTCATAATCCTTTTTTTTATTGAAAGTTCTAGTATACTCACTAATTTATTTTTTAAATTTTAAACTTATATTCTTCGATTTGTATGTTTTACTTATCATGATATATCTGGCTTTAAATTAAACATAATAAAAGTCTAAAGGTATTAACTATCCATGACATTATTAAATCAATACTAACGAGTTGTCTCGCTTTGTTGGTTTTATGGCTAGTTACATTTATTTCTGGTATGTACGTTTTTAAAATAAATATAATGCAATTATTTTATTGGTCATCTCTGATTGTAGAAGTAATTACTATTTTATACAAGTTACTACGATTTGCATTGGTTAGCATTGCTCTCTCAATTATAAATATACTAATGAAAGGTATTTAAATTGCATTTGTATTACTTTCTGATATATATTGATAACTACAAATTCAAACATATTTTATTTTAAAGTGAACTATTATGTTTTAGGACCAGCAATTTGACTCGTACTTCGCACGGGTAAGTTATATCAAACTATATCAAATTGGGACGTTCAACATCCGCTACCAACTTTTTGATAGTTCCATCATGTAAAATCCCAAGATACCTTAGGCAATCACAAACCAATCATGAAGATTATTAAATTAGCAGTAGTGGCTCGTAAGGGAGGGCACTGGGGCACCACTCACTTGTAAAATATTATTATTATTATTAGCACCGCGTCTTACTACCCATTCGGGTTATACGCACTTACGCTAATATGTAATGTTAGGGTGATTGCGAGATGAAATGAAGGACCTACAGTTTAACGTGGAATCCGAACCACGGTGGAGGCCTGGCATTCCCCACATTCACAAGATGTCTTGTCAGAGGTGAAGGGAGTGTTTGGTAATCAGATAAATCTTTGCCGGGACCGAGGATTGAACCCCGGCCGCCAGCATAGAAGTCTGACACCTTACCCCTAAACCACCAGGTCACCACTTGTAAAATAAAGCACAAAAGATGAAACAAAATATATTTTTAAATTCATACCAATTTTCTCATATTTTTATTACACAATGAAAAACATAAATTAATTTTTTTACGTAACTTTCCCATTTTATTGATTAAGTTAGTAAAGCCATAATTGCTAAAACGCGAGACAGCAAGCGCATCAACTATTAAAATGACGGTATTGTTCTTGCAGTCACTTTGAGGCTGTAGGGTGGCCAGTCGTCGCACCTAAGATATGAATGCATCAAAGGGTGGTTGCCTCGAAAGCTTAACGTCACTTCCTTTATCTAAGTGGTCGTTTACTATGTTAAGTGGACTGTGCTAGGGAAAATCCACACTACATGCCGTCATTAAACTGATCGCGCAGACATGAGATGGAGCCACTGTAATGCGCAAACGTTGGGAGGTGTAAATGTTAAAATTAAAGAGAAATATAAAAATACCTACTATATTTACTGTACGCCCACCAATCTTCTTCTAATATCTGGGCTGTGATAAATTTTTTGCCAAATTAAATGGGTTTGCCACCTATTTCTACCACTCTCCACCAGACAAAAGAGCAGCTTTATAAAAAGTAAGCCGTAAAAAAAATCTTGGCCCTCACAAACTAGATGGAATTTTCAATCCAGGATAACACAAATAGTCTTCATTCACAAGGAAAATATTTTGGAATATTTTTAAATATACAGACAGGCGTTTCAGAAATTTGTATCTCAAGATCGGTAACACAAACTGCAATGTTTGTTAACTTGCTTGAAAATAGTACTTTCTTGGTTTGGTTAAATTTTCACTCAGAGCCTCGCGTTGATGAATTATTTAATCAGTTACAAGTTTAGCAAACAGATCCAGTAATAATTCGTGCTGCTATTGAAAACTTCAAAGGGTGATAATCGAAATCAAAATTAATAATTTATATTTATTACAAAAAGAAGTTGTGATACAGCTTTGTGTCAAATAAAAATTGATTTACATTCAAAAACCATCTGTGTGGATTAAAGATATTTAAGTCCAAACACTTCAATGGACATAAAATAATTCTTTAGGTAGCTAATATTAACCAGTTTTGCAATGCATTTTCAATAATTGATGACATTTTGATGGCCCAAATGGGCTCTAAGATGTAAATCACAAACATTAGTTGAGAAATATATTTATAGGCATAAGCTGCTGAGTTTTACCATTCATCACACACACTGATATGGATTATTGCCTTAGACTTACCTGTACAGCGGGATGCCGACATCCTCTTTGAACCAGAACACCATGTAGACCTTATCATGGCCCGGAGGAGTGACATTGCAAGGTAGTTCGACACTCTTCCCCTCCACTGCCTGCAGGTCTACAACCACCACTGGAACACATAAGAACATCATGTAGACCTTATCATGGCCTGAAGGAGTGACATTTCAAAGTAGTTACACACTCCCCCTCTACTGCCTGCAGGTCCACAACCACCACTGGAACATACAAGAACATCGTGTAGACCTTATCATGGCCTGGAGGAGTGACATTGCAAGGTAGTTCGACACGCTTCCCCTCCACTGCCTGCAGGTCTACAACCACCACTGGAACATACAAGAACATCGTGTAGACTTTATAATGGCCTGGAAGAGTGACATTGCAAAGTAGTTACACACTCTTCCCCTCCACTGCCTGCAGGTTTACAGCCACCACTAAAATAGGTTACAAAAAGATTTTTATAAATTTGAATCAATGTGTTGGATTAGCAATCTTTGAGACGTTGTATGTAGTTAATGAAGCTGAACAGGGGAAGTAAGATAGCAGCCTTTTAGTGTGAGTTACTCAACGATGTTTAATTACATTGAGGGTAGGAATGATTCAAAAGAGTTAGCTTATGGACAATTTGGTACCGCTACAACCAGTATAGCACCCAATATAAACACGAGTAGTAGAAAGCATAAATAGTTAATAGCGTTGTGTTAAAATGATCAATTTAGAATGACTAATCTAATAGTAATATTAATCTAGTAGTAATATTATATCTGTTCATTATTACTGACTTATGTTTTTTCAAGGTTTAAATGGTTGCAAAGTCATGGTAATGGTAAAAATAAGAATAAAAGTAGGCTTAGTAATAATAATAATTATAATAATAATAATAATAATACCAATAATAATCTTATTTTCATGTTTTCATTTTTTGTAATAAGGGCAAGCCAAGAGTCAATACCCTAACACTAGCTGGCACTGATATAATACAAAATAACGCAAACCTGAGAAATATGAGGTATATTCTCTATGTATACAAGCTATCACAAGAAAACAAATTTAGTAACTAAATGAAAGTATAAAGAAGCTAAAAATGAAAAGAGATAATCCTATAGTAAATAATTATTTAGTGACATATACCCGTGGAAAGGTACAAGTTGGATGTCACTTATCAGATACTTTCAAAATACATAATGGATTGCAACTAGGAGACCAATTGCCACAATTCTTTCTAATCTAGCCTTAGAGTATCGTAGCAATAAAGATAAATCAAGAGACCAAGGAAAAAATTGGCATTATACATTACAGTAGAGAGATTAAAATACGCAAATGATTTAGTTTTTTAGGTTATAATGAGGAAGCTGTTTCAATAAATGAAAAGAATTTATTAGAAACTAGTCTAGCAGTGTACACCTAAAAGTATACATTACACAGAGAACAAAGATTGAATATGACAATTTAAATATTACTGTGAACGTATAATTTGCTATGGTTAATAAGTTTAAATATTTTGGAATAACGAATCTTCAACAATACTAGCGGAGAGAAGGGAAGCGATATTCCAATGTTTAGAAAGTGCTACAATAGTGAGCATAAATACATTTGGTAATGCGAAAAGGAAGGCCAGTGCCTTATTCAGAAAAAAAGAAAGAGTATTTAAAGGGTAATGTTTGCGACAAAGAACAAAATAGCAAAAATAAGAATATAAGGAATATGTATTTAGGTATGAACAGATATAGGAAATGTTATCAAGCTAGGTCACAGACAAGTAATAAACAGACTCTTAGACTTACGGGGGTTTTTCTGCGCTCCTTTTGCCAGCTTGAGTCCTTCAACACTGGGCTTCGCTAGTGTCACTGATTGCTGATGATAGGACTAACCGGAGAGATCCTAGTGCTGAAGAATTCAAGCTGCCAAAAGGAGTGCAACAATTATAACCTGGAGGTTGAATTGGGTATATTATTTGTCTGTGGGCTAGGGAAAATGTAGTGAAAGATTAGAATGGTAAACTTATGGAGATATTAATGAGGTGTTGAATTGATGGAACGAACTCTTCAGGAATATTTTGAATCGTCGTGAAGGATCCAGATTGGGTGAGGGTGCTGAAATCCATATTGCTGAGCCACAAATCCCAAACCCAAGTATTAGTGAATTCAAAGCTATTAGGATGTTGTAATGTCCGAACTTATAAACCCTATGTTGTTTCGGAAAGGAAGGATGAGAGTGCAATTTAAATATTTTATTTGCATTTTATATTTAAATTCAGGAACTATCTTTATTTTATATTATTTTTAATTGTTCATTTGCAGTTTAGAATATTTAAGCCCTTGGGCAGTTTGGAATTCAATACGTTTATTTTATTTTGAATGTTCTTACTGGGTGCATTGAACGATGAACCAAAATCGGAAAGAGCTGATCTAGCACTGTATTTTCATTCTAATAGAAATACACCTTTTCCTTAGCACAGGGCGGTTGCATTGTCCAGACAATCAGAAAGCCAGGATTCAAACTACTCTTTTGTGATAGGTCGAGATTGTCAGTTCAATCTGGTACAATAGTCGATGTCATCTGAATTTGAAAACGACGCGAGGCAGAAACAAACTCTGACTGTTACATCAGTAGGAGACGCTCAGTGACTGGGGTGGAGACAAGACGTGTGTTGCTTGTCGTCACATATTTAATTATGATATAGTGTACGATGACTAGCGTAGAAATGGGTCGTTTTTACAAGCTGAAGTTGTTAATTATCTTAGTAGTACATATAACAAGAATTCTTTATAAAAATAAATTAACATAAAAGTGATCAAAGTATATTTATTGTACAAGTAGGAATTTCCTTATATAATAATCACGTAGAGAAGGGAAGCTGAGCTAGCCAGGGAAAGATATCAAGGTTATAAGTAATCTTTTAGAATTCTTCAATTGACGAACCATCAAAGGGCTTTCATCATAAAAAAAAACCATTGACGATTTAATAATTGGCTACCCAACAAGGAATTTTGTAGGATATTATAAATTGCAGCCCAACAGTGCGTCTTTCAGTATAGAAGCCTCTCTACATATTATAAATTGGTGTCCATCGAGGGGCTTTTCTTGACTATTATATATTGGCGCCCAACGTGAGGAATTTAAGCTATTATAAATTGGTGACCAAACGCGAGGTTTCATATAGTTTTATAATGTTAAATAACCATAAATATCCATTTATAGATTCAATTCCAGCAGAGTTAATAATGGGCTTGGTCAAAAGTTAGTAATAGATATTCATAAATTGTTATGTTCCATATCGAACCATGAGATATTACTACAAGAATGGAATGACGGTATTATAATACCCACTTTTATAAAGAGAGATAAAATAGTATGTAATGACTATAGAGGTATCTCACTACTACCAAGATGCTATAAAATTTGATCTAATATAATTTTAATTAAATTGATGGCATAAGCAGACAAAATAGTTGAGGAACATCAATGTATGTTTCAAAGAAATAGATCAACAACAGATCCAATGTTTTACTATTCGGCAAATATTAGGATAAAAGTGGGAATACAATTTGACAGTTCATTAATTATAGAAATATTTTAAAAAGGATTATGATTCAGTTAAAATAAATAATTAAAATGAAATTTTATTCAAGTTTGGGATACCCAAAAATCTTGTCAAACTAATTGATATATGTTTGACTGATACGCGTGGCAAGGTACTGGTTGTATACTTTCAAAATACATAATGGGTTTAAACATGGAGATTCATTTTCCTCGTTACTTTTTAATCCATCCTTAGATTATGCTATTAGGATAATGCAAGATAATAGGGAAGGGTTAACATTAAACGGTACAATGCAGCTAATAGGATATGCAGATGATTTATCTTTGTTGGGTAATATTAAGGAAGCTGTTGCAAGAAATTCAGAAATGTTATTAGCGGCTAGTAAGGAAAAACTGTTTAGAAGCTAACGTTGAAAATACTATGTACATTATCACACAGATAACACAAATTTGGGGAAAATAATTAAAGATTACTACCAACAAAAAATAATTTTTTAGGGTTAAAGAATTTAAATAATTAGGAAAACTTTTAACTAGCAATAACGGTATTTATTTGGATATTAGGAAACGAATACAGTCGTGAAATGCATGTTATTACCCAGTCAGTCATTAAGTTGTTAACATCCCACCTATTGTCAATAAATGTAAAACTTAGAATATACAAATCAATAATTGTACCGGTTGTTCTATATGGGTGTGAATAGTGGTCTCTTAACTTACATGACGAAACTAAATTTAGGGTGTTCGAAAACAAGGTGCTTATGATGATATTTAATCCATAAAGGTATGAAGATATTGGGGAGTGTATAAGGTTACACAATGATATTTACAAACCCTGTATTCATCACAATATATTTCTAGAATAAACAAGTCCTATAGATTAAGGTGGGCAGGACATGCAGTGCTAATAAGATATTATAGAACCTTGTTCAAGCTATTGACTGGAAAAACCAATAGGAAGGGACCATTGGGAAGACATATATGAAAATGGGAGGATAACATTAGAATGTACCTGAAAAAAATATGGTGTAATGAGGTGGACTGGCTATAGTTATCTCAAGATAAAGATAGAGTGTAGTGAGGTGAACTGTTTAGAATTAGCTCAAGATAGGGATAGGGTGTAAAGAGATGGACTGGACAGAACTTATTCATATTATTAAAGATAATTATAAGTGGCATAATTTTATAATTCCTCCAATGAACTTTCGAGTTCTTATTTCTATAGAGTAAGTAAGTAAATATTCAGTATTGAAAAGTGTACGGAATGTAAATTAACAATGAAAAACTGAAGCTAACAAGACTATTCCAGAGATAATTAAAAAAAAATCAGCATTGTGGTGAGAAATCACAAGCGGAACCGTTTTATAAATTTCAAAGATTTTAATTGTGACAAACGTGTATTTTACACCGGAGATAAAATAAAAAATAGCAATGACCATGGCTGCTTTCAAAAAAGATGATACTACCTACTAGCAAACTGATCCTGGAGATGAGGAAGAAATTGGTGAAGCTCTACATATGGAGCGTAGCTTTTTATAGCGCTAAAACACTGACCCTAAGGAAATAGGGGCGTAAATATTAATTGGAAATCTTTGAGATGTGCTGCTGGAGAAGAATATACAGGATATTCGGAAACTCATAGCCCAAACTACATATATAGCTTGTTTGAACCAAAAGTAATACAAAATGCTAGTATCAATAAATTGTGTCCAGTGTTTCAGTATATGGCGCCGGGATGGCAAAGCTCCTCAAGCATGCGTGTACAGCAGGTTGCATAGGAGCTTTGCGCGTGGCACTGCACATGTAATAATAGCAAGCACTTTCTGTGATGTAGGACCGTTAATGATGACCCTCAGAACATATTCGCGTTTCTAGATGGACTGGTGTGTTGTTTTCTATTAAATGTGTTATTTTATGATGCTACTCCAAGTTGTCAAAGTGTTTAGTGCCCACGCCTAACTCCTATTCAACCTCTTGCACACGCATGCTTGAACAGCTTTGCTCTCCAGGTGCTGTAAGCCGAAAATTTGGACACAATTTAATGACATTAGCATAGTTTTACGAATCTAAGTGTTTATGGATTTTGTATTAATTTTGGTTCAAACAAGCAGTTTGGGGTGTGGGTTTCGGAACAACCTGTATAATTAATATAAATTGAACAGATCGGGGGACTAATGAAGAAGTTCTAAGAAAAATAAATAAAAAGAGAATTAATTTTTCAGATGATTTTATGAATAAATAATAATTTGATTAGTCACACAATGAGAATAAATTACTTGTTGAGTGGTATCACAGAGGGATTAGGGGACAGTAGAAAGGGGTCATGAAGACCATGAATGCAACTGATTTATTACCCAAAACAAGGAAATAAGATAAAGTTTAAGGATCTAAAAAGTGATGGTGTTGATGTGACATGCAGGAAGACTCAATTCGGACAATACAACAAACTAAACTAACGGTAGAACAACTAATAGTTATTGAAATAATTATAGGAATATGAAATGTTAGAGTTAAAGTAGTCTATTTTTATTATATAAATATATTTATTTTAGTTACACAAAGTTATTACTCAAAATTTGGCCTAAATTTAACTAAAATAATGCTGATTGTAAAATATATCCAAATAATGAAAGTAAAAACTCCACCTTACACAGAAAATATATTAAAAGTTTTAAAGATATTGGGTAAATCATTAATAAGTTAGCTACCGTGTATAATATAAATACATCTTTTAAGGTTTTGTTCACGCTAATTGGTAACATGTATAGTTAAATTAGCTATACATAATAATATACCTATTTGTGTACCGTACTCAAGTAAATACATACAAAATAACTATCAATAAATGGGTCTCTAACATTATATATAGTTGATCATGGTTAAAAGTAAATTAAAAACAAATCGATGCTTGGCTTAATTTTTTGATGTTTATTAACTATACCTTTATAAGACCATGTTGTAAACGCCCAACCAGGCAGGCTATGTCATTGAAGGTTGAATTATAGATTCAAACAAAATGTATTCAAACCCAAAATATAATAAGTTTCTATCATATTTATTTTGTATTAAGACAAATATCAAGAACAAGATGAAAACAATTTTTAAACTTTATTTTACCAAATTTGTCATCAAGTTTCAAATAAATATTCAACTTATACTATATTTGTTTGAATATTCAACTTGCCAATTTATTAAATTTTATAAAAAAAAGTAAGTATTAGTGGATAGTAGCTTTGTCTCTATTTTACAAGTGTATCTAAGATATTGATGGGTAATTAGTGGTTTTATGTAAAATAAAAATAGCTATATAAGTTTTAAAAAACTTATAAAATAATATTTTAACAATATAGACTAGAATATTATAATATAAAGTATTGTTGCATGGGTAAAACATTTACACTCAACTGTATTACTAAAAGTGAAATAAAAAATTAAAGAATGCACTATAGTAAAGATTCCTTGTAATATAAATATTTGATTATTAACGCCTTAAAGTTGAATATAAAACCGATGACCTACTTCGTTCAGAGCTGTTAGTACATATAATAACGCTAATACTCAAGACTAAACCTTTTTATCTATTTCTTGAGAGATTAAATGCAAATCACCCCACTGATATGAATAAACCATTAGATCTCTAATGTTTTAACAAAGCAAGATATATTTAATCTAATTTATTAACAGCACTGTCGTGAATAAACTTGATATATAATCATTAATTTAGCCCAGTGTTTATAATATGAGGAAAATAAATATTTATTTAATTATTTAACTGAAATAACAGTTATATTTATTTTCCATTTTAATTAAATGATTAAAGCAAGTGTTAGCTCGAATCTCTTGCCATGTGGACTAATTTTAAAGCCCGTCTAGTCTGATTTACCGGTAACGAGAAGATTGGAATTAGAATAAAGGCCTGGCCCTTAACCACGTGGACAACAATGCAAATTATATGACCATAATTATTTAACTATTCACAAATCATGAAATGACCAAAAACTAGTTTTATTTTATTTTTTTATATCTAGAGTCATTATGACACTCTACATTAAATTGTTTATACACGTAATTAGTAAACAATTACGTCGGTGAAGGAAGCAAATATTTTATAACGATACATTACTAAAAGGTTATGTCTCACTCTTCCTCTCATAATTTAGAGTGCCAAAAAAAATTACTTTATCTTTGTATATATTAGTTTGATTTCATGTTTCACAATTTGAAATACAATGTACACTTCTTTTTGATCTAGTACGTAATATCCGTTATTGACAATAATAGAATATTTGTGTTTCGATACGTTTCCGGTAATATTGTGGGAGGATTACGAAGCCATTGTGACATTCATATAAATACAGCCAACTTTGTGGTTCCATGAAACACTTTTTTATTTCATTAAAAAGTTGGTAGTATTCGAGTCAACATGAAACAGAATTTGTGTTTGTTAGCTCTTGCAGCAGTTTTAGCTGTCGTTGCGGTAAGTTGTATAGTATTAACAATAATAATTATTATAAAATAGATATTTATATATTAATAAAACACCTAGACTTCCTAAATAACAGTATTTTAAACAATATGCAATTATAAAAAGGCCTCGATCATAATACAAGTGATACTTTCCGTAGTTGTAATTTATTTAATTACTTACATTGAATTTCATTAACACGAATAGTACACTGTAATTATTTAATATGTATCTGGTCCTAATTAGACAAAGTTTCTCCTGTTTTAGACTTTCAATTCCACTCGTTAGATACTGATCTACAATTAATAAAGTATTTAGTAGATATATTGAGGTGTGGGTATTTAAAAATCCGGCATGTAGATGTAGATTGTGTTGGTAAATTTTGAAAATCCCTATTTTTAAATTTTCAAGCTTCAACTAAGACGCAAGGAAACGCGGTTTTTGGTAAGTGTTTCAGATATTAAATCTTATCAAATAATATCTTATTATAAACTTATGATTACAAATATATGTTATAGAAGTGTTTATTTAAGCCGAGCTCAATTCTATGGTTGTTGAAAAGTACATACTATTTTTAATCAGATATTTATGTAATTTGGTTTGTGCTTTTAACTGACTGGTAAGAGTTCATGAATGCATACTTAGATATTCCTAGTGATATTTAAAAGAAATTAATATATTATTTGTCTCACACAAATTATATTGGTTTGTCTCATTAATAAAATAATACATATCTGGTGAAAGGGCTAAGTGTTTATCAAGAGGCATGGTGTCTTGGGTAGAATTATTTCTTTAAGTCATGTGAATATATAAGACTTTATTTATAATTCTAAAAAAAAATCATAAATTATGTTCAAGATAAAGTGTTTATCTGATATTAAAACATAGTTGATTATTTACACCTTTGAAAAGTACATTAAGTTATATTAGAAATTGCCTTTTACTTCTGGTCTTGTGAATGTGTGGAATGCCAGGCCTCCACCATGGTTCGGATTCCACGTTAAACTGTAGGTCCTTCATTTCATCTCACTATCACCCTACCATTATACATTAACGTCAGTGCGTATAACGCGAATGGGTAGTAAGACGCGGTGCTAATAATAATAATAATAATAATAATAATACTTCTGGTCTCCATGTGCCTGGAGTCAAATAATTAGAGATATTAACTTCAAAATAGATTTCTCATTTGATCACAGACACGTTTGCTTGCACTTCTTAAAATGAGTATATTTGTTACTCCTATCTCTAGGTTTCGATGTTAAGTTTTAGGGGTTGTATTTGAAGGTTAGAACATGGCGTATGGTAATAATTATTTCTGATTGGTCGTGACAGAGCAATGGGCACTCTCCACATATGGATATGATGATGAATAACATGAAAGCTTGCGAGGAAGAGAGAGGTGTGAAAGTTTCTGAAGGTGAGTTGATTACATTGGTTTTGAAAGTCTTTTTTTAATTTAATAGTAAACGTAGGTGTATTCTAATCTAGTTCACCAGTTATGAGGAGATCGGAATTAAAATAATGTCTGGGTGTAATTAGATTGGTATTTTTTAAATGGTTTACTACTCATCCTGAAAGCAAATGCGAGTATATTTTATCTAAAGGTTACCTTTATCTTACCTACTACGTAAGCGTAGTTACAGGTTGATTACCCAGATTGATCTTAAGACACAACGCAACGCAAAGCCATGCAAAAAAAAAGTGTAAAATTAATGTTGTGTGGAAAGAATTCTGATTAAGGTTCAAATTTTGGGTAGTTTTTATTACGATAAACTGTTTTCTCAAATTAAAAAAATTCTTAATTAGGCACATTTAGTTTATATTATCATCTCATCTAACTATAGAGTGAGGTTATACGCATATATGATAATTACTCTAAATGGGTAGGGATGGGGAACGAAGCATTTTAGAGGTAATGTACACACATTTGCATCAAAGAAGAGTTGGAAACAATTTAGCTAAAACAACCTTTGGTAGATCCGACTAGGATTCGATCAGGATTCGTCATCAACAGGCCAGTCTTGTACGAAAGTGACGCCTTAGATAAATCGGCCACTGAAGCGGGTATGCATTCAGTTTGATTTTCTACTTATTGTAATATCAAAAGTTCTTAAGTTCTCTACTTTAGCTCAATCGATAGCGTGTCTCTCTACTGAACTAAATGGTCTCAAGATCGATTCAAAAAATGGCCGAAAAAGTGATCATTGGTGAAATGCCTGTTTCCCCTTTCACGGTGGAAATTAACGGCTGGGGCTGGATGTATTGTATGATTTAAGTTATTTTATAAACTGTGAGCTGATATATTCAGTAGGTTCAGAAATTGAATATTAAATACCTCAAATAAATGTAGAATGGAAATAATTGTTCTTAAATATTTGTCATAAGTTTCACGGCATTTTTAGGAAGAATCATTTTAAATTAAAAGAAAATGCCATGCTCAAATTACGTAATACCCATGACCAATATTTAAGAACTATTTAGACCATAATATATAGAAAATTAAACTAAATGGATCTAGATTTATCAACTGGCCCACTTGATTTATTCACTATTGGAATTTATTCTTTCCGCTTACGTTTCTGTATAACCCCTGTAATAGTGGATATTTAAATCTAGGTTTGTGGTTAGATATTTTCATGCTATGATATTATAAGCTATAACACTTATATATTATAGAAATATAATTATATATATAATATTATAATGTATTTCAAATTAGGCTTTGTGAGCAAAATATATAGTCTATTATTTTGAATCTCAAAGTTTTATTTCCAATCAAGATACAATCTACGGCTGATTAAACAATATATTTATTTTGGCCAAACTTATGTGGTTTTTTTTCATAAAAACGGAATAATATGAAACTTAACTCATGTTATCTTCCGTTCTACAATAAAGTTAGCATTTAAGTACTTGTCAATAATCTTCTTAGCATTTATATTATCAGCAGTGGCCACGAGATTTAAGGTGATGAACTCGAATACCTCAAGATTGCCGTTGATAGATAGTTCAAGACTTGAATCCCCGTTTGCTACACCTCAGAGGGGTTTCCCCACAGTTGATTTACCACTGTATCTTTCTCATCCTCACTCCACCTATCAACCCGTGTGTTGAAAAATACTGATTAAAAGTATATAATAGAGATAAGAAAAAAATTCTTCCTTTTTAACACATATTAATATATGATAAATCAAGTGTATTGAGAAAAGAATTTTAAGCAAAATAAAGTTGATTAAATAATATAGGGCCTAATATATTGTCTTTTTTATATATAGGAATGTTTTTTAAAAAGTTCTAAAAACGAGATGATATAAATGGTATTGAAATTATGGCTTATGTCTCTCTGGTTATATAAATACGTACATCTGTATGGTTTAATTTAAGGTCCAAGACGTAATATTAATTATTACGGCTAAGCATTTAGTAGTAGGGAAAGTAACCCATGACCGTCACCTCTCCTAATTACATCCCATATCATTCTTGAACTGTTAAGTGCTGTAACCTACCAGTAACTGGTGGAAGTTGTACAGGGAACTAAAACAGCAAACGTGGTTTTAGAATAATGAAGTTACAAGACTCTTAAGTTTGTAGTATACATTTTTTTATATCTCTTTAGCAGACTTTGAAAACATCAATTTTAGCAATAACCAACCAAGCTATAGTATGTTTTCTTACTCACACTGACCATATATTGTAGGGAACATTGCTCGTATTTGTTTAATTAATAATCAATTATCTCTATTAATTAACAGTAAGGTCACCATATTGAAGGGTCTATAGATGCATAAAATCGTCCCCTAGTTATTTCTTAATTTCGTCCAGGGGATGATATCAAGACTTCAATGCAATGACAATTTACTTAAGATTCCTTTCTCTTTATATTGTAGATGTCTTCATCTAATGTAAAAAAAAAGCATGTAAAACCCGGGATCAAGACAATATGTGTGCCCCTGTTACAATAGTTATAAATAAAATAAATGGGTTCAAAGAAAGCTTCAACATCTTATAATGTGCCTAGATTCGCACTAAAGGATTATGAGAAAAATAAAGAACAAATATTGAAAAAATTGTAAAAGGGAGTATGGGCAAGAAGCCTGATCTTCCTTCTGATCTTAAAGACGAGATGGTGAAATAGTGTATAATTATGAAGTACAATTTTTTTGGATTAATGACATGGGATGTAGGGTGCATGAGATTCCAACTATCCATAGAAAACAAATTTCCACATAATTTTTTTTTTTTAAGCAACAGGTTCTCACGATTGTTTAGAATACATACTCCGTTAACTCTTCGAAAGCCAAAATTAACCTCTCTTTCCATAGTAAAGGGCTTCAAATCCGAAAATGTGTCTAAGTTTTTGATGTGTTTGAGCCAGAAATTAAATAAATTAATTTCTCACCCAAAAGGTGATTCAATGTTGATGAATTTGAATACTCTGTCGTTCAACATTGAACAAGCAAAATTACGGGATTAAAAGGTAAGAGACAAGTGTAATCACTATCATTCACTAAAAGGCGTGTTCTTGTGACAGTGACGTCGGGGATGTTTGTTCTCCTGTTAATGGTGTTTCCCCGTAAGAACACGAAGAAAGTGCTACTAGCTGGATTTTCTACTGGAACGGTCGGCGTCACTTATATGACTGGCTAGATACAAGTGTACAGTCTTACTAATTGGTTCAAAAATTCAATTACAAAAGTTAAACCTCCACTTTCATACAGTGTGATTATTGTGTTAGATCAGCTTTATACACATATTAGAAAACCAGATTTTATAGATGCGGCTCAAGATAATGGGGTGGTGGTTGCGTACCTACCACTTCAATGTAAACACCATATGAAGTTACTACATGTGGCTTTGATGGAGCCGTTCAAAGCTTACCACGCCCAAAAAATTGGGAATTTGCTCTAAACAACCCAGATTGATTGGTAACAAGTGATCAAATTGCTGACCTAAGAGGAAAAGCTTATTTTAAATCAGCTAAAGTAGAGGTAACAGTAAATGGATTCAAGAAAACTGGGTTTTTTCCCATGATTAGAAATGCTTTCCAAAATTATGATTTAATTTCAGATCTACAAGAAAAAGATAATAGCGATAACTGCACTTTCACTTTACCAGCAGAAATAGATCCTGTTTGAATAATTAACAAAACAGCTTTCCAGATTTCTTGCCAAGGTGCTGCAGTTATTCTGATTGGATCAACACACAAAGACAAAGTCACTGAAGATCGTGCTTGAAAAGAAACCAATCAAAATAAAGAGGTGAGAGATAGGCGAGAAAAAACAGCTTGCATTGAAAAATAAGTCTGGGACTACGCCATAAAAATCCTTCAACTCCCCAGAGAGGTAAATGAGGATCACAGAAACGCTGCGATGAACTGAGTTCTGTTTCCTCGTCATCATCAAGAAACGAGGATGACCAAATGAGTGTTTTAAGAAACGAATTATGAGAATAGTGAAAATGAATAAGATTCACAGTGTTTTGTGTGTGAAAAATGGTTCTCCAATGACAAACATAATGATAAATTGTTTCAGAGTACAGAGTGTCATTGGTGGGGTCAAACTGTATACTTTAATTACAACAGCAATAGAAAAAAAATTTTATTTGTGAGATTTTTTTGATGGATACCTATCTGAATCTATTTTAATATTTACGCACCTAAACAATAAAAATATTGATTGATTAAGCTAGTTATCTGTAATGTTACATGACTTTTGAAGGGGTCGAAAAAGAGGGTGCCATATTAGGAGTACTATAAACCTAACATACATTTTCATCACCATACTTAAAAAAAAATTAAAAAGATAATCTTATTTTAAATTTCAGTATAAGAGATTATAAAAATCCGCTATTAAAATTTTATTGATTAAGAATATTTGCTTTTTTGTTTCCATGCGTTCTATAAAATTCAGCTAAACAAAAAAGGGGATTATATTTGGGTACCTTCCCTTATTTAGTATGGTTTGTATGTGCATAAATGTTTTGCAAAATATAATAATACAAATATTATCTATGTTTTTAGAAGATATAGAGTTCCTTAAGAAACACGCCTGCCCAGAAAGTGAATCGTTCCAGGTAGGTTTTTTCCTATTTATTAAAGTTCATGAAATACCTTATATAGCATTAGTTGTTAAACTTTCAGCTTAATAGTAGAAATTAAAAAAAATCAGTCAATATTATTTATTGTTAAAATATGTATCAACATTAATTAACATGTTTTGTTGTATTTGCAGTGTTTGCTAGAGTGCGCCACGAATAAAACTAATTTGGTAAGAAAACAAACTACTTCACTGGAATCTAAACTATATTTTTCCATCATAAATGACGTCATCTTGTTAATTTGTTCCACACTTTCAAAAGAATTACTCTGGTTACAATTTAACTCTTATTTGTGGTTATGTTGTCATTAATTCTGTATAAGCAAAGTGTATTCTTAGTTAGCTGCAATATGGTGTAAAAAAATGCATTTGAAATTTAAGCCAAAAGTACTGTTATATTTTTTCTTGCGCCAACCCACATCGGTAGACACGCGGTCTAAATGACAAGTTAAATTGCTTTGGTTTGCCAATGATGAGGATGTTACGGTTCAAATACCATTCATGTGAACTGGTATTTTATCTTTAACGGTTTGCCACTCTCTTTAAGAAACTTCTGGTACATTTTCACTAAAATCATACCTTCCTCATCCTAAATTCCACTATAATGATTAATTTGTGCACAACTCGGATTACTGCAAACAGCATATCATTCAAAAGGGTTAATAAGTTTAAATATTTAGCAACAATCTTAAATAGCAATAATGATCCTAGATTGTAGAAAAGGAAATAAATACAATTAGGAACATGTATGGTTTTACTCGCTCAGTGATATGTTGACATCACTCCTGCTATCCGGGTTGGTGGCCGCGTGGTCTAACGCGCTACTCTTGTAATAGGCGAGACTGCTGATGATGGAGAGATCGAGGTTCGAATCTCAATCGGATGTACTGAGGGTAGTTTTACCAAAACGGGTTTCCACTCTCCCTCGACGCAAATGTGGATACACTTTATTGAACATAACCTTCCTAATCCCAAAACCATTAACGTAGTTAGTACATAAGTGTACAACCCGAACGGGTAATAAGTGCTAAAAAAAAACTCTTTACCGTTTTCAAGGAAAGTAGAACTCAGAATACACAAAGCAAAAGTTTTACCTGTTGTTCTGTGTATGTGAAACTTATTCTCTTAACTTAGACGAAGTAAAAATATAATTAGGTGGTTCGAAAATAAGGGGCTTAGGAAGATATTTGCCTCAAAATGGGATGAGGATACTGGGGAGTGGAAGAGGTTAAGTAATGATGAGTTACATATCCTGTACTCATCACAAAAACATGAAAAGATAGTCAAGTCTAGTAGTTTACGGTGAGCAGAGACCAATGGGAATGCCTAAACGCAGATGGGAGGAAAACAATAAAATTGACCTTAAAAGAGATAGGATGTAATGAACGGGACTGGATAGTGGACAGTATAAAACTAGTTCAATATAGGGTGTAATGAGAAACTCTCACAACAGACTAGTCTGTTGATTACAGGGATTTCTGAGGTTTGAGTCCTGGTCGAGTATAGTGAATGTGTTCTTCCCTAATATATTTTCCACTTTACCTCTACCCTTGATGCGGGTACACTTCCTCGACATTCAACCTTGTCCATCCCTCACTCATTAGTTTGATTAGTACATAGACCTATTGACCGGACAAGTAGTAATATTACTTTGTGTCAAAAATAATAAATATATAATGCTTATTGTCTTAAATATTTAAACAATTATTTCTTTCAAACTTTATGAGCTTGTTTGAATTTTTTTTACTGTCATTTTATAGGTGTCTAAAGATGGTCAACCTGACTATAATGCTTTCGAAGAGGAAGTCAATAAATCCTCAGCTCCAGAAGACAAGAAGTTGGATATATTGTCAAAGGCCAAAACATGCTTTACTAATTGTAAGTAAATAAAAATATGTGGTTTATAAAAAAAAAATGCCAATTACGTTTATAACAAATGAGGGATACCTGTGAGATTGTCACATTACACTCATTTACTACGACATCAATTTTTATAGCTCAAACATCTTAAGGACTCCAGCAAATACAGTTTTATTTAAAATTAATTCAATTATGACGAAACCTCTTCTAACCAAAATTCAAGTTGCATTAATAAGGTCTTATGAATGTCTTAACAGATGGCAGCACTTATTTAACTTGAGTTAAAATTGGATCTACCTCCTTTTCCACCATATCCTTCATATATAATAAGAGCATGGTAAAAAGGGTGTTTTAAAAATACTAATACATTTTATTTACGGTCAACACTACCATTATAAAACTCTGACACCTTAGCTCAGTCGGTAGCATGAGGGTTTCGACTTCAATTCTTGGCATGGCCAAAAAATTATCATTTATAAAATTAAGTATCTAGTGTTTTACATTGATAAATTAAAGCCTGTCATAGTCTTAAGATAGCTTTTAAGGCAAATGAAGCTACGACAGACCTAGCAAGCGGTAGTGAAAAATATATGGCTTGAGTAAAAAAAACTGACCAAGACCATAGGCTGGAAACAATAATGGATGTAAAAAGATCCTACTAATAAGAAAAATTCCTGCCTAATATTAAAGTATTGGTTTAATATTTTTATAACAATATTTTTTGTAAGTCAGCTCTTAAACATTTGAGTAGTTGTGTTCCCTCTAAGGCCTCTCTAAAGTCCGATTTTTCTTCTTTATGTCTTTAAAACTTAAAGTATCAGCTCTTCTGGTTGTAAACACATCGTTAATTCTAGTTTTACAGAAATGATAGCCATAAAAGCACAGCTAAGTTTAAAAACTAGTCATTTAAGTTAACTCTCCATTAATTATATTAAGTCTATTTTTACATTAGAATTTTTACTTATAATATGATAAATCTTAACTAATTTTCTTGTTTTTTATTTATTATTTTGTTTTTAATCTTGTTTTTCATTGCTAGTCTAAATATTTAAAAAAGGCCAAACCCACTCACTGATCCACTCATCATCGTATTTCTTGAAACTATGGGCATGAAGACTTGAAATTATGGCTTGGCAGGAAGGTAACGGGATCTATCCATCGGACCAGACCAATTTAAAAGTGAGAAATTTCGAAAGGTAGCTTAAGAAAATGGGAAACTATAATTGAAAAAAAAAATACAAATGAAATAGAAAATTAAAAATTTAGAAGGCAGGTGAGGTGGAAAAACCACTACAGATAATCAAATAAATCTTAAAATTTATGAGAGTGAATTGAAGAAAAAAGAATGGGAATGTTAATAATTAAAACTAATAGTAAACAACTATCTTCTAGTGGGGTATAAAACCGAAATTTGGAAGGCTGGTAAAAATATCACTCCAAATAAATATTAAGTGGAGTAAAATAAAAATAAAAACAATTTTAAAGGGGATGGAAAATTTTAATTTGGCAAGCTGGTAGAGCTGGTAGAAGGCCAACTCTAGAAAACAAAATTTTTCTAGGAATTTAAAATTAGTAAGTAGTAGTTATTTAAATAGGGGTGGGGGTACAATTAATAAAATTAATAATATAACAGAAACAGTTAATTTTCTGTCTGGTAGAAAAACTGAAATTCAGCAAGAATGTATTAAGACCCCTCTATATAACTATAAGAGACTGAAGAGTTAGAACATAGACAAGGAGAGNAAGGGCAAGGAGAGGGGGGGGGGGGGAGGTAAGTGAAAAGAAAACCTTTAAGTTGGGGCTTATAATTTAGATTTCATCTTGAGTATAGAGGCATTACTCCAATAATAAAATAGGTTTAAATACTTACTATTTATAAAGAAGACAGCTAAAGTGTGGTTTTTCCAAATTTCCAAAACTAAAGTAATAAATTACTTTTCATTATGTTAGGAGATTTAAATTTGTCAGATGGGTATGAAATACAAATAACAATTTAGGTCTGATACTTAATTTTAAAAATGAAAAAGCAGTAACTGGAGTAAGTGGGGTTCTCTCAAAATTACTGAAACTAATATAAAATACACTTTTTGGATTGATATAAAATGGAAGTTTGATATGTAATTCAATTTCCCGGAGAGCCAAATAACTTCTGAACATATGGAATTTCAAAATTAATGCCCAGAAAATTAAAGATCTTGAAATTAATTTAACTATAATAAAACACTACTTTTCAGTGTAATTTAAATTTAAATTGGGCAAGAACGTAAATAAACCATGTATTATTATTATTATTATTATTAGCACCGCGTCTTACTACCCGTTCAGGTTATACGCACTTACGCTTAATGTGTAATGGTAGGGTGATTGTGAGATGAAATGAAGGACCTACAGTTTAACGTGGAATCCGAACCACGGTGGCGACCTGGAATAAACCATGTAAAATAATTAAACTAATCTTAAAATTTCCTAATAGGATTGTGATTAAGTGTGGGTAGGAGAAGAAAAGCTTAAAATATTTCAAAAATTATTATAAGATCTTACCCGCCTCGGTGGTGTAGTTAGCTAGCACGCTAGTTTCGTGTTGAGCAAGACTGCCGAGGAAGGGAAGATCAAGGCTCGAATCTCACTCGGGTGAACTGGGGGTGATTTTACCTAAATGGTTTTACACTCTCCCTCCATGCAAATGCAAGTTAACTTTCTTTGTATTCATCCTTCCTGATTCCTAACTCATTAGAGTAATTAGTACTTAAGCGTATAACCCGAACGTGTAGTAAGATGTTGTGGTAGTTTAAAAAATATATAAAATTTTCTTGTTGGTAATGAAGAAAATTTAAATTGGTCACTTTTTTTAAGAGGACCATTCCACAATAAAAATAAATTCTAAAAGGTTTGACATTTAAAAATAGGGTGTAGTAAATGGCTAGTAAAAAAAAATTTTTGAAATGTATTTCTGACGAAATAGCTCGGTGAACTCTTACATACCTTTTGGAAAACCATGATGATTATTATTCAATCTGCCTCTGTAACAGTATATTTGTCTATACTCTTTGATAGACTTTGTTACTAATATATTGCGTAACAATGTATATTAGTTCATTCATCTTATTTTATGTTGTACTTATTTAAAGATTGAGTTGTTGATGGATTGCGCTTGTTTTTGCACTTGGCTGGTGGACAAGACATTATTTTACCACAAATATTCAGTTTATTTTAATTTATTAATTTCCATGATTGGTTTGTGGTTGTAATAGCTATTTCAGGGTTGTACAATAAGGAACTATCCAAAAGTAGGCATTTGGTTGTTGAACGTTCTAAATTGATAGATTTTGGTGCTGCTTAACCTTGGAAAGAACGGGTCAAACTGATAATCCTATATATTATTTCTGTTGTCAACATTCCTTTTTCTCATCTAATACAAAGCCTACTCTTTACTGTCACTTTATATCATCTTTTCAAACCAGTGATAATATATTATTTTGTTTAGTAATCTATAAATTCCTTGTATTTTTTTTTAGTGATAGACTATAGTAAGCATTTAACTAAACTGTTGGCTACACTTAATAAAGATAATTTAAATTAAATGCAAATTATTATTTTTAATCAGTATCGATTAGTTATAAAATACGGCAATAGCTCATATCAGTAAACTAGTTTTTAAATTATTCAAAGTGATATTAGAAACTAATTTTGTAAACAAAATCATAAATGTTTATCATAAAACTTTTTAATTCTTCTGTAATGGGGCTATGTTAGTTTTGTTTAGTAAGTATAGTATTTTAATTTTTTTTACATTAATTGTGATTTCCAACCAATTGTCTGGGTCAGTTTTATTTATTCATATCACTACCAGTTTGATAGACGTGTTGAAGTTTCATATAACTTTAATCTAACTTAAGACTATGACAGGCTCAGCATCCAGTCTCCAGCCGTTAATTAATCAATATGAAAGAAGAGTAAGCCCATATTTAATCAATGATAAATTTTTCAGCCATGTCAGGAATCGATCTCATGACACTTAGCTCAGTAGACAGTCACGTTACCGAATGAGCTAAGGTGTCGGATTGTTTAGTAATTATAGTGTATATCACTAAAATTTCACAAGGATTAAATATACATATTGTTTAAGTATACAATTTTTGTATTTATGTTTATTCAAAAATATCAATGAATTTATCTCTCTAAGCCTGTATTTGTTATTCCAGATGATCCAAGTAATGGAAAGTGTCCTCTTGGCACCATGGTTTGCAACTGTTTTATGGAAGTAAGTGAAATGGTTTAATGGGGATGAATAATAATAATAATATACCGTCAGTGTTTGTTAGAACCATAAATAGAGATGAAAATGAATGAACAACTTGATTAATATATATTTTACAATTTTAAAAGTAAAAAATTTTGTGGAACTGGAGTAATTAATTAGTTTATTAATATTTATCACAATAAATTATTTAGCTCTGAAAACTGTAAGAGTGTAAATTTTAATTTTAAAAATATAGTTTTTTGTTCTACCAATGTCTCAGGACCACTAGTGACTCTTTAAAATTATTATTATTATTATTATTATTATTATTATTATTATTATTAGCACCGCGTCTTACTACCCGTTCGGGTTATACGCACTTACGTCCACGGTGGAGGCCTGGCATTTCCCACATTCACAAGATGTCTTGTCAGAGGTGAAGGAAGGGTTTGGATATCAGATAAATCTGTGCCGAGACCGAGGATTGAACCCTGGACCCCAGCACAGAAGTCCGACACCTTACCCCTATACCGCCAGGTCACCTACGACACTTTAAAAGCTCATTGATTTAATTACTAAGTATGAGTGTCAGTTTATTTTGTAGTAATTTTGTTATTAATGAACTATAGTTTGACTATTGGTGGGCTCTTACCAAGGCATGCATTGCTTGACGGGACTGTACTAGTGAATCAGTACCTCTCATTTAATACCAGTCTTTCCCTCTAAATCAATAAACATGCATCTGTCTATAAATATACTTGTGTGGGGTTGGTCAAATGGATAGTCAGATGGCGGGAAAGGTTTATTATTAATACAATCCCATCAAGTATTTCTTATCCTGGAAACAACCTGCGAGCCACATCTGACTTGCCTCATTTTCAAAATATATAATAATGTGAACCACGTTCTAATACCCGTTTAAACTACCCACAACCTTATGAATATGATATAATTTAATTTGTAGCATTATTTTTTCAATATTTTAATGATTTTATTGTTTAATAATGATTGTAATAATATTTTTTCAGGAAAAACCGGAATAATGTGAAGAGACCCACAAAGAGGGAATTGTCAGCTCTCAAAGCCACAAGTTATTCTTCTAAAATCTCATTTCTTGCCAACTACAACCTTAAGTGGATTCTATACCAAATGTGATACTTGATTTTCTAAAATGTAAAAAAAAAAAACCTATTAATGTTGATTTAATAAATGTGCGAACAATTATTAATTGATATTTTCTGTTCTAAGCTCTCACCACATTATAGGAATTATAGAGTTTACCGTAGTACCCACATTTATAACTGTGTAATATTATAAATGAAAGGCAGCAGAGGTCAAACAAGGTATCAAGGCATCTCTCTCGAATTATTCTGGTTTGGTGATGAAATTTCGAGGCTATAATATAGGTTAGGTTAATTGGTGGTGTTTATCAAACTTAAATCTCTTACTGTGGTTTTCCCATTCCCTCAACGCGCTTATGCGTGTGCATTTACCTCCGGGCTAAACTTCAAATTCATACACTTTAGGATAAGTCTTAGATAAATTAAGTGCTGTATGTGGTCCTTATCAAATATAATAATTACTATATGGTTGATACATTTTGCCTGTTTTTAAATTGTTTGACCTTTTTCCAAAGGTCAATAAAATTAATCCAATTATTTTATGTGCAAAAACAGAAACAAATCGTTAGTTTAGTTGTTGTTACTCTCTCATGAACCCTCGGAGAAAAAAAGTAAGGTATCGACAAAAAATTGATGGATATCTTTAAAAAAGAGGGAAATAATGTCAAAATAAGAGAATTTGATTTAACTGGTAAATCCAGTGAGAAGTTAAAACTTATTTTTTTATTTTTTTTAAATTAATTTTTGTATGTATACGAATTTTAATCAAATTCTTTGAGGCCAATTTTGAGAAAATCAATTCATTCTGTCTTCACCCTCAAATAAACTATACTTAATTTTAGGATTACAGGTAGTTATATAATTCCAAAAGCCCTCTGGATAACCTTATTAAAACCATAGATACCAAGTTTTATCCTAATTGGTAAAATTGTTTTGACTCTATCCCCAGTTAAAGACAGACAGATGGCATCTATAAAAATGGGTTGAAAGAGTTATGATGAGAGTAGCAGCATTGGATGAGAAACTTTTTTTAAAAAAGACCAAGATTTTTCATTAAATTCCAGGATACCCTAGACAAATATTCAAGAACTGTTGACATCACCATGTGGAGAAAATTAAACTCTATATTTCTACTGGAATCATATTGTAATTATTTTGACCTAAAAAATATTATACTATAAAAACAACAATAACAGTGCCATAGACTTGCTTTCCTTACATCCTCAACTTAGGAGCGTTCATCACATGATATAGCTGGTTAGAAATCGTAAGTTTACACGAACACTATCGTAAGTGGATCATTTCTCATTAAACATTAATAGAAATAAAGAGTTAATAGAAATTCTTCATTATGAACATTGTTATTAAATTATATTTGGATAAAACTCCATAGAAAAGGCCGTTCTTGACCATTTTACATTGGCTTCACAAAGAAGTATTGTGCACAAATCTTCATTCTGTCATAGTAAGACATATAACAAGAAACTTAGTCGATCTGTCTTCCATCGTCACCACGGAAAATGTCAAGTAATCATTTAAATACGAATGCACTGCACACATTTTGGCATATCGTAGGCGAAGGTCAAGGGTCAATTATTTTGGTCATCATGTAACAAGAAATATGCAACCAAATATGGTCGTGTTAGATGTGTCCACATTCTAAATGGGTCCAAAATCGTAAACATGGAGGGTTGTCTTCAGATGTGGCCCAACAGGTAAATTTTAAGAAATTGTGTTCTTCTGCTCTATAGTACCAAACAGTTGGAGCCAGTCCACCTATAATATTTTTAAAGATCAGCCCACTCTATCCGAATCCGAACCATGTTGAACGTTTCCACAAGAACCTAAAAGACACTTTGATTTCATACCACCACTAATTTATTTGGAAATGAGATTCGACATTACTTAATCTACAATTAGTTTTTAATTCCGCTCTCCATATTAGCCACGGTTACACATCGAAGCTATTATTAGGGCATGAAACGCTGTTGCCTATTGATTTACGCTGATAATTATATTTAGGATTTCTAGGGGAAGAACCCCAGAAGCAAATGGTAGAAAAATGGGTAGTCACATTTAGAGAGTTGGACACTTGTGACCTAGTCACGAGAAAATACAACCCTCAAAGAGGGCCAATACCCTATGAAATAGATGACAGGAGTCTTGTGCGAGCCATATACTCTTAGAAAACCCAGGGAAAGAGTTTTCAGCTAAGTTAAATCATAGGTGATCGGAACCAGATGTAGTTAGTCAATTTTTTGACTCCGGTGACAGTCTTACTCATCTACCCAGAATACAAGCTACCAATTAAACGAACTCGTGTATCACCCCGTCGATCACCTGAAAATCGCTCGAGGAACGAGGCCTGGGAGAGAAAAATTGGAGGTTTTCTTCCTCCCTTCCCCCGTTGTTGCTTGATATATTTTTTCATGCTCCCTCCTTACCCTTTAAGCTTATATCTACAGTGACAGGCAGTACACGTAGGAAACAAGTTTTCTTTTTTATTAATTTCCCTCCCCCCCCTTTCTTAGGCATTATTTGGCGGTGATGAATCGTTCCGGTACTTAGATTTGCTCTCGGTATTTCTTAGGTGTATATTCGGTTTGATATTTTCCAAAATGCGTGTGAAAAGAAATGGGTTGTTTCTTCAGAGGGGTACCTTGGTAGAGGTGGTAGGCGGTGAGTATTGGTGTGTCAAACCCCTCCCTTTCTCTCCCGCCAATATCTCGAGTATTTCATGTATAAATTGTATTTACCTAATGTTAAGGTTAAAATGAAGTTAAAATGAAATGAATATTATTTGCATCATGCCACTAACCTGTTTATTATATCTTATAGTAATTGTTAGGTAAAAGGATACTTTTGTTTGAAATATACGTATATAAAAATAAGGAAATACTGACACCCCCAAAAAAGTGCATACTGTTCATATTTTGGTATACTTATAAATAAATGTGTTACACGTGTTGATGTCATTAGAGTTTAGGTAAAATATTAGTTAATATTGTTGAAACTAGAAGATATATTATTTTTTCCAATTAATAAAGACACTTTTCTAATTATTATAAATGTATTGCATTTGTCAATGATATTCGAAATAACCTAACAATTTCTTGGGTAGGCAAGTATTAATGTTCACTTTTGTATATTGTGTATATATTTTTGTTTTATATATCATACCCAGTGTCCACCTGCAACCCCCGTGACTAAAAGAGGGAAAGTGTATTGTGGGTACATCGTTCGACGGTCGTTCTCGGAAACAACCGCACTAATGTTGTGTGCTGTCGGCTTGTCAACACCGAGTGATGGGATATAATATTCCTCCTTTTCTGTGCTCTTCCTTGAATAATCAAACTTGAAGGACATGTGTTCGATAAAGGGACGAGATCTTGACTGACAATCCAGCACAGAAGTAATGAACCCCATCTATTTTGTATAGTCAGTCCATGATTAATAAATTACAGCAATTAACATTGTCTCTGTGTTCATATTATTTAGTAAAACTCAGCACGAACTTAGCACAAATAAATTATAGTAAAAAAGAGCATAGCATATGCGTGGAGAGAGAATAGGATAAAACACCCTTAATAGAACCAACCATGATTTTAATCCCGATCTTCCCGACATCAGCAATCCAATCTATTGAGGGAGTGACGAAAGTGAGTGAAAGTTTAGGGGACACGATAAAAGGCCTGTGTTTTAGCAGCTTTTATAGCAAAAAGGTGTTATAGACAAAATAAAAAAAATATTTATCCCAAAGAAACATAAATTATAATTTTATTCACATGGTAATATCCACAGTTGTTCAATATCTGCCATGAGCACAGTAGCAATAGATGATAAATTTTTAAATGAAGAGAAAAGGTTGTCATTAAATTTCATGACACACTTGACAAATATTCAAGAACTGTTGAGATCACTATGTGAATAAAATTAAACTCTAAATTTGGTAGTGAAGATTTATTTGATTTATTTTTAACCAAAATAATGTTTTGATATAAATACTGAAAAAAACATTGATCTTGTCTCGCATCCCCTAAGTTCCCACTTTAAACCAAGCATTCAAAGGGATCTTATTTCGATTCCAGATGGTTCGTATTTGTGGTTTCATATTCTTACTGAAGATATTCACATGCTTCATGTTGGAGCTGCAAATTTAGTAACGAGCGTTGTTTTATTAGCTTAATCTATTTTGTAGGTAATTGGCCTATAGCTAAATCTAGATCAATCAACATAACTATAGGCTACTATATTTATCAGACAGTTACAAAGATTGGCAATAGTTGTCAAACATGCAAATAGAGACTATACTGCCTGAAATATAAATATATGAATGATAGAAAATATATAAACTAGATTAAGCTTAAGAAAAGTTTATTCCTATGTTGGTTCGAGTAACTTAAATTTTCAAGAGATATTAAATAAGTGAATAAGAAATTCAGTAGGTTTATGACATATCACCTGCTGTCAAAGAATATAAAACTCAGAATATATAAAACAATCATTTTACTGGTTGTTTTCTATGGGTGTGAAACGTGGTATCTTACCTTACATAACGATAAAACTAGACTGCTCTAAAACGAAATGATTAAGAAGGATTTGGTCCAAAAATGGATGAGGCCAATGGGGAATGGAAGATGTTACATAATAATGTGTTACATACCCTACACCCATCATAAGATATTGTTAGTATAATAAAGTCTCGTATATTACTGTGGGTAGGACATGCAGCGCGAATGGTAAAATCTTGTTAAAGGTATTGACTGGCAAACCTAAAGGGAAGAGACAATTTGGAAGACTCAGACGCATATGGGAGGATAACACTAGAATAGACCTCATGCCATAGAGTAAGCAAGACCTAATAGACCTAGAACTACCTCCCCTTACCTTATCTTCAAGATCACGTTACAAATCACTTGTTTACGCAGAGATGGTAAGCGCTTATCGTCTTTATAGAGAGGGGGATGTATTTGTTAACAAACAAGGTGAAATCTTAGAATAACAGGGAAGAGCATCTCGCAGGTAAAGACTACCGTTTGAGGGCTTACATCATTTTGTGAAAATCTTTTTCCAAGAGAAATAATGAAAACTCTAAGCATTTATTACTATTCGAACGAATCTTGCCTGAAGAATTATATAAAGAAAAATTACTGAATATTTATTCAAATCCTTAACAAAGACATTTAAAAAATTTATATATTCATAATATTGAGATTTGTATTGCTTCCCAAAGAAAAGCGAATCAGATAAAGAAAGATAAATAAATATATGAATACATATCTTTTTATTCTCCAAATATGTATTACACATATATGTTTTTGAAACTAATTTTTTTATCAAGGATTTTAAGAATAAGAGTTGAAGTTGGACACTACTAGATAAGATTATGAGTCTACAGTCCAAAACGTCTGGAAAACTATGTGTACCAACAATCAGGCACTAAAATATAATATTAAGGATCTTCAGTCAGGTAATGATCGATAATATCGTGGACCAACAATCAGGCACTACTATATACTGTTGTGGGTCTACAGTCAGGCACTACTAAATAGTTATGTAAACAGTCAAGTACTAATGAGGCTATGTAAAATGGGTCTTACTACTTTGAAATGGATAAGTAAAACAGGTCCCAATATTTTTAAACGGATAGGTAAAATGGGTCCGTGTGTTATATACGTGGCTGTAGTTTGAAACGTATCACTATAATCGCTGAATCTAAGCATTATCTATGATAGTAATTCTGTTCCAAATTTATATAGTGCCTATTTGTTTGCGCTGTTGGCGGTTAAAGAGTGCAGAGCAGTTTTTTTTACGCTGTTGGCCGACATAACATCGGATCTCATCTAAACAGTGCAGATAAATCCGGTACAATGGAAGCTGTGACAAGTCAAAAGAATGAAACGATGTTTATATTTCATGGTTATGAGTTTAGATATCACAAACTTTTAAATGATGGAATTCAACGTTTGACTTGCGCTGTATCTACTTATGTTATATTAAATATAATTATAATAATTGCAGAGTGGAAAGTTCTAGTGAGCATAAATATGTAAAACCAGATGAACAGAAAAATAATAGGCAACGGCTAAGTAATTCATTAAAAAGGAAAGCTGTTGAAGATATTTTGAGTAGATCATCTTAGATCTTACTCACGGAATTAAGGAAGGGAGATGTACCCACTTTGACATATCAGGATGTCAAGCGTATTAAAAGAAATATACCTAATTCACGTACTACAATTCAGCCTAACCTAACTAAAAGTATTACTGAAACACAAGATTCACTAAATAGAATGGTAATACCGGCTCCCTCGAACTGAACAACTTGGTACATCGCCACACTCAAATTGAACAACTTGCCAAAAACTGCTTCCCCGTCTAACACTTGAACTGAGAAACATTTTTGTCTTTCATTATTGCATTACTTTTCTTTTTTATGCTATTTGTAATGTATTTTTTCAATTATTTTAGTTAGAGTTTTCAAGCATAAGTACAATTATTTAAAATTAAAATATCACATAAAATTAATATAAGTAATTTAACCTTTTTAACTCAAATGAGGAATCTAAAATAACAAAACTTTCCATAAATGGAAATTGTTGGCTGCAGGTGTCTCTGATACACTGTGACTCGAACCAATCTAATTTACCGCTTCTTTGTACGATACACACTTAACCAAATGCCATCTTCTGATCTCACCATTATGAAATTGATTTATTTTATTCTGAATAAATAATTGCCTTTTTCTTGGCCTTCTTGTTCGTTTTAAAAGAAGCACCACTTGAGACGCTATTTGGTTTTAAATAAGTGTCCGTTTGAAGCTTTTTAAGTTGTTTTTTTTTACAAAAATGAAAATATTAGGGTGCGAGGAATCACATGACGCGTTAAATTTTGAGTGGAAGCTCTCACACACGTTCGTGGTTCTTCACAAGTCCACAGATTTTTCCACCCAGATGGAAGGCGGAATGGAGGTTCTTCATTTCATCTATATAATTATCCATGATGTAGTCCACTAATTTCGTTAGTCGTTCGTCATATGGTTGCACGCTCATGAAGTCAGAAAAAGCTTCACCAACGTCATCAAGAGTCAAGATAAGACAGACCAAATCAATAATGGAGCCACTCTCCCACTTCTGACTTTACATCTTTATACGTTGCTGACAAGCCTGGCTGCCGAATCTTCCTCTACCTGAAAAAAAAATAATATAAAAGTTTCAAAAATATCAAAGAGTCTATTCAATGCCACGGGAGATAGTTGATTGATTAATATAGTTATAATTGCTATCATGGTTCCAATTTTCATGAGAGTCAGACGGACTTTTTTGAAAGTTGTTGATAGTTAGCAGCTTAGCCAGAGTTGCGTATGGAGAAAAACATAAATGGTGTCAAGTTACTGGTTCAAAATGTACTTACCAGGTCTGGGAAAGATAAAAACGACAACCAATGAGATTCACTCCCGGAAGTGCTGCAGCACACCCTAGTGGGTTGCTCGCTCAAAATCTACCACAACAGCTTTTGGTTCGAAGCTCACAAATCACATGTCTCTTGTTACATTCTTCTTTGATCATATTAAATATGTGAAAATAGGACTTCTTTCTTCTTGTCTCGTAGCAGACAGAAAACCAGTAGAATATACAACCCATAAGAATATCCATGAATGGTAAATAATTTTAAGAAGTACTTTGGTGCGCACTCGAAAGTAACGTCCATTAAAATGATATCTCGCTCGCACAAGAATTTTAGATTTGAATTGCAAGAAAATATCACCATACCCTTTACTCTCTCATTCCTTATTAAAAACTCTTCGCCTTTCATTATTTTCACTGGAATTGTATTACGTGCTTCATGGACTTCGTATGCAAATTTTGGAAGATTAGGTACAATTTGTAATCTTGCATGTGTGATATTATTTATAATACAAACATGTCCTTTATTGTTAACGAGCTAACAACGTGATTCTGCTGCTCAATTCCCTTATGAATTAGCTTTGTTGGTCTTTCGTCTAGATCTCCCTCGACTCTCCTTTTTATAGCGGTGGAGATATATTGGTGATAAAGAACTTCATCAGTCATAAATTCTTGTGTATGAATTTCTTCTACCCAGGAAATGTGGTGATGTTTCCTCTCGTGAAAAGTGTATCGTTACAATTATTTTTGGTAAATCTCCCACACCGTTCTTCAATAGTTTTCATAAACAAATATGACTTGTATTGAAAGTTTCTGTGAATGCGAATTTGTTTACCTCTTTCAATGAACATAGTCCAGATTATACAACTTTCTTGCATCTCAAAAAAATATTATACCACAATATAATAAAAATAATAATACTAGTGATAATGTACAAACTAATAAAGAATGGAATAGGCTAAACTAAGATCACAAAATAAAATATCACATATAGGTACATTTGAAATGAGCACAAATTACAAATTAACTCTTTGGTGTCAGATGGGATTCTCAGTTTTAATGAGCCACACCTGCGCGCTATATAGTGCAAGTTGCTCATTTCGAGTGTGTGGATTACGAGACCCCTCTAGACCCTTTTTTCGCTGTAAAAAAATGCTGTTCAGTTCGCGTGCAGCCGGTAATACAAAGCACCAAAGATGAACCCTTTATGTTGTTTAATGATAAGACCTCAAATAAAGTAGTTTTTTTCAAACACAGAAAATCTTCTCTTGTTATGTTGGATGGAACTTTCAGACTTTATACCAAGTTTTTCACACAATTTTTCACCATCCACGGAATTGTAAATGTTGTGTACGTACCACTTTCATTCTGTTTGCTACCGTACAAGAAAACTAAAAGTTGTGCAGAAATGTTCTTCCATGTTACTACCTAGTGCAGCACACGTGATTTGACCCTTGACCATAAACACACACACACATATATATATGTGTGTGTGTTGTTGTTTTTTAAACATTTGTACACGACAAGGCTCGTGCTGTATAGCCCTTATCAAAATAAGACATTTTCGCTTCTATCTGGGGCAAAGTTGGTGGAGAAAATTCAGCATCTAGGACTATAAAATTAATATAAATCCCATTCAGAGACTATCAAATTATTAAAATAATGTTTTGGACTTCCTTTTTTGAATCCAGAAGAAATAGAATATTGTTTCATAGAAGACTTGATGTCTGCTCTACCCACAGTGTATAAGTTATATTAATTACCGACCGACTACGTATTCAATACATACATTTCACCAGATGGAGTATTCCCTTCCACTTGTTAGTCCGAATTCATAGCAACAACAACTCGCACTACCAACAGCTACGAATTGTTTCATTCAAGACTGAATACTTCATTTTATAAAAAAAACATAATAATTATAGTTTTCTTGAAATCTTGAAAGACATTCATCTATTGTGTACGTTTTATCAAGAAGTACAGGGACTAAAAAGAAGCGTACCATGAAAAAGGAGTAATTTCTGAGACCAAAAATGGTTTAGTTCAAGAATGAAGAAATCACAAAATATGTTTTTATAAAAAAAACAGTGTGTTTTGAGTTTATACCAGTTGATTAATAAGGAATTCTGATGTGCAGCAAGAGCTATCAATATTTTGAAGTGTTTAGAAGAAAATAAAACCAATTTTTTTGGGGACTATTCAGCCAACCTCCATGAGGTGTCTCCTGGGTAAAACTAATAGGTTGACGGAATACGGGACCCATTTTACGTATACCCTTTTCCTAACCGGGACCCATCTTACCTATACTTTATTATAACCGAGACCCAATTTGATATGACTTTGGACGACGGGACCCAATTTACCAACCCCGGTACAAATAGATTGTAGTGTGGTTCTACAATCAGGCACTATTAGATAATACTGTGGGTCTACAATCAGGCACCACTATATAAGAGTTTGGGTCTACAGTCAGGCACTATTAGATAATATTGTAGTTTTACAATATAACAATTTTATTTGAATTCTTACAAATATTTTTTTAAGTAATTTTAATCTTAAGTTTAATAATGCCTTAGTCTAAGGGGCAGGTTCAATTAGTTTTTCTTTTAATGAATCATCTTTTGCGAAAAGAGGTAATAGGGAAACAACCGTTATAAATCACATGTGCAAAATCATCACTATTAGGCCTAAGCACAGCCGATATTCGATCCTCGAAACAGGTAATCCAGTATATTATGAACCTGACATTTCAGACTACATTATCACATGTTTAAGGCTCCAGTAATCTCACATCTATGTTTGCTTCAATACATACATCAAACTAAAGAATTAATAATTTTGTTTAGTTTACGTGTGTAATTTTTTCATGTTTATGGAATAACAGCAATATTAAAAATATCTTTCTTCAGAATTATTTGAAACAGAATCAATGAATATACCTATAAGGCACAAATTTACTGGGATGTTGAGGATAAATTAACAGGCTTTAATTACTTTTAGTGTTTAGGGCGCAAGAGTTTACGGAGAGGTTTTTGCCTTGATGGTTTCCCAAAATCGTGTGTTGTCACATGTCTTCCTGCTCAGTTTTCGTCCAACGTTTGATTTTATTCTTGTAATATATAGCATTTATTGTATATTTTTCTTTAATAATTCTGTATATTTTTCCAAGATGGCTCGAGGAATTTTAATATCAACCTTAACTAATGGAAAAGTGTTCGTAATTCATTATTGTCTATTTTTTAGTTTTATTTACCTTGAAACTTATTTTCCTCCATTGAATTTAACTTCTGACTTTTAAGAATTTAGGATGCTTCTGCTATTTTTATCTTATAATGTTTTGTTTTAGTTTTAGATGAATTGTACATAGCTGCTTACTTTTGAAGAATTGCCGTGAATACTTATGGATTGACATCATTACGAATTACATAGTGTGTTTGAAGGGAAATGTCTATATTTTGTGTTTTATTTACCTTGAAACTTATTTTACTCAATTGTATTTAACTTCCAACTTTTAAGAACTGATGACGCTTCTGATAAATTTTTTTATCTTACATTGTTTTGTTTTAGTTTTAGATGAACGGATGCCTACTTTTGAAGAATAGTCATAAATGCGTATAGATTGACATCATTATGAATTATATAGTGAGTTTGAAAAGAAATTACTTATGTACAAAACTTGACAAAAATGTTCTACTAAATCTTAAAGACTATACTAATGAGCGTGCAAGTTATAGGAAAGCTTGATTTGTATCCCTTTGTTAAAGAATCACAGAACAACCCAAAGAAGACTTTCTCTAAAAACAGTGTACCACAATGGATGTTACAAAGTTATCCCTCATACCTAAAAGCTGCAAAGAGCTGAGAAGTGATACTTTATTTCAGCATCACTTATGTTAAAGGGATCCTCTATCAACATCCTCAAGTTGTAAAAATGGGAGTGAAAACTATAAAACTAAATTTTCTGTGATACTTATCGGAGAAAGGCAATTTGTTACAAATTTGAAGAGCACAATGCAAAATAATCGTTCTTTGTGTCAACAGTATCATTGGGAGAAAGATTATTTTTTCTAAAGGAAAACCCAAAACGCAATGTCCTCCAAAGGCATTAGTACTGATCAATGAACCACATGACTGTATAGCTATGGACATAGTTTATCAACGTATTGTCTTAATACATGAGGAAAGGAAATGTCAATGAAAGATGAAAGTACGTGATATATACCAAATAAAATGTATATGCTACATCACGTCACATAAATATTGCAAAATATTCTTTCAATAATCAAAACATCGTCACTATGAATGAAGTCAATTAAGAATACAATAAATTATTGCTAGAATACAGAGCTTATAATGAACCAGATGATCATAAAAAAACATTTAAAACAGCTGACCAGAATGCATATTACAGAAGAAGGATTTTTCAAATCACCTCGTGCAAACGAGAGTGAAGGCAAAGTAACAAGGATAGTTTTACCACAGCCGTAGAATAAAAGTGAAATTAATGAAGAAGATGTGAAGTGTTTGTCTATGGTTGCAGTTATTTTATAATGTGAAATTAGTAGCAACAACGAATGGAAATCATGGGATGACTTACGTATTTTAAGCCCTCAATTTAACTCTATTCATTTTTGAAGTGGCTAATTGTAGGGACCAAAAACCGCCGGCTGATAGAAAACGTAGTGATGATATTGAGACACTTCAAATATAATAAAGGTGATTTCCATAATAACTCTCTCTCCCACATTGAGACAAGAGCTCAATTAATAAAATACCTTGGTCAACCAGTATTGAATTGTTTTATAGCTAGTGTTTTTAATATTGTGGTTGGCTATGGAACCCAGACATATGGCAACAAACCAGGTCTTTGAGGTGTTGAGATAAATAGGGAAACCTTTTCAGAGAAATAAACTCAGAAAACCATGCTCACATTCAGTAATCCTGACATACTCCAGCACAACAGACCATACTAGGCTGACGCCATAGTCCATGTCACATTTGAGTGTGGTACAATTAAAATAGCTACAAAATTTGTCTAACTGAATCTTTTATTTTACAAAAAACATATTATAAAATATGAACAAAAATAATTAGTGTGATATATATATATATATATATAATAAAACATACATTGCTTATTGCATGATTTAATACGTCACGCTCAAGTTATAATGTATTTCTGCTGATTAGAAAATCGTAGTTCGAATCTGGTTTGGGAGTATTAAGATGATGTTTTTTTTTCTTAAATGATTTTCTACTCTTCCTTTACACAATTAGGGATGTATTTCATTAAAAATTTTACATTACTTAATTGTATTCCATTAACGTAGTTAAGGTATGCGTATAGCCCGTATATTTAAAAAGACACGGTGATAAATAAATAGAGGCTTGCTTAGTGACCTTAACAATGCGTAGAAATACAAACATCATCTAGCAACAAGAATGCAGTATCGAATTATATTAAAATATGCTTTGTTAATATTTTTCAAATTTTTGTAAAAAAATATTTACATGTAGGCCCAATAAATAATCAAAGTTTTATATAAATGTGCATATTATATTAAGTTTAGGATAGTTAGTTTAATATTATTAAATCTGATGTATATATAGTTTGTTTCTGATTTATTAAAACAGTTTAAAGTCCTTACCAAAATGAAAAACAGGTGTACATGCCTAGTTTTTTTTAATCACCAAGCATTACTACTTATCCAAGCTATACGTGATATTGATAATTTATGTAGTGGTGTAGAGATGAGTAAGGAAGCATTTTAAAGGTAGTCTACCCTTATCTACTTGAAAGGAGAGAGGGAAACAATTGGGGGTAAACAACTCTCAGTAGAACCTACTGGTATTTGAACCTCAATCTCTCCGTCATCTGCAAGCAAGCCTAACACGAGAATTACGCCCTAGACCGTTTGGCCCCTGTAGTCTAAATTAATTTGATAAAAGTGTTCTACAAAATTAATATATAGTCTATATATAATAAAATAACATGTTTAGATATAATCTTTTAAATATTAATTAAATTATTTTACTCGTGATTTTTATTTCCCTATATGTGCATGCATTCATATAATATGTCGCAATGGTTTCTAAGATTTCCGCTATGCAGGAAACGTACTTTTTTTTTAAGGTCTTAAGGTCTAAATGTAGAAACATATATGAACGATACATAACATTGAACTCGATCATTACATTATTATTATTATTATTATTATTATTATTATTATTATTAGCACCGCGTCTTACTACCCATTCGGGTTATACGCACTTACGCTAATGTGTAATGGTAGGGTGATTGTGAGATGAAATGAAGGACCTACAGTTTAACGTGGAATCCGAACCACGGTGGAGGCCTGGCATTCCCCACATTCACAAGATGTCTTGTCAGAGGTGAAGGAAGGGTTTGGTAATCAGATAAATCTGTGCCGGGACCGAGGATTGAACCCCGGCCGCCAGCATAGAAGTCTGACACCTTACCCCTAGACCACCAGGTCACCTAATCGATCATTACAAATAATCTAAAAGTGAAGAGACAGGGTGATACATAAAGAAGTCCAAAGAAAAGTAGGTGAGAAGAGAACCACTTTATGATTCTTCGGTACAAAGAAACCTGCATCTGACACATCCTTAGGTGGAACTGTCTTTAGCACAACGTCAAAGAAGTAAAGGTTAAGTGAAATCAAGGAGGAGGATTCAAATATTGGATGACTTGAAGGGAAGAAGAAAATTCTGGAAGCTGAAAGACATGCTAAGTTCACTGACAAAAAGAATGGACCTGTCGTAAGATAGAACAAATAATAATAACAGCATTATTTATAAAATACAGCTTTAAATACGTTATCTGTATCTTTACACGTATATTCCTGAATAAATTGGCAGATTTAATTTACTATTGTTTAATTTGAATAAAATATTTATCCAGTTCAAAAAAATACAATGGGTCGAAACAAATAGTGCATTTTACCGTAGTTTGGAGACCACTGTTCTAATTAATCAACTGTTTCACTGTAATTATTCATATTTGTCAAAATTAAAAACCATTTGGTATATTTCTATGTGATCCTAAACACTTACATATGAGTCATGAAAACAATATATTTTGAATTTACAGGTCATTAGGAGCCATAAGATGATAGTTTTTGCCCTATTTAGTTGCTCTGATAATGGCCGGATGAGAATAGTAATAACGCCACTTCCGGTGTATTTTAAACACGTGTCTATGGTTTAATTTTAACGAGTTTATATTTTTTTTCATAGACATAATATTATCCATTCATTTTGTGTGGTAGACACCTTTTCTCTGAATAGAATCTTTGACAGTATAACACCATATCTTTAATGTACTTAAAGGCCTTGTAATTTTTTACATTAGCTAAGGTTTTTTTAGTTTTAAATACATAAATGTATGCATAAAAATTGTATAAATATGCTACCTCTATTGGTGCATTTCTTTTAGTAAGTAAACACATTGAAACCCTGTAATATACTTTCAATCATTCGAAATGCGCTGTTTAAAGTTTCTGCAGTTAGTTTTATTTCTAGTGATTGCACCAAATTTTGTGGTATGGCTATTAATAATCAAATACAGTATATAATAAAAAGCATAATTTATTGTTTTAGAAGTGGAAACGTCATTTGTAAATTATAATACTAGAATTTTGATACACTATCATTAAAATTGACAAAATTGTATTACTCAGGCACATTAATCGCAGATACATAACTCATTCATGGACCCGTTATTAACCACTTAAATAAATTAAAATATAATTAAATCAAAAGTTTATTTTCAATACATCTCTAGTCCGATTCACTATACATTAGATCTTCTGGTATGCACTATATAAAGTTGTTACTTTCATTGGTCTGTCTAAGTCTCACTTAATACTCTGAAAAACATGAAAGTGGTAGACGTATGAACGATACTAGTAATAACATTCAATACACAGCAAGTTCCTGTGTTGAATAGAGTGAAGGTGTCACTTTTAGGGCCAGTTGGCTTATGAATTTCGGTGGGCTTGGCAGACTAATGTGCAATAGTAGCTTATGTCTCAGTGAGAAAACTATCTTACAGCTCATTTACCTATACTGTATATCATCTCGGAGAGAATTATGTTAGTACTAATTGGGAAACAGCGTTGCCATTCGCTTGTTTTAGTATGGTCAATCTACCCTTAAAGAAAGAGCACATTTTGCAACACTAGTTTGTCGAAATTTCCAGTAGCTAGCTCTTCCTAACCCCAGCCTTCCGGCATTAGTGAAAGTGAGGAGATTTTGCTACAGTTAAGAGAGAACAATGTAAAAATATATTTTCTTCATAAGACTTACAGTTCTCTCAGCGGTGATATTGGGTGTAGAATACTTTTTCAGTGCTGCATAGGCTTTACAGCTGACAGTGAAACTGTTGATCAAACCAACCTTCGGGTTGAGTACTATACATACCTAATTCTAACACCTTAGATTTGTACTAAATCTTATTTTACTTTTGACTACATTTATTTCAAATTTATAAGCTTATTATATATTGCATTTTAAAAGGGAAATTGAACTCACGACTTTTAGCTTGGAGCACCAATATTCTTAAGACTCGGCTACCCAGGGCAATTTTGCATCCAAATTCCTACAAAATAGATTATTATATGATGTCCCAGATGAAACTAGCAAAGCTCTGTATCAAGAAAATTGTCCTGCTAACCCACAGGTAGGGCCTACCAGGTGCAATTTCTATGTCCAGTAGGGGTTTATTTAACATTTATTTGATTCATGTTAACGAATGGTACATGATTCGAACGAAATGTTAATTTAAATACATTTCTTATGAAATGATCTGCTAATTTGTGTTTCTTGGTGATTAGGTTGGTAAAAATAAAAAAGAAACGTTTCAAACTGTGGTTAAGTATGGAATGGATTGCAGCAAGGAACTTGGTAAAAAATTAACGCCTTGTAAGTAGTTTATTTTAAAATTATTATTTTTATAATATAATCTTGACTAAATATAAATTGTTAACTAATTTTAATGAATCATTGTTAATTTAGAAATAGACCAACGTTTTTTCTCTTAATTATTGGTATGATCAGAAAGTTTTAAAACTACATCACCTGTAAGATATTTTTGATTGTGAAAATTACGGTGTTTCAATATTAGTAAGGTCTGGCTATCAAATATTAATTTTAAAAATATATATATAATTTATAATATTATAGTCCACCTTAAATTTATGTTTACATTTTTTTATTCAAAATTAGGTATTTATAAAATATGCATACTATATTCTATTGTGTTCATTAAACCTCATCACTCAAATATGTTATTTTATACATTGCATGAATTAAAATTAATAATTGGAAATTTAATATAAATATTTTATTAATATTTATTCGTTACCAATTATAGAAAGTGTGTTTGAAAAAGTATATATTTATTGTATTTGACAACGGCTTATTTAACAAATCAAATTTTTACTATAAAAATAGAGTTTTGTTTTATATCTACATACAATAACAAACACATAAAAACACTAACTATGCCATAAAATCTAATATTTTATTCAGACATTATCTAAATTATTATTATTATTATAGAATTTATGTTTTTTACTATTTTACTATGTCCACCAAAGATATATTTTTTACGATGTATCCTAAAATAATGAAAAAATTGTTTTTGTATTATTTCAGCTGACATCCAGCAATCACTTAAAAAAGAATGCCCAAGCAGTCCTGACGGAAAAGTAAGTATTGCCCTTTTAATTATTTTTCTAATTGGGCGCTAAGAGTAAATGACCCACATTAGAATGAATAGAGGGCAAGAAAGTCAGAGTTAAAATGAAATGGGGCAGGCCCCCTCAAGTTCATCAATACGGGATTTGAGATTTGAACTTTCCATCAATGCCACCAAGAGATTGATATGCAGCTCTAATAAGATTTAATATTACTATCTTTCACTTATTTTTCTTAAGTCAAAAACCTAAGTGTTGATTTGGAGTAATATACACCCGGAGCAGGACATGCACCATCTGGTTTAAACTCCATGTACGAAGGGAGTTCAGGGAATGTGATTGCCCCCCATTGCCTTATACACTGAATTTTTTTTGAGCGTGTGCAAAAAAGCCTACTAATTTTTCTGGAAAATGTATTTTCACATGTCTTTCAGGGTTATTTTACATGACACAATTTACATTAGACCAAGAGACTTACTTTATTTTTATAGGAATTTGCAATAAGGATTTTATCGGCAAAGGAAAAGCCATCAACCTCAGCTGGTTCTGAACCCACAGATACTGGGTCCTTAAATGAGCACTTTACCTCAAGACCACCAAGATTTAATGCTTTACTCTAAGAGCAACTAAATACATATTTTATTCTACTTTGAAAAAATCTAATTAAGAAATAAAAAATGTGTATAGAACATTAATCATATTTAATACAATAACGTCTCATTATTAATTTTTAATTTATTTTGTCTGTTTCAGTGCATCATTGGCTGCACACTAGGAAAGATGGGAGTGGTGAGTAAAAGTGAAATTGGAAAAATGACAGGATAAAAGTGGGATAGCGCAATGTAAAAGATTACTGGGTGAAAAAGTGATTTTACAAGAGCATGAATGGAATGTTGAAGTAAAAACTAATGACTTATGAAGTGCTTGGAATAGTATAAAAGAGACCGTGGTTGATTGGGCGAAAGATGTGTGTGCGTCTTCGGTGGTGGTAAACTAATAAATCAAAGTTTATTGAAATGAACAGGTGAAAGAATCTATGAGAAAATAAGAATGAAGTATACAAACGAATGATTCTGTGAAGAGTGAAACAAAATTTAAGAAGTTGTGGGACATATACAAAGAGAAAAATATTAATGCAATGAAGTAATAAAGAAGAGTAAGGGGCAAATGAGATTAAAATAAGGACAAATGGTGCAAAGAAATAAGTACCAGTTCTGGAAGTGGGTAAAGGGACAAAACAAACAATGCAAAGAAAGATCATATGGCATTCAGAACAAAAGTGGTGAGGTGATCTGGAATGATAACAGTATATGATAGAAATGAAGGGAGTATTTTGTGCAATTGTATAGTGAAAACGTAGAGAAAGTGGCAAAAAATAGGGAATATATTATGATGAGCGAAAGAATTCACAAGGCTGAGGTTTTAAAAGATAAAAAATTGTTAAAGAACGCCAAAGCTTCGTATATAGATGTTATAACAAGTGAAATGGTTTAGTGTGGGAGCATGGCATTATTTGCCAAATTGTGTAAGTTTCTCAATGCGTGTGCTGAGATTTCAAACGTTCCTAATGTCTGGAAGAATGCTGTCACGGTTCCTTTGTACAAAGGCAAAGGAAGTAATAGTAAATGTAAGAATTTTAGGGCAATTAATTTGTTGAGTATTCCAGACAAAGTTTTGGGCGAGTTTTAACTGAAAAGGTGCGTGAAAAAAACTGTGAACAAGATTTTGAGTGTGCAATATGATTTTATGCCAGGTAATTAAATGGACCAGATATTTGCATTAAAACAAGTGATTGGGAAATGTGTGGCAGCAAGGAAGAAAGTGTATTGTACATTTGTTGATCTTGAGAAAGCGTATGATCATGTGAATAGCAGTATGTTATGGAATGTTCTGAGAGTGTTTGGTGTGGATGCATGGTAGGTGAATCAATTATGGCTGTTTATGATGAAAGTAAAGCGTGAGTTAGGCTGAATAGAGTTTTGAGAGCATGGTTTGACATTGAACAGGGTGTAAACAAGGTTGTGCTATGTCTCCATAGTGGTTTAATGTATTCATGGGTAAATGTGTGAGGGATGCTTGTCAGGACATAGTTGGTGTACCAATGAAAAATGGGAATGTGAGAGTGCTACCATTTGCGGATTATGCCATAATAGTGGCGGAGATGAAAGTGACTCTCAGAGTGCATTAAATCGTTTGATGGTGGTGACAGGTAGAATGTATCTTAGTATAAATGTATTCATTACTAAGGTGATCGTTTTGATAAGTATGAATCAGGAAATGATTGTCAGCTGTGCTTACAGTGAAAACTGTTATAAGTGAATTATCATGTGTATCTGGAAAGAATGTTCTGTGAAAATGAAAGAATAGATGGTGAAATCGAAAGACGAGTGAATGTACTTCAGGGAGTAATTGAATGTATGTGTTCTCTTGCAAAGAATGATATGGAATAGAAAGAGGAAATATGACAATTGCTTTGTGGATGTGAAGCGAGGGTTTTTATCAGGATAAACATAAGAGCATGGTTAATCCGGTTGGAGTGAGATGTATACAAAATGCGCGTGGAAAAACTTGTAGGGAAAGAGTCAATAATGAATGGGTGCTGAAGGAGTGCAGTTTGAAAGTGAATCCAATAGATCAATGTTAAAAAAAAGTGTGCTATGTTGGCTTGGGAATTTTTTGAGGATGAATGTGGATCAAGTGACGAAGCAAATATATTAGGGTAGATAATGTGGATCATAAGAAAGGAGTAGGTCATGAAAGACATGGTTAAAAGTTTTAGATGAATGTGTAAAAAAAGAGAAACATTAAGATTCTTAAAAACAATAGCACATGTATGCTCAGTGCACGGATGTTATTGAAGGGAAGAGAGTATACAAGGATAGGGAAGTGTGGAGAAAGTTAGTGAAGATGGATTAAGAACCGAGTTGTTTTCTTAGCTATGAACACAAGTTATTGCCTACCCCATAAGGGTAAAGAATGATTATACATGTATGTATGTATGTATGTATGTGTGTGTATATGTATGTATGTATGTATGTCTGTACGTATAAGTGAGTGTATGTATATATGTGTGTATGTATGTATATATATGTGTATATGTATATATATGTATGTATATATACATATATATATGTATGTATTTGAGTATTTTTCCCCTTTTAAAATTATAAAAATATCCCCAAAACAATTTGAAAATATTAAGAACTAGTTAAATCGTATTGTTTTCCTGGATGGTGAGTCACCGACTGATCGTATGAATAGAAGTAGAAGAATATTTTTTAGATGTAATTATTATTATTATTATTATTATTAGCACCGCGTCTTACTACCCGTTCGGGTTATACGCACTTACGCTAATGTGTAATGGTAGGGTGATTGTGAGATGAAATGGAGGACCTACAGTTTAACGTGGAATCCGAACCACGGTGGAGACCTGGAATTCCTCACATTCACAAGATGTCTTGTCAGAGGTGAAGGAAGGGTTTGGTAATCAGATAAATCTATGCCGGGACCGAGGATTTAGATGTAATAACATCAATAGATCGTGGAAATGCACAGATCCTTATACGAGTAGTATAATAAAATAAAATATAAAAATAACGGGATTTTGACATCAAATCTAATAGATAATTATTTTAAATTAATACAATTTTTAACAAGACTAAAAATGGATATGGTAAATTATTATATGAATATTATTGTTATATTTTACCTAATATTTTTTAACGTAAGCTTATTAACTATGTGAGTGATATCTATTATTTTAAGTATAATACATTGCAATACCAAAAATTTGTGAACATAATTGTACTGAATTCAATACAAAAATTATTATTTTACAATTAATTAGATATTAAAATTAATTTACTTTTTAGGTGGAATAAAAAATAATTTAATTGGCAAATGACAATATGGATACGTTGGTCACATGGTCTAATGCGTTATTCTTGCGTAAGAATAGACTGCTCATGACAGGAATATCGAGGATCGAATCTTGGTTTGGTGAACTGAGGATGGTTTTCCAAAATGGTTTTCTACTCTCCTTCCACAAGAAATTTCGGGTATACTTCCCATTAATATAATTATCCGCATCCATAAAACCATCAGCATAATTAATACATAAGCGTATAACCCAAACGGGTAGTAAGATGTGTGACTAAAGAAAAATATATATAGATGCGGTGTCTTGGGTTTCGTTTCATAAGCAGTAATTTTTTGAATAGCTTAAACTAATTATATTTACAATTTATTATAATGAACCCATCTTTGTGCAGATGAAAAACGGAGCGTTTGATGAGCAAGGTGCCAAAAAAATGATGGACTCTGAATTCAAAAAGGAGTCAGAGAGAGTCCAGAAAATGGCAGAGCTTAAGGCATGTTTACAAAAAGGTATGTATCACAGACAAATTAGTGGTAAAAACCAGATATTTTTATAGGTAGAATTTATCTGTATTTTACCCGCGTGGTTAGTCGAGTGGCTATCAACGTGGCGCCAACTGGATCTGGCATGCCAGTGGTTTGATCCCTCGATGCCCTGTCCATCTTTAACTGGTATAGTGGTCAGGTCACTTGACAGCTGACCTAAGGGTCCCGTATGTATGGGTGATTTTTGACCCAACAAACGTATTATTTAATAACTATATCAATTCAACTTGTAAAACATTATTGTAAGCTTATTATAGTATCGATTTTGGGCGCCATATTGAAAAAATAAAACAATAATTGAGAAAAAAAATAGCACCCTAAATTTTCTAAATCTAAAAGATTTTTTCTATAATTTTCGTCAAAAACATCAAACTTAACACACAAATCGATCGGGAGCCATAATTAATGATATTAGATACCCGACTATTAAAGAATTAGTTGAAAATAAATATATATGTAAATTGTTTTTTATTATAAATAAACATACGTTTCTATTTTTTTTAATAAAAAATAATTTTAGGGTAGCTTACAACAACTCATTGTGAAAATTTAAAATCTATTAAATTTATTTAAGCAATTTTGTTTAAAATTGGTATATAGATAGTGGTTATTGTGCTTAAAAAGATGGTGTGTTTGGTTTTTAGACAAAAACCTACTTAATGTTAGTTTACTTAAATTCCAATTTTGAAAAGCTGTATTCAAACTTTAATACACTATATTATAAAGTTTGTGCAGTAGTATAATAACATTTATGTATTTTTAAGTCACTGATGTGTGGTGCTGGTCATGACAGTGCCTTTACATAACAATTTTTATAAGGAGGGCTTTATCTGACGGCTAGAAAGGCTACTAGACATAATCTCCCGTAAGCAAACGTCAAATCATGTAATCTGCAGCTATTACCTTTTATAAATATTATCTAAATCCATAAAATAGCACTAGTAAAATGGCATTAGTTTCATCCTGAAAAATTCTTTATTTTCTAAAAAAAAACACCTTATTAAAATTGTATTGAATAAAACTGACTTACCTAAGGCAACACAATGGTGAGAACGTATGCAATGTAAGTTTATTGGAATTAATAAGCCCCACATTTAAAAAAATCGTTCTATAGAACACGTTATTATCTATTAGAGGTTTGTTGTTTTGGAGTCCATTGGATTCGCCAGTCAATAAACATGCCAAAATAATTTTTTACTTTTTATATAGATTATATACAACAGGATTAAATGCATTTAAAACAACTGGCATTGAATATACTTAAATAATATAATATGTTTAAAATGTGTATACACTTTGTTAGTAACCAATTTATTGGTGTTTCTCCAAATTTAAAATAAAAAATAAAACTTATAGTTATATGCCACCATGAAATACAAACTAAAATATGGACTGTAATGTGTTTTTAAAAAAAATGGGTGAGTGTACTTATGTACGCGCGTGATAAGTTATACTTCTTTGGCATCATTAAATAAATTCAATAATTAAATTAAATTTATTCATTTTTTAAATATTTATTATTTTCTTAATTTAATATTCACTTTTCATTTTTATCAAAAAGTTTTCATTAAATTTGTTCATTTATTTTAATAAATATTTATTATTTATTCAATTTAATAAATAATAAATATTTATTATTTATTCAATTTAATAATAAATATTAAAAATTAATATTTTAATTTGATGTTTGATTTAAATTTGTATCACAAATTTTTTATTAAATGTTTTATTAATTTTATTTCTTTATTTTGTAAATATTAAATAACCAATAATAAATATTTAACAATAATAATTTAATAATATTTAGTATTAATTATGTTAAATAATAATATTTTAATTTATATCAATAAATAATACATACGGATAGTTAACCTCAATTATATTGGAGCACTTGAAAAAGTCTATAAGCAAAATTTTTTTCACTAATATTTACGAATAGTAAATAATATTAATCAAAATATTCAATTTAAATCACTACTGAATATAATTTATTACCACATATATAATTCGCACTTGTATGAAACTAAAACACGTGTTGTGAATGTAGAAACTAGAAACATGTGGATAAAGATTATATATATGAAAACAGTGATCAGAGGCGACGAGCGTACCAACATGCGCGACTAACAGAGGTTCTATTTTTATTCTGTTGGTAGCTTTTTTTTTCGAGACTTAATGAGCGGTTTAGCTTCAACCTGTTACTTTTGTGTTACAGTGATGCGCGCGCATCTTAAAATTTCACTTTCATCATTTTTTCATAACGCGCCTAAAGAAGTAAAACTTCAACAATTCAAAGTATTTTAATGAATTGAATAATATTGACTATGTTTGCTTATACTCATCGAAATATAAACATTTAAATAAGGAATTATCTAGTGAATATGGGTTTGGAAAACATATTTTTTGTGTACTTTTAACTATCCTATTAAGAATGAAATTTAGAGATAAAATCAAGATTTAAATTCTAATAAATTTATCATACGAAGCATATAGGGGTTATTTTAAATATATGGAAGTTAGTAAAGTATGTATGATGACTATATTTAACATAAGAGTATAAATGTTCACATTTATTTTCAATTTATTCCAGTAAAGTAATAAGTTACTCATCTACTTTAAAAATGGCAAATCTTCATTTATATAATTCTAAATTAAAATAAAATATTCAAAACATACTCACCACTATTTTGTTAATACTAGTAATAATTTTGAAAAAAATGTAGCAGTAATTCCAAGAGCTTTATGTGATTTAAAAATTATTTTTTTAAGGAATTAAAATAATTAAATTACCTATTTTTAAATGCAGAGTATATAATTGCATAGTATAAAAATGAAATTAAAGCTTTTTGAATCAACACAGATATATAAATTATTTTCCTGTATACACATTTCACCCACATTATCCTTTGAAGCAAACATGATTTTATAAAAAATAAAGTCAAATCTTTCCATCTTGATAGTCATAACCCAAACATGGAATAACTTCTTTACAAATTTCTTTTTTCAGAACCTGTAACAACAAATGACCCATGTGTATCCGGACCGACAATGTGCGCCTGCGCCAGGACAGTAAGTGGGATCTTTCTTTTATATTCAGGCTGTTTGTCTTAAGGTTAACATAATTCTTGAGCACATTTTAAATTTTTAGAGCGAATGAATGACTGGAATTGCTATTTCTTAGAACATTGGAGTCTCATTCAAATTTAGAGAGCTAAATGACTTCCCCTAAAATTTTGAGGATATCCAGATTCGCATCTTGTTTACGGGCAATAGTTCAATGTACCAAACAAGTGGTCTGTGGTTCAATACAATCATGAGAGCCAATGCTAAAATCTGAAACTTTTCAGCTGTTTTTATCTGGTCAACTAGTCTACCATTGTTTTTATTAATAATTGCATTTTTCCCATCTTGCCACACAACCCATCCAAGACATATTTAATTAAACAATTTGAATATAAATGAATAATGTATAAGGTTTATAAAACGTACCTTCATTTGCACAGATTAAAACCGTATTGAAACATAGTGAAACTATACCGTTAACGAAACAGCTGGAATTAAAGACCTAACTTTTCAATCACAGTAAAACTAAACTATATGAGCTTAAATTATCCCATGAGCAAATCGATGCGGGTAATAGTAGGTCAAACGTAAATTTTAGCAAAAAATTATCAATCACTAAACCAAAGTAAAAAATAAAACATTTAAAATTCGTGAAGTACAGCACTAAAAACTCTTTGATACACCAAAATTTTACATTAAAATACATACATCTAAAGTAGATAAATTAAGAAAACATAGGTAATTTTATTTTTTATTATTTCAGACTGGTTTGATGTAAGCCTGCTCTTGTAGATGAAGAATACGACCTTGTCCAAAAGTGTTTTATGTTGTGAAATACTACACAGTTTTTGGATGACGAGTTGCAGGGTTCTACAGAAAACTAAAAGACTACATCTTGCTGACTAATTTAATTGTTTGTGGTGGATTTTTAAATCTTTTGGGAGGAATGCTTGTAATTGTAATTATAAATAAAACTATCCAATATTATTACGCCTTACTCTTTTATTGTTAATTACATATTATTATTAAGGAAAACTCCTATCAACGATGACATAGTGTTATGTTTATTGTTAATTAAAACATTTTATATCTTATCACATTTTAAAATCCACTTCGGTGTCCAAATGATCTAAGGTGATACTCTGTCTATAGACTAGTCTGTCGAAGATGAGAAGATCAGGGTTCAATCATGGTCGGGTACACTTTCTCTAAATTCAACCTTCCTAAGCCTAACACATTGTAGTTAATACATTGGAGTATAATTCGAACGGGTAGTAAGATGCAGTGCCTAATAAATAAAAATTAACAATGTTTCATATTAATTTATTCCTATATATTATTTTTATACATGACAATTTATAGCTAATGAATTTTTTTTTTGTGCTCGCATATTTAAGGTCGATGTAACATTTATCTGGTCCTTTAATAAAAGAAAATAAATAAATTAGATTATTTTCACTATGACCGCCTCTGTGGTCTAGTGGTCAGAGCTCCTGGATACAGATTCAGAAGTGATAGGTTCCTTCCCAGGAAACTTTAGGTTTATCTGAGAAAGAGTGGGTCTGGAACGAGGTCCACTCAGCCTCGTGAGGACAAATGAAGAACTACTTGAATGAAAAATTAGCATCTCCGGTCTAAAGAACTTATATTAATGATCGAAGGGTATGTTGTATCGACCACATCTGTAAATGTAATTTTGATTTTTTTTTTAAAGCACCGCCTTTTACTACCTTGTACAGGTTATACGCCTATGTATAATTACACTAATTTGATAGGCATGTGATAAAGGTTAAACTTAAATTAAGAGTAGCCGCATTTTCGTAAAGGGAAAGTGAAAAACTATTTTGTAAGCTAGTTATCAATACTATAAATTGGGTGTTTATTATTTAAGACGTGTCATGAAATGTAATAAGACAGGTAGGTATATACAAGATATAGTCCAAAGCATCTTATTTAGCCACTTATTAATATATTTTTATAATTGTAGTATGTCAACAATCAAATGGGTTTAGTTTAATAAAGGATTTGGCAGTGAAATGCGATGCAACTTAGTTTGAAGAAAGAAAAAAGCTAAAGTTGACAAACAATTTTAGAATGCAATTTATGTATGTCATTTTTTTTTAAATAACACATTTTAAGTGGTCTCTGTGAACACAGATATGTTTTTGTTCATCGTTTAAATATTTGAAATACTCTTTGTTCACATAACTGGATATGATTAAATGTATGTACTTCGTCTGAAATTCTCTAATTATGGATAACATCTGGATTGTCACTAAACATGTCGATCAGCTGCCTTCAAACCTTCAATAGAAAAACTGCAAGTGTAGCTATCGTCTGTCTACCTTGGTCCCCTGATCCTAACAGCTACTAAAAGAGTAAATACAGTAAATGATATACATAGTCCTCACAAAACATTTGCAACCCCTCCTAGATTAACGCCGTGACCCCCGGCTTTAAATCACCGAGTTAGATTTTTAAGAACGTTTAACCATAATCTGATTACCAAACCCTTCCTTCACCTCTGACAAGACATCTTGTGAATGTGAGGAATGCCAGGCCTCCACCGTGGTTCGGATTCCACGTTAAACTGTAGGTCCTTCATTTCATCTCACAATCACCCTACCATTACACATTAGCGTAAGTGCGTATAACCCGAACGGGTAGTAAGACGCGGTGCTAATAATAATAATTTAACCATCGATGTTAGTCTATAAGGGTATATATTATCTTTATTTGTTCAAATTTACAATTAATTAATGTTTTTGTTTTTTTGCACCTCATCCTACAACACTTCCAGGATATTTACTTTTAATGGGATATGGAAGATAAAGGAACATATTAGAGGAAATGCACTCTCATTTAGGTGGAAGAAAACAGAGAAAACATTTATGAAAACTCCCTCATTTCACACGGTCAATATTTGAGTACCGATATCCCCGTCGTTGGCAAATAAAATTAGATGAGCTTGACGCTTAGTCCGTGCGCATGGCAATGATTGTATACATCCCGTCAATTATTTAAGCCAATTACAGGAAACCCGTATAAAACTATATATGTAGTAACTGCAGTTTTTAAAAATATTTTGCATTCTCTAATTTTCAACCTTAACTTTGTTGGTATAAATTAATAATGTATGTTTTTAGTTGGCTTAGGATTAAGTAAATAGTACAATCCTCGGTCCCGGCACAGATTTATCTGATTGCCAAACCATTCCTTCACCTCTGACAAGATATCTTGTGAATGTGGGGAATGCCAGGCCTCTGCCGTGGTTCTGATTCCACGTTAAACTGTAGGTCCTCCATTTCATATCACAATCACCCAGCCATTACACATTAGCGTAAGTGCGTATAACCCGACGGGTATTAGGATGCATTGGTTGTAATAATAATAATAATAATAATAATAATAATAATAATAATAATAATAATAATAATAATAATAATAATATAGTAGTCTAGTTTTCCATATGCTTCACTAAATAATCGCCAATTACTATCACAGTTTAATCTACCAGTTTATATATTACTATAATACACTTGGAATAGCCCAATCTATATATTCTAAAATAAAAGTCAAATCTCTTTTTTTTTATCACTTGAATTATAACCCTTAAAAACGAGGCTTGTAATATGTTCTAGCAAATGTACCACAAAATTAGGTATATACCTTCTTGTGTGAAACTTAAATATATAAAATAGTAATCCTTTGCAGTTTTCAAATAATAGTCAAAAATACATAATTACAATAAATTATCCTTAATTTCTCCATGTCTTATGAAATTTCCTGAGTTTCCATAAATGTACCAAACCTGTTAATGAAGTAGCATACAAACTACGGGGATGTTAATTTAATTAATTATTACATATCTCAATGGCTGAAACTTAAAACTTGGCTGCACATTGTAGCACTCTTCACACATTATATGTTACATGTTTGCATTAAACCACCTTGAATTTATTCACAAACGTCAGCCATACAATGAGCACCGCAATTAGTGATGACGTTGAAAACATGACCTTTCCATTCACACGCACACACACATAAAAATAAAAACAGTTCACGAAACACAATTTGGTTAGTTTGCAAGTCATGAATGTTTTAATGTAACCACCAATCGATTCTCACAAAACAAATAAACAACTTTTGTTCATGACAGACTTCCAAACACCCACTCCCCTATGTTTGTTTAAAATTTATAAAGTACAATTAGAGAAGCTTATTTTTTTTATTTCATGCTTTGTTTTTGCTATAATTTTTTTAAGTCAAAAAAATTACTGTTGGAAATGAGAATTTAGCCCTGGACACTTGGCTTATCACGTCAATGCTCTATCAATGGTCTATTCAGGATTCTTCCCAGGCTCCTGCAAGGTCATTCTTCACCAATGGCGTGTCGTAAAGTGTTGCCAGGATAAGCAGCATTAGTTTAAACTGTACCTGTGAATTTTCCACACCCCTCAGTAGAACATTTGGTGGTCAGGTATCTAGGAGAATACATTACCGTGTGGGGCATTCGAAGCAAAGGTTATGTATGATCGGTCAAATAGGGCCCAGGCGTGTAAGAACATAGCTATCCCAAGTAAAATTTTAACCAGGTCTGCTTCCCTTGCAACACCCCACGACACGCCACTGTTCTTCACTCATAGTTTAATATGGACACATGCGTAATAAACTCGATCTACGTCTTGTGCGTAAATATTCACTATAAGTTTTATTTTTAATTATAATATTTACCACTTGATGGATATTAAAAATACTTATATATTCGTACCCACCAGGATATAACGTAGTTTCTACCACAGGGTAGACTATTGATTGAAAGTAAAAAGTATAAAATTAGTGAAATATAATTATCAATATCAATAAAATCCGTTTCGGTGGCTGCATGGTCTCAGACAGGGGTGGGGAACCTTTTAACATTGGAAGGTCGTACCCCATGTCACTTCACAGATTTCTCATAAGGCCCACACTTCATGTACAGTCAATTTTACCGAAACCATAAAAACGTACTTTACTTAAATATAAGTTAATATCTCTTTATAAAACCATAAAGTAGCGAACGGCCTTTTACTATATTTTTTCCCCCTTTTAATGCGTTTAATGAGGAAGAAATCCAATTTTTCATATATTTACTCGTGGAGGAATACTTTTTTTTTAATACATATTCTAGAAAATATTTGACAGAAATAATCTTTTCACTTTTTCTCGAGTTTTCTCTTTATGGATATTTGTTCAGTTTAAAGTATAAATGTAACTATATTTTGTGCAAGCAGACTTAAATATATATCAGAATTTGGGGTGGGGATAGTGCTCTATATCTTTGCCAATCAACCTTATCTTACCTCTGCTTTCCTGGCGTATGGAGGAATTAATTTCTGAGGTCGGGACACCGTTAAGGTAAATTCTATTATCCCTAGAAGATAGATTTATACTTGAGAATGATGATGGTGGAAAGCAGAGGTGACCTACAGTTTAACCTGGGCTCCGAACCACGGTGAGGGCCTGGAATTCCACACATTCACAAAGCGTGAAAGCACACATTTTGCCAGAGGTAAAGGAATGGTCTGGTAATCAAATAAATCTGTGCTGGGACTGGGATTTGAGTCCTGGTCTCCTAACACAGACGTTTGACATCTTTCCCTTAGACCGCCAGGTCCCCTATATATCAGAATGTAATACGGATTATAAAATCTAATAAAAAATCGCTCAATTATGTAGTTCTACCAACAAAGCATCTCAAAGGTTAGTAAACCCCTTCATTTTCTTATATCGTACTGTAGAGTTTGAGTTTGAGAATGTATAATTAAGAAAATATGAAGAGACATAGTCGACCAACTATGGAAAAGGGTCCCACCGAACACTTCAAAATGCCAAAGAATCCCCATCCCTGATTTAAGACAACACTCTCGCAATAGACTAGACCACCGATGACAAAGAGATTTGGACTCAAATCCCAGCCAGGTATTTGAGGGTAGCTCTTACTAAATTGTTTTCGACTCTCCATCCACGAAAATGCGGGTACACTTCCTCTAAGTTCAACCTTCCTTATCTCTAACACATTAGTGTAATTAGTGCATAGGTGCATAAACCAAGCCAATATTAAGATGCAGCAATATATTAAATCTGATGTTTATATATCATAATCAGTGATAACTAATAATTGTATTTTTAATTAGACATTGTAAAAAGCAAATTATGGACATACTCTGATTACTAATTGGTGTATTTGTTATAGAAAAAAAATAGATATTCTCTTTCTTGATAGTTGTATTTAATATAGGGATAAGCTGGTAAGGACGACATAACCAACTTTAACTTTGGAGTTTGTGGTTTAACCCCAATCGGATACACTGAGATTTTTGTTGTTTTTTCATTCGACAAGACGTGTATTAATCACAACTTGTGAATATGTGGAATGCCAGGCCTCAACCGTGGTTCGGATCCAAAGTTAAAATGTAGGTCCGCCATTTCATCTCACAATCACCCTACCATCACATATTAGCGTAAGTGCATATAACCCGAATGGGTAGTAAGACGCGGTGATGATGATAATAATAATAATAATAATGTTTTCATTCCTCCTCTCTCATGTAAAGGATATACTGGTGTAAAAACATCAGTTCCACCATCTCTCTCTCTCTCTCGATTGTTTAGTTAGAGACCTAATTTGCCTAAAGCAAGATCTGGGAATAGCTTATAAATTAAAGGTAATCATTATTAGATCATCGATTTTGTAGTTGGTTTGTTGCAGCTCTACACTTTTGCCTATCCTGGGCGTTTTTTTTTTACATCTTTGTACCTTCTTCTGCCAAAATCATTCGTTATCTGATTCATGTAATCCAGTCTTTCTCTTCCTCTTGAATCTCTCCCTTCCACATCTCCTTCTTTTCTGTGTACCTCTCTACGGTTTCCTTTCTTAATTTGCTTTTCTTATCACTTCTGTATTTGATACCATCTCTATCCACGATATTTTCAACATTCTTCTGTAGCACCATATTTCAGATGCATCTATTTTTTTTCCCTTTCAATTGCACCAAAGATCAATGTCTCACATTCATAAAGGTCAACGCACCAAACATATGACATTAGGAAATGTTTCCTGATTTTGAAATTTAAGTTGATAGAATTTACATTTTATTAAGAAATATATTAATACTAGGCGTTAAAAAAAAAGTAATCTAACTCATCGGAAACGTTTTAAAGTAATTCCATTAACCACACCCCTCCATAAAAAGTGAATGCAACAAATCAAATGATTGGCATAGTTGGAGTGCAAAGCCTCAAAATAAAACGTATATTTTGAAAAAGAAACTACGGGAGTTTTCAGGAGATAAAAACGAGAGGGAATATTAAAATAAACTCATTTTCATTTTAAACGAGTAATAATAAACCAAAAAAAGAAAATGAATGCATCCCAAGGCTGATCCCATTTACAAAACTTTTTCCATCGCAATTTTTTTTTTCTGCCCCAAGTCTAGAAATTCAATAATCTCTCATATCTACTTCCTTCTC
>CABFVZ010000478.1:79626-90701 GCA_902151445.1 Timema monikensis | reverse complement strand
TTTTTTTTTTTTTTTTTTTTAGATCTTCTGCCTTATTTTTTCTTTTCTTTCCTCCACTTCACTTATCTACCACTTTGTACGGCTATGTCAAACCCCGTCACTTTCAGAAAATAACATACTGTATTAGAGATTAATAATTAGATTTGAAATAATTTTGTAATGAGAATTTATAATTATTTTTAAATTGATATATTACTGATTACATCTGGTATTTTACAAATTTCGAACCAATATCTTTATTTATCTTTCATTGACCTAAAGAATCCAAAGGACCACTTCGGTGGAATCTGGTTTGAATCTGGGTTAGGATGGGTTATATTATTCACGTGGTGATAAAGCAAGTATGTCAACTTACTAACTACCTGTTCATAATAGCCATATATTTACGCTGAGCTATGGATGATAACGGTTGAATGTATAGGAAATGTACTCGAGTTTTCATCGAGGGAACTCAAATAACAATTTTAAGGTAAACTAATCTTAGTACACCCAGCCGGGATTCGATCCTTGACCTCCTTGTCACCGGAAAAACAGACCAGATGAAGTTTATGCCTTAGCTCACGAGCCCACCGATATGTCTTACTTATTAACTATGTTAGTTTTGGATCGGTATACTAGTTTATTTATTTTTATTTAGTTGGCACCACATCTTACTACATACACTTAAGTACTAATTACCCTAATGGATTAGGAATTGGGAAGGTTGAATTTCGAGGAAGGGAACCCACATTTGTGTGAATGGAGAGTGGAAAACCATTTAGGATCCATCCCCATCCCAGTTCACCCGACCGAGATTCGAACCTCGATCTCCCCGTCCTCGGCAATCTACCTCAACATGACTAGCGCGTTAGCTATCCACGCCACCGAGGTGGGTGGCATACTAGTTCAAAACAATTAAAGATACACATATGCTGGAATCTTGGTCAGTATTCCTGACTACTAATTTAGAGGTCCCGGGTTCGATTCCCACCGGTACAAGGATATTCTCCTCGAAGGATAATTGTTCCAATGTTTGCCATTGTCTGGAATCTGGATAGTTAGACATATTTATAGTGGTATCATATCATCATGGTGACCTACGTGGTGTTTCAACCTTAGAAGACAGTTAAATATCCATCACTGCCAGTAGAAGAACGAGAATGTCTAGCCAATGAACCGTGGACGGACGCTAAAAAAGTAAGGATATTTTGAGTGTTGCTATAATATTAGCCTTTATCCTATACTTTAGGGTAACTGACATATTAAAGAGATGTCATGTAAGTAATTTGTGTTCAGTTTGCTTACCAACATTTGTGCAAACTTTGATTAAACTGATATAGAGAGATTGATTGAAGTTACTTATCTATATTATATCTGGTGCACACAATAGTTGTGTACATAGCCTACGTAGAGCTGTACTGGGAATTAACCATTTTGTATTGACTGAATACGTTCTCCACACACTGCGGCTTGGTTATATGTTGCCATGACAACGCAAGGATTTCAGTACGTTTATTTACTAAACCGCAGAACATGTATGTTGTTGTTTTTTTAGATCTAAAAGGTTGGTGCACGTCGGTTTTAAAAATTGTTAAATGAAAAGCTTAGCTTAGCTGTGCTTTAAATTATCCGCCACACCAACCTAAGATAGCCACCAGAGAAGCTAAAAATAAATGAATGGTTTGCCACAGAATCCAAGAATATTGAATCTTACACAAATCAAGATCTTCTCTCTTTGATTCTATAACTATTGAGTTTGCTCTAAAATACTATCCTATATGGCTACGTGGGCTTGACACTTTTTTAACTTCAAAATACAAAGATAAAAAAAATTTGTAAAAAATAAAATAATTGCATCTAGACTTTTTGATTTGTTTTTGTTATTTTAGTAAGGAGAGTAATAATTAATAAATATAATAAAAAATATAAAGTGGTTAGTAACAAATTGTTTTCAATTTAAATTAGTTTTTGTTCATTTTTGTTAGCACCGCGTTTTATTACAAGCGAGTTATACGATTATATAGACTACTAATTACGCTAATGGGCTAAGGATGAGAATGGTAGAATTTAGAGGAATTGTACCTGCATTTGCGTGAATAGAAAGAGTGGGAAACCATTTAGGGGAAAAAACCTCATTAATCCCCACCAGAGCGGGATTGAGCCACAATATCCCCGTCATCGGCAGTCTAGTCTATTGCAAGAGTAGTGCCTTAAGACCATTCGACCACCGACGTGGGTATTGTTCTTATTAATTGATATATGGAAGAAAGCGACGCTGTACAATTAAAAATATATGAAAGGTGAAGCTTGGGGGATAAATGACATGAGTCGTATCTCGATTATAACAGGATAAATTGAAAATAATGACACCTGAAATGAACCCGGGACTTTTGGCTTAGTATGTCATTTCTCTACCTTCCGAATTATTCAGGGATCGTCCCGTGCCCAGCGTCATTATTCACTCATATTTCAAGGCATAATTTGTGATAGAGGTGTGAATATCATCGTTTACGAAGAATTATTATTAATATCACACCCACAGGTGACTTTGTTGTGTCTTTATGCTTCAAGTGTGGATAGCTCATTGATATAACAGTGGCAAGCACGTTAATATAAAGTTCCTAGGTTCTATTCTCGTCTCCAGGTGTCATTTTTCAATTTATTCGATTAATTTGATAATGATAAATGAGTTCATAACTTATTTTGAGTTTAAAAAACTAATACCACAATAAGACATATTATAAAATCATAAACTGTTAATTTTGTGATTTTTTTCCACACAAGATATACTTATTTAACTACACCACTAGGGTAGTATGATAAAGGTATAATTTTGAATAACTGTACCAGTATTTATGCGGAGATAGAGATAGGAATCGTTTAGAGAAATCCCCTATCAATACACCTGGATAGAATCCTAACTCCAACTTTCCCACCATCGTCAGAGCAAACTTAGAATATATTGACGTTTAGTACGCGCTCTCGCCAGTACGAGTTTTATTGTTAGTGTTTATAACTAGTTGCTTCTATCTTGGTTTAAGCTAGTCAGCCAGTCATGCTCTGATATAACCATGTATTTAAATAATGCACGTCAAATACAATTTAAAAAAAAATAAGTAACTAGCGTAATCAATCATAACAAGTCATTTTGAAAATAGACATACATTCCTTTCAAATGAAATCTAGTTTGTGAGTTTGAAATTTACTAAAATTTAATAACCCTCGCTAATAAGCGAGGAGTGAAAGTAAAGTAAAGGAAAACTATGCGCAAGTTTTACCTCTACTTGAGAAGCGCAAGAAATTGTGAGAGGGAGTGGGAGAGTATTATGGGGTGATGCCATCCTTGGGGCTACTTATAAGGGAAGGGAGGTTAAAGCTTGAGCTTGTTTAACTACCGCAGGCGTTCTTTGATCGTAAAAAAAAAGTGGGAAAGGAGGTAAGAGGGGAAACCCTCAGCGTGTTAAGTCAGATTAAACTTATTACTATGGAGTACAACAGGTCAATTGTTATTGAAAGGAGTATTGATCGTTGTTTTAATAACTTTTACTGATGGTTTGACGTGACTGACATATTTAGATCTCATAGGATAGCTCGTAAAGATTTACAAGTCTCCCAGACTCTCTTTGTATTGTAATTATATAAGCTTATGAAGATTAGTCATTGTTTACACTCACGATAGAGGTCATATCAAAATGGAGGAGAACCCCCTTATATTTATACCTATCCTATATAAATAGGCTATTAATTTATTGAATTCATATAAAATTTACAGCACACAAAGCCTCAATTACATTTTTTAAATATTTTAGATTTATTAGAGATGGTTTCGATTTAAAAATAAAAATATTCATTGCCAGCACCATCTGGGAGACTTTCCCATGAGTCCCCAAAGATATATACTCACTACCACCACCAAAATAAATACGTTTTTGAAAGGTATATTTTTGTTTCTTATATTTAATGTAGGGTGCTAGTGAGCGTGAGTTTAGATCAGTATTTGAAAAGTTTTTATAGTACAAACATTTTTCGGCCAAAATAAATCATATATTTCTTATAAAGAAACATCGAGTTTAGTTTTCTGGACATGCTAATCTCAACAGTTCTTGAATATCTGTCAAGAGTGTCCTGTCTCTATATTTAAAATGTTGTCACCAAATGCTTCTATGCTCATGAAAGATATCCAACAACTGTTGAAATTAGCATGTGTAGAAAACTAAACTCTTTGTTTCTATTGAAGAAATATTTGATTTATTTTTATTTAAAAAAAATGTTTATGCTATAAAAATTGCAAAATTAATGCACTGAACTCGCACTCACTAGCACCTACCTTAAGTTTCCAAAGCATCAGCAAATAATTTGTAGATTATGATCCCTTTCCTAATAAAGTAGGTAGATCACGTTCTTAGACAAATATGCTAGTTGCATACCTCTCCATTTTCCCAACCCGCATTCCTATACTAGTAGTATGTATAGTCCAGTCACCTTAGGAGTGGCAGTATCTCACAACTAGCAGAAGATGTAAAAATGTTAAAAGAAAAACATGATTAAAAACCGATGGCTTGAAGTGAATGTTTTGATAGTCAAAAGTAACCACAAATTTAATATATGGTCTTGAAGATTATATGGTTTTGCAAAATGGCTATATGAGAGTAGATCTGGTAGCTTTTGCTAGCTATCAGTTAACATCACTCCTATGACGAATGGGCTATAGGTAGGCTATACACACTACATCAGAGCCAAGGTGTGGGTGGCAGGTATTGCAATTATTTTGTGCCACGTCACGTCACGCTCTATACTGGAACCAAGCACGTACAAAGGATGCGATCATCAGGAGATGGGCGAAGCATTATAATGATAATGCATTTTATCACGTCCTCTTTGGATTCCTTTTAGAGGATACGGGGGGAAAGTAGGAGGAAGATAAGGGGTCGTCAGGTTTCCTTAACATCGGTTCGATTGGAGGACGAGTGTTTCGTTAGATTTTATAAATCAAAGTTGGCCTTATTTCTTCTAAAGAAAGGGGAGAATTCGAGTTAGGGATACTTGTCCAACAACTCTTTCATATTGGCGTGTAGGCCTATTTTTATTTATAACTTTTAAAAATATTTTTTTAAGGTAGAGATCCTGTTCAAATTTCGCAATTCCCATGACAATTTATTTAAGAAGGTTTGAGATAACTATGTGTAGGAAATTAGAATAAATGTAATACTGAAGCTATATTATATTTATTTTGGGAAAATTATGTTTATTGCTATAAAAAAACTGTAAAAGTTAAAATATATATGTATGGATGTAAAATTTACATATATATATATGTCATAATTTATATATATTCTTTTCTTTCACGTCTCTTTAAATATTATAATTGTGTTGTATATATTTTTAAATATATGATTTTACATTGCGTCTCCCTACACATCAGGGCTACCACCATTTAATTACACTAAAGGATCCGCCTCAGTGGCGTAGTTAGCTGACGCGCTAGTTTTGTGTTGAGCTATACTACCGAGGACGGGAAGATCAAGGTTCAAATCTCGCTCGGGTGAACTGAGGTGGTTTTTCCTAAATGGTTTTCCACTCTCCCTCCACGAAAATGCGAGTTCCCCTACTCTATATTCAACCTTCCCAATTCCTAATACATTAGCGTAATTAACACTCAGGCGTATGACCCGAACGGGAAGGAAGGCGTGGTGCTAAGTTTATAGAATAGATAAAGGACTGAGTGTGAGTAGCGCACAATTTTATATCAAATCTACTCCTATTTACTGTAAGTTTATTTGTCGCCCTATATTTTTCTAAATTTTAGTTTCCAATTTATTTTCGTTTTAAATGATGCACATCAAATTTCAGCCGCAGCTTAACGCAACGCGTTGCTGGCATGACAAAATAATACTATTTATATCCATTCGAAATAAAACGGAGAGAAGAACATCTAACATTGTTTCAAATAATTTAAATAAGGAATTTTGAACTAAGGAAGAACACTTACGTTTTATTAAACATATTAATTATCTTTCTAAGAAGTTTGTTGATTCTTTAATTTATTTTCATTGTTGGCCATGATTTATTTAATGGCATGTGCAGATCTGTTAAGCAAGTGAGTGGCGGGTCTCGCGATTGTAAAGAAATAATTAATATTTAATATTTAGCAACACGTCTTACTACCCGTTCGGGTTATACGCTTTAGATACTAATTACGCTAATGGATTAGGAATTGGGAAGGTTGAATTAGAGGAAGTGAACCCGCATTTGCATGGAGAGAGAGTGGAAAGCCATTTAGGACATACCATCCTCAGTTCACCCGACCGAGATTCGAACCTCGATCTCCCCGTCCTCAGCAGTCGAGCTCAACACGACAAGCGCGTTAGGCAACTACGCCACCGAGGCGGGTTGTAAAGAAATAAGAAAAGAAAAAGACGTGATGTAAATACCTCCAAACTATCGCGCATTTCAATTTTGACATATGGAAATAAACATTTTGATTCTTTTAAGAAACATTGTTCATGTTCTTTTAATTATATTTAAATCTTTATATTAAATTTGTATTTTATTTTATATTCATCCTTACTCTATAGCCAGAGTATTATCTTTTGTTTTAATGTATAAGTTTTCTCTTTGAACTCGGAAAAATAATATAACTATTTTAAATTTGATTCCTGAAACGATTTTTGAAGAAGATTAGGGTCTTCTTCTTCTTCGGCGACCTTAAAGTATGAACCCAAATATGTGTGGTTTCTTTATAGATTTGTTTTAAAAGTGGAAACTTAGTTTAAAAGTGTGATATTAATATATCAATAGAAAGTTGAGTGTCTAGGGCAGTGATTCCCAACCATTTTTGTTTGGAGGAACCCTTAAAATATTTAGAAAAATCTCAAGGAACCCCTACCTGGCTGACATATAATAGATTCTACAGGGTTAAATTAAATAAAGACATGAAAAAAATAGGTTGGTAGTAAATAAGAGTTAAATCATACTTTTGAATAAAATATTATACAAGTATTTACTGCCTATTAATATTTAGCTTACTAATATTACTGTTAATAAAAAATAACAAACATATTCAGTTTTTCATCTGGCTTACTGGCTTTAAAAAATGTTTGTGTATATATTTTTCAATAGTTTTGTGTTATTATAATATGTTTTATAAACTCGTTGACGAAAAAATAATTTACATTTTATTGTTTTATTATTAACTTACACGTGAAAATAATACCAGTTTCAATAAATAATAATGATTCCTTCTGTCACTTAATCTAATGTGAAATTTGGGCTTGCTTATTTGAACACAACAAATTAATTCGTGGTTGCATCTTTGCTAGGCACACACAAAGTTCTTCTTCCACAGACAACAATATATTTATCTGTTTGGTTTTTTACATACATTAAACACGAACATTTTTGCTCACACAAGTACGATGTTGATAATTGTAGGAATATGTTTATAGTTTTCTGGGAGATGGCAAGAAACTTTGTTTACACTGATATCCAAACATATCTAATGACAGATAATTAAAGTTAATTTTTAGTATGCAATCATACTTCAGATCAGTCAATTGTTATTCTTCCTGCAGGATGAGTACATATTCTGAAATGATTGGGGAATCTGTGAAAGGGTTCTTGACCCAATCATACTCTTCCTATGACAAAAAAGGAAAGAACTTTGCAAGATTTTCAGCCAGAGATTCCATATGGCCGGAAATCAGGGGCATAATGGTTTAAAGATGGTTGTCAGTTGTAATGCTCTAAAGATGAGAAAGTAGGGATATTTCAAAATTACCCCTAGAAAGATGTTTTTTCCAAACACCAATTTTATTTTTGAATGCTACAGGTTTGTCTGTACACGTCAAAATATTTTCCTTGGGACCTTGCATGTTGGTGTTCAACTTATTTAGGTGTTCATAAATATCTTCCAGGTATGCTAGTTTCAGGAGCCACGATTCGTCCTCAAAATATTTGGAAAAATAAATTTTATTATTTCCTCTGAAGAAAACCTGGAGCTGCTCTCGTAGTTCGAATATGTATGTCAACACTTTTCCCCTATAAAGCCATTTAACTTCGGCGTGTAGAAGAAGTCACGTGACGTGGTCTTTACTCATGTTTTCACAAATTTTTGTAAACATGCGGGACTGCAGATAACGCTGCTTAATAAAGTTAGCTATGTTAACAGCTGTATCAGGTGTCAGACTTCTGTGCTGGCGGCCGGGGTTCAATCCTCGGTCCCGGCACAGATTTATCTGATTACCAAACCCTTCCTTTACCTCTGACAAGACATCTTGTGAATGTGGGGAATGCCAGGCCTCCACCGTGGTTTGGATTCCACGTTAAACTGTAAGTCCTCCATTTCATCTCACAATCACCCTACCATTACACATTAGCGTAAGTGCGTATAACCCGAACGGGTAGTAAGACGCGGTGCTAGTAATAATAATAATAATAATAATAATAATAATAATAATAACAGCTGTATCAAGAACATGTTTCAAAACTTCTCTAATCGTTTTATAAACCAGAACTTCTCTATGAAGAAAGCATTGGGTCGTTATAATGTCTGGATTATTTTCTTTTTCAAGAGTAACAATTCTCTTTATCAAGCCAATCATTGAGAGGGTGCCATCTGTGCATATTCCAATACAACGATCCCATGATAAACCCAACGACTCTAAATAAGAATACGTCAGTTTGCATACATCTTGTCCATGGCAAGTAGTAGTAGTTATAAAACTTTAAAATAAACACTATCACATTAACAAAAAAGTGTCATTAAGCATAAAATAAAATAACAAATCATGGTTTTCACTTATTGAGATGAAGAAATATTACAATCAAAGAGAAATGATCACAGACAATTGACGTGAGTAAGAAAACAAACATAGCAGTGTGTTGCGCACACGCCAGCCGTCTTTAAGAAAATGCACCCTAAATATATCTCATTTTTTTAAAATAACTATCAAACAAATATCTAACCAAGCTAAACTTTCAAAATGCTTCTTTGTTTTATTTATATGTCACGTTCAAACCTTAACATTTTAATTTGTTTATTAATTTGCAAAAAAAAAGGAGGCAAGTTGTACTATTTTTTCGCACGCTTTTGCAAGTTCTCGTGGAACCCTTGACATGGGCTCACGAAACCCCAGGGTTCCACGGATACCTGGTTCGGAATCACTGGTCCAGGGAATAACAAGAGTCTATTGAAATCTTAAGACTGTGGATTGTTTGCAATAAAGAATAGGAAAAAAATTTCCTACATTTTGTTGTTCCAAGACAACATACGAGTATTCTCTTAGTGATATCCAGCCAAATATTCATCTATAAATATTCTCTTTCTCTTTTTTTATCATCGAGAATCCAGGATTAATGTAAAACTTTCAGAATAGATTAAATATATTCAGACGCTTTAATACATCCAGAGCATTATTTAATATTTTATTTTATGTCAAAATATTAATGTCATTGATTTTTTAAAAACAATACTATTTTTTTGTTTTACACAAAACTCCAATATCATATATGCTTAGCCTATATTATTTTTTCTTTTACTCTGGTATTGTAAACTCCTAAATTTTACCATGTTCAGAGATTATTTTTTTAATTGATTAATTTTATTTAAAGATAGATAAAATACAATTTATTTTATTTTTATTTTGTCAGATTAGAATTGTATTTACTAGGAATTCCATATGTAGGATTGAGATGTGGTGACAATGAAACAATAACGATAATAACACATACAAATTTTTTTAAAAATTATTTGTAATTTAAATTTAGTACATTTCATTCAGTGAACAAATTTTATTTCAAATGTTCATGTTTTATTTTAATTGTATTTTCCTTCAACTCTTTTAGAGATTTACAGCATACCATTGTTGTAGGTAAGGTAGTGTACTTATTATAAACATTGTATTATCCAGAAAACGTTCTCGAGCACACCCAGTGGTCTCGAGTGTTAAGAGTCATCGTACCACTGTAAGAGTTAACCAATCTGGAGTTTTTTTTAAATTATTATTTTTCTCCCAGTTCTTAGGAGTGGCGCCCAATATGTATGTATAATGTTATTCATCTCGACGGTAACTTTATTGTGTAACATATTTGGAAGACAAACTTATATTTTTATTAGATTTCGTAGGCAAAAATTGGGAAATCACTTTCAGTAAACCCAATCAATATTCAAAACACCACCTTAGCGTCACCAAATATCCAAACTAGATTAGATTAACGTTTAGTTCACGTGTAAATCGATGAGGGTGTCAGTTAAAGTGAAACAAATAAAAATACAATAGGTTTACTTACTATTTTATTTATTTAGATAAGTAGTGAATGAAGGTATCGGGGAAAAATACATTATAATCCTCATATATTAATATGAGATATTTTCACTATATAAACATCTATGAAAACTATAAATTTATCTCTAAGAAAGAAATAAAATATTCTTCGATACTAGCTATCCTCAAGGTCTTGGCAGACTATTTAAACAACTTGCAGTCCCAGAAGAAAGCCAACAAATATCACTGCTAATATATTTTTTCATAATATGAGACATGATTTTGCCCACAACCCCTCAATTAAGTTCGATCTATGATTAGTATAATATTTATCTACGTTAGTTTGTGTTACGTGCTTGCACCGATTTGACAATATTTGTACAGTTCATATTGAAATTTTTCTATTATGGGAAAGAGATTAATTTCTTTACTAAAAAGATCTTAGCAAAAAATTTGCTAGCAAAATTTAGAATATATGACAGCTGTAGCTCAAGATATTTTATTTTCATATTCTCAATATTAGAAAGATTATTTTGAACACTTTATTTACTCTATGAACACTTTCAACCTTCAACACAAACACTTTTGAGCAACATTATATTACAATATATATTCCTCCAAGAAATGAAAGGAGAGTTTACGTAAGAAAGATAAGATTTACTCTCTTTAGAGAGCACTCAGCAGTCGCTCTCGCAGGGATACACGAGATATAAACACACTAACGCTCCCCGTACAAGCGATCACGTGTCTCTCAAAGCATCTCACCCCTGGAGAGTGATTGCTTGTCTTCGTGTCCTTTGTCGTGTCTTTTCAACCCCCCCCCCCCCCCCCCCC
>CABFVZ010000478.1:25770-79556 GCA_902151445.1 Timema monikensis | reverse complement strand
CCCCCCCCCCCCCCACCTTCACACGACTAATATAATAATCTGCTCACACACGCACACAGCTTATTACAAAGGGTAGAGAAAACTCCCGCCACTCTGTTGGGAACTTTATGTGTTATGTTGGCAGCACAGCTTAGCGAACGTGTTCAACAACTATTATATTAGGTCAGAAAGAAACATATATGTCTCTCTTCTGATCTGAGTCCAAGGATTTATTCTCTGCGACCATGAAGAATTAATGAGACATTAGTGCCCCCCACCCCCCTCCCCCAACGCTCTATTTAACTACTTGCATTAGTGTTATGTTCAACACTGGTTATATATATATATATATATTGCACCCCGTTCGAGTATGTTTGTGTTTCCTTCTGGAATAAGGATAGTGCAGAAGAGCACCTCTGACAAGACATCTTGTGAATGTGGGGAATGCCAGGCCTCCACCGTGGTTCGGATTCCACGTTAAACTGTAGGTCCTCCATTTCATCTCACAATCACCCTACCATTACACATTAGCGAAAGTGCGTATAACCCGAACGGGTAGTAAGACGCGGTGCTAATAATAATAATAATAATAATAATAGTGCAGAAGGAATTTGGAGGAAATATTTCAGCACTTTCAAGGAGGTGGAGTGGTAAACCATCCAGGAAAAATCTCTCAATACACCCGGTTGTGAATTTAATACCAATCTCCTCTTCACCTACAAACCAGACAAGAAAAGGTTGATCCCTTCACCCAAGTACCTACCGATGCTAGTAAAATAGTATTATTAATGAACTAGTTCGTTCAACTAGCAGTTGATGAAACTTTTTTTGGTGATGATGATATATTATTTTTGGTTTACGCATAAAAAAAGTAGACACAGAAATATTTTACATTAATTTTGAAATTCTTGTTCACTTATCTTGAAACTGTCTGTTTTCCTAACTTTATCATATATATTTTTTTTATTATTTCCACGTTTGCGTGACAATTTACGTTAGGGAATTCAATTTCCTGCTTTCTCTGTGCGGAGCGCTCGGAACTTTGCAGTGAATTTTATTTCTCACCACTAAAATAATTTTTACTTTTCTGTAAAGCACTCTACCAACCATGTCAAAACAGACATGCACGGAGAAAATCTAGCGTGATTTGCATCTCTTACTTTTTTGTTATAAAAGTCTTCAAAAAATGTGCCAGAGCTTTTTAGTATGTAACTTGAATAATTTTTAAATAATATTACAATTATTAATATTTTTATTCCATCAGTTAAATTTAAGCCTATTTATTTTAATCTGATTTTTTATAAGGTAAACGTTTTTTTTATTGTCTTCGAATGTTAAGTCTAAATGAATTACTTCATAAATAATTTTCTAAATTTATATGCTTAAATGTTTTTTTTTTAATTTGTATATTTATAAGACACTGTGTTATTAAATAATCATAATTTCATTTTGGAACTATAGAAATTATCTTTAGCAGTCTTTTGAAATTAAAGTGTTGATACCTTTATGAACATATTCACATATTTATGTAGAATGTATATGTATATAATGCTTGATGTGATAGAGGTGTCCCCGAGTTTGACACCAGAGCTCATTCGGTAGAGTGTCTGTATAGTGAGATAAGGGTCCAGGATTCAATTTCAGGCATGGCCGAAAATAATAATATTTAGCACCGCGTCTTACGACCCGTTCGGGTTATACGCTTTAAGTACTAATTATGCTAATGGATTAGGAATTGGGAAGGTTTAATTATAGGAGGTGAACCCGCATTTGCGTGGAGGGAGAGTGGAAAACCATTTAGGAAAAACCACCCCCAGTTCACCCGACCGAGATTCGAACCTCGATCTCTCCGTCCTCGGCAGTCGAGCTTAACACGACAATCGCGTTAGCCAACTACACCACCGAGGCGGGTCATGGCCGAAAAATATATCATCGATGAAATGTGAGTTTCCCCTTTCACGGTGATGAATTAACAGCTTGGGGCTGGTTGTTTTGGATGTTATATATTTAAGTTAGTTTATAAGTCGTGTTCTGATATAATCAGTCAGTTCAGAAAATTCACGTTAAATACCTTAAATAAATGGGAGGAAACTGAACAAACCTTGAGGCTTTTATTCAGGTTCTCACTGATTTATTGAATAATCCATCTCTAAAACACTCCTATATAATAGTAATAGCTATACCATTGAGCTTCTCTCTAGTCGTGAGATAAAATGTGAGAAATGTCTCTTGAATCTTGAGCCTTGAAACACAGAGCAGTGTCGCACAAATTCAAAGGTCTGCAGTTTTTTTAAAAAAAAAGCTATGAAAAAGGATTCATACATAATAGATATAAAAGATTGTTTTAATAATAATATCCTACAAACAAAACGTACTAAACACATATTTTAAACCGTTATTACCTTAATAAAAGTCACACTTGATTGAGGTTTTCTGCACTATTCCCGTGATAATTGTAACAATTGGGATGAAAGAAATATATTTATTTTATTATGTTTTAAATGTGTTAAAAAATTATATAACTAATTTAAATTTACCTATAAGAACCCTTCAAAACCTTGCCTGGTTCGATCCGTATTACTTAGATAAGATTTAGTCCAATTATTGTAATTGGAAGAGCCCGATCTGATAGTGATAAGATTTGGTTCTACTTTTAATTTTATATATTCACATGTAAAGTAACGTGACTAGCAGCTGTCACTTTTGATGAATATTAACAAAAATAGCACTAAAAATATAGAAAAACGTTGTCAATATTAACAGCAAGAACATGAAGAAAAATGGCTCGTATTCAACTTCCTAAAAGTCTTCAGTTCAATTACAGATATTATAAAACATAATGTAGTATCTGTGCGTTATATTCATATCCAGATATTCTCCTGATATCACTAATGACTATTGGCGTGGTGTGACTTTTCGCTAGAGTAACAAAAATTTGTTTAAACTAAATATGTTTTTCTCATATGCCACCAGGGTTTGTTGGATATACATTCCTGGTATTCTACCAGCATTGGCGAATATATGACCTTTTACAAATTTGAGCCACAACTAGACGGGGCCACCGGTAGTGAGGGCTTGCTTCTGTCAATCTACAGTTGCCTACACCACTGCTGTGGCCCCGTTTGAATGAACCAATTTGATCCTATGTGTAAGTAAAAGTGGTCAGTGGCTGTGGAACGCGTCAGCCACTAGAAGTGACCCCGTGTAGTTACGCTCTTAATTTACAGACATAAATAAATGTAATAATCATTTTTACTCATTTTTATAAATATTATTTTGTTTGTAATCTTAAAGTCGAATGAAACTTAGAAATGATGTAACTGCCATTCATTTTAGAGGAATATCAATAAATTTATATCATTTTAATAGCATTATTTTAACCATTCGCATGGTGTAGTTGTCAGTGAAACTGGCTACAAGCCTAAGGGTCCCCGGGTTCGAATTCAGGCTGGTACCTTGGATATTTTTCCCTTTAGGGGAATCGTCCCAATGGTCACCAGGGCTTGATTAATTAGATTTAAGTTAGATTAGGATTCACCCCGCCTCCACAACTCCATAATAACCATCATCACATCAGCCCATTGCTGGTACGACGTGTTGACAACCTCCTACGGTGTACCCTGGAAAATATTCTGTGTCACCAGAGTGGCTTATATTCTACAGATAAGGCGACTGAATCTGGACATCAGAGTCCCACCCGGTCAAAAGTGTACCATGTGATTAAAAAAATTGTGACTTCAAAGTATTCCATATTTATTATAATGTTTGAATAAAAGGTTTTTTATGTTTTTAAAGATTGTGGGAATATTATATGATTACATTCTTTTGAAAATATATGTATGTAATTTTAATGTCAACATTAGTATAGGTATTTTAGTTTTTGAAACAACTAATTTTTATTTAAAATATAATGGTTCTAGAGAAGCATAGTTATAATACTTATTTCTAAAATTTGACATCCTTTAAACGGTTAACTTTGACTTAACTAAATCAACTCAGTCAAGCAAAGATTCGTTTAAAAATCATAAATACATTTTTTCCCTCAATCATTATATTGATGTTTTTGTTCAGTACTTTAATTCAAACATCGGAGGTTTTATTGTATATTCCAATCAAATTTAAATTTAATAACTATAATTTTGGGAAGTCCACTAATTTAAATGAATAAAAAGACAGCAATAAGTCGAAGCTTTGATTAATTACCGTTCTCTAGTCCCACTTTACCTCTTTAAACATCCTATAACAGCCACACTCCATAGACCCGGTTAATTTATTATAACAGGTAAGATGTAAATAGATTTCCTACCCGGCTATTAAACAGGGTTCCATGAATATGAACATCGTCTTCATCTTAAGCTTGTAGTAAATTAATGTACGAATATTAATTAACATTACAGTGTTCGCTGATCCGGGGTTGGTGTGCGTTTTGTGTATTAGGAACGCAATCAATTATCAACCTTTGGGGTGGTAGAGAGGGTAAATCGACTACTAACGCATTTTCAGTGTTTTTTATAGTACATGTATGTGTTTAATAAACTATATTAAATAAATGAAGTGTCTGTCTGTCACGAGCATTGCCACATGCAGAGGTCTGAAATTGTCCAATTAGTAGCCCTTGTGCACAGACATGTGTACCTCAAAGCTGGAATTTTAAATTTTTTACTAGATTTAATTTATTAAAAACTCAGTCGGAAGAAATAAATGGAAGCAATATTTTATTTGAAGCAAAGAAAAGCATTTACTGGGGTAATCACACAATGTATTGCGTGGCTAGCTCGGGCTACTAAAAATCTTTTGCCGCTAGGTATTATTCTGAAATTACAATAAACAAAGTAACTAAGGATCAAGTATGGCATCAAAAACTTTATGATATGAACATATAAGCAGTGTTTGTCTTAATTATATATTAATTACAATTTTCCAGATAATAGTACCATTTGAATCATCTAAAGTTCACTTAAAAGTTACAACTTTTAGTGCGTGAATTTGTAAATAGCCATAAAGGATAGACTCTCATGAATAAAACTGAGAAACGTTATTTGCGCCACTCCAAAGAAAGACGTATTAAGTAATTATTTAATCTGTGGAGCTAGACTCTGCCTAGGGCTGCGATTTTGCCAAATTTGTGCTGGAAGTAAGACGTGAAGGAGTAGAGAGAGGATTACGGATGTTATATTCATAGAGCAGTGTGGCCGAATACGGCCCACCATCACTGAAAATGTGGACTTTAGAGTATGCTGGGGGGAAATTAAAGGGAAACCCTTGGTGATATAATGATTCAAATATAAATATTTATTGAATTAGTAATTATTTAGTAAGTTCTATTTGTAGACCAAAATTAAGTTGATGAGATCAATAAATAAATATATGTGTGTGTGTGTGTGTGTTTGCGGTGTTGGGAAACTTAAAAAAAGATGCGTGGTGGAATTAACAAGGGAAAGAAGCTATGAGAGAAAAGAAAGAAGCATACAAACTAATCATTTCTGTGGAGAGGGAAAGAGAACATAAGAGGTTGTGAAATGTATACAAAGAGAAAAAATAATTTATAAACCTGAACAGTTTAAAACCACTCGTAAGTATCATACCGATGGCGAAAGATTCAAATTGGTTTGTTGTAAAGTGGTGTTCCCATACGATTATATCGACTTGTTTGAGAGTTTGGATAAAATAGTTACCTGGCCTAAATTAATTTTACAACATCCTTACATATTTCTCACTGGAAGATTACGATCATGAATGCAAGCTATGGCAACGGTTAAGTGTAAATCCCTCTGGGATGACTAGAATCTGTATCTTTATACAGACGTGACGCTACTGGTTGACGTCTTTGAACATTTTCGGGATATATGCATGAATACATATAGATTAGATCCTGGTTGTCCGCTTACAGCTAAAAGCTTAACGTACCAATTTCCATTGAGAATGACTAATGTACATCTCGAACTAATCGGTGGTGTCAATTCATCGAGGGAGCTATCATTATTATTATTATTATTATTATTATTATTATTATTATTATTAGCACCGCGTCTTACTACCCGTTCGGTTTATACGCACTTACGCTAAAGTGTAATGGTAGGGTGATTGTGAGATGAAATGAAGGACCTACAGTTTAACGTGGAATCCGAACCACGGTGGCGGCCTGGCACTCCCCACACTCACAAGATGTCTTGTCAGAGGTGAAGGAAGGGTTTGGTAATCAGATAAATCTTTGCCGGGACCGAGGATTGAACCCCGGCCGTCAGCAGAGGGAGCTATCCGTTTTAAGAAATGTTTAGTGTGTTACCATCATGCAGATGCAACTAATCAGTAGACTATATGGAATCATTTGATCGTTCAAAACCATAGTCTTAACTCATCTATCTCGATGTGAATGGAGTATACTAATTTTAGATGCTCAGTTACTTTCCCTATGGAAGATGTGCACCTACAATAACTGGTATCATTTCGACGATATCAGGCTGTAGTAGCTCGTTTAATCCTCGGTTGCTAACATGTTTTCATGCAAAAGTACGCCTTGCAGAACGATGAAGATCATGCTAAATATCTTCCTCAACAGACATTATTAGACCATGATTCCAGCCTCGCGTAATCCTTCGATGATAGAAACAATCTCACTGCCGTGTGGCCAACGAACTGCTTCAGTCAATGCGTGCAAGAGTCTTAATCGACCAACCTATTCGTTAGGGTCATCCCAATAGGTATATTCTATCCTCTTCCTTTCTCCAGATCTTCCCCGTCAAGTTCATCCTGTAACATAGGTTTTATGACACGTATATATTTTGATTCTCTGTGTGAATTAAATTGGCTGGAAGTCTCGTTCCTGAGTCGATGTGCGTTTGTTTCCACGAGCGTAGACTTGTAAGCCTACTGATTTTCCTCCTTATATTTCATAGCCTCTTTTCTGAAGAGTAATTCCAAAATATATTATTTAGAATCACAGTTCCATCACTGTCATCAACCAGAACATGAGTATCGCCTAGCTTTGTCGTGTTGCCATCATAACGTGTATCATGCGTCTTATCAAAGCGTGCTTGAAGTTTATGAAGGTGAGTATGCAACAAATGTATTTTATACAATCGCTCGGATAATACATATTCCTCCCACTCTTTCTCAGTCATATTAACCATTTTGTTCAGCGATTCCATTATTGGCGTAAAGGTTTACATCACCACGATATCAGACTCGTGTAGTACATCTCATAACTGTTTGCATTTTCGTTTAATCACCTTACTCACTTTGATGATATCCTCTGAAATGATGTCGACTAAGAATGTCTCGTACGATTAATGAACGAAGTATTAGATCTATAACATACATAAGACCTAATTTTACGTCAAACGTTGATGATGAAGCATGCGTCATTATTGGCATGCCCTCAGAAGCCTGCTTATTAACGTGTGGGGAGGCAAGGGAGGCAGGCATAAACCCCCACAATACGCCGGATGACCTAGCGTCGTTATTTGCCCATCCACGGCCTCCTATTTGTGTTCCCGGAACCATCATAGGTTATCTGCATTTGATTATTACGTCACGATGCCACCTAAGCCAATGGGGGTGTTGTGGCCCCGAAAGCTTAAAAAACACTTACAGAGGCTCCCAGTTTTTTCGGTGTGATACTCATAAAATCTTATGAATATTTGTCTATCCGTCGAGCCTCATAGCCACGAGTAAAAATAAAATGTATCATGTTATTATAGGACTAGCTAATGTGTTTTCACGCGGCGGGGGGTGTCGAATATGTTCACTGAGTCTCACTGAGATTGTTCCAAAGTAGTAGCTTAGTTCCTCCATGATACCGCAAGAAAGTGATTATAATTTTTAGATAGTACTGGTTTCGGTTCCTCCATGCCACCTCAAGGAAGTTAATATAAGTAGTCCTAGTTTATCTATGACACCTCAAGGAAGGAATTATAAGTAAATATGGTTCCTCCATGTCCTCTTAAGGAAGGGATTATAAGTAGATATGGTTCCTCCATGTCACCTCATGGAAGAGGCTATGAGTATACTTGGTCCATGGTAAGAAAGATCAATTGAGTAAATAGGCCCAAAACTTATTTTCATTAGCTACTCAGAATAATTCTCAGTGATTCATATTTTCATTAATTTAGCAGAGTTTACTACACACAATTTTTTATAATTTATTAAAACGGGTACAAATTATTGTAATTTCACTAAACAATGCTCAGTGATCTTTGATTAGCTATTATATGGTTTTAATTTTGATTATTAAATTAGTGTAATTCCATTAAAGTGGGGGAAATACGTTATATAACTAAATGACTTTTTTCGAAAAGGGGATTGAACAAAGTTTCGTGGCTGAACTAGACCCCATCCTTCTCAGCTAGTTTTACAGTTAGAACAATGAAACGTAAAGAAAACATTCTTAAATAATTTTAGAAAAATATCTCGTGTATAATCACAAAAATCTATTTACTATTTATACTATCAATACATTTTTACTGTTTGTAGTTCTAAAACTGTCTACAAATCAAGTTATTTAGGCTATTCAGGGATGTAGGCGTTGAGGCATTGCACTTTAATAAAGCTCTAGAAGAATCCCAGTGAGGTAAAAATCTAGTCTCGTTTATAAGCAAATGGAACACGAATGTTTTCAAGTAATTTGGATAGTCCTTTGGGTGCTGATAACTACACTTATACTAAGCTCCTTAAGAATCTAACACAATTCACCAAATAACTCTGTTCCACGACTAAAATAATGTTAATGCTATTCAGGAAACAAACTGAATAAAAATGTACTTTAAGTTCATGTCGTTATCTTTTGCAACATACGTAAGTGGAAACAGTATAAACTAAATCCTAATTTAATGTTGTTGCATGTTTTTTTTAATCAAGAGGCTGAAAAGAGAAATAAAAAGTTTCTTATTTTTTTTGGCACATCGTATTCGTTTCATTTTTAGAGAAAATTCTCAACAAGACTTACCTTTGAAAAAGCAGAAAAATAAAGCTTGCCTCCCCTCTCCTCCCCTACTTCTTTGCAGATATGGTCTACAAGATTGTTATTTGGAAAACTCTTGAGTTAAGTTTCCCTTGTTACAACTTGTCTAAACAACTTCAGCTGAGGAATTGTCTCGGAGGAAGCACAATAAAGTAAGGTAACAATACCATCACGGTTTGAGTTTGGAGGTGTACTTACCGGTAAGTTCGACATAAAAACACGAAAGGTTTTTGTTTGGAGAAAATATATACATACACACAAGTCTGTAATAATATCCCTGAGCGATATTGTATTACCAAGTTTGTTTCCCTCGCCTTAAATCACAGTATATTTTAAGAGATCGGGGAAAAAAAGAATTATTAAAGTACGTTTTCAAAGATAACTTTTCTAAGCCTTTACTTTTCAACCTTTAAAAAACATTTTAAGCTATTTAATTAAAACTTATTATTTGGTACATTGTTTACATTATTTAGGAAAATGTTTTAAAAGTTCTGTGAATAAATATCTAATATACAAATCAATGTATCCATTCATGCGGATCTCCATACGGTCCAAGGCGTCATTATCGAAAATTACTAGATTGTATATGACAGAGAGATTGAGGTCCGAGCTTCAAATATAAGTTGGGTGCTCAAGAAGTGGTTCTACATACTTAATTAATAATTATAATCATCCCCCTTCTCTCAGTAATGCAGATGCATTTTGAATAAACTGCCCTTTCCATCTCTACCCCTTATTCTACAGCCATGGTGTTAGACGTACTAATAATAAAAAGGTGAAAAAACAGATTATTTTAAAAACTACAGGACGGTCTAAAAGTTACTGTGAGGTAAAGTATCACGTACCTCGTAGCAGTTCTTCCTAATAAAGATGTTGTAAATGTCTCCCTAGGGCCTTAATACATATCCAGACACACCTCTCCATATCATATCATAATTATGTCAGACGAAGGAATCTGTACAAACGCGTCTTTCAGCCTATGGGGGACATTTTCAATCTATGTTATAGGAAGAATTGCAACGATATTCGTGATACTTTACTGCATAGTAACTTTTGGGACACACTGTATTATAAATTATATTATTTAGTTTTTACTTGGTGGCACAAGTCTGACTGCCCGTTCCGACTATCACTAAATTGCATTATCAAATACTATAGAACGAGGTGATTTTTAAGTAAAACCGTCTTAGGTAAGGTATGATTTAAAACCACTAGTGGGTGGTCTGAATGAAAGAAAAGAGAAGGGGGGCGACAGTGCATGGTGTAATGTTGCGTAATTAAAAATCTCAATTAAAAGTTTTTTTAAATTATGACTTAATTAAATATTTATTTTTTTATTATAAAAACCACATTACTAGTTACAAGATCTAAGCTCTAAGGTATCATTCACGTAAAATAGTAAATTTCCGGCTTTGAGGAGGCTAGGGTTCAATCTTCAACTAAATATACTGAGGGCGATTTTTTCATATATATGCTCTACGCAAATGTGATTACTTACATTTCCTTTAAATTTTTCCTTCTTCATCCATTATTGTTAATAGGCCTATACGAGTAGTAAGACGTGGATCACAAACATAAAAACAAAGGATCATTCCCTTGAACTTTACAGGATGAAACAAGTGGAAACTTCAACAGTCACTTTATGTCCTATGTTTTAAAAAAAACCTGAAGGTCCATGTCGGCTCCAATCCAATCCAATCCAATCCAATCACCCGAACCAAAACACTCGACATGGAGTACCACATCTAGCCCCATCCTAATCCTCGCCTAGTAAAGCCACCCCTCGCTAGTTTGAACTGTTAACATGCGGGAGGGAAGGGGTAGTCCCACCGGCCAATCTCCCCTGCCAGGACTACATGTTTAACAGGTCCGTGGTGCAGTTCCTGCTATACCACACCTAATAATCCAGGTTAGCCCGTGTTTAGTACAACGGCTATTCTTAAGGTGTCTCTAGTTTAGATTGTGTGGCCCGGAGGAGGATCAGATGAGGGAGGGAGGAAGAGGGTGGTTTTCTTTCTATCAGGTGCTCGCTTACGATAAAACACGTGACCAGGTTTCCTGAGTCCTGGTTTGTCGGAGGAGAGTTCCATCAACCCTCGCTTGACCAAGACATTTCCACAGTATAATCTAAAACGATACTTTTGTATTCTATCTTGAGTGTTTTTCTCTCTTTCTCTCTTTCCTTCCCTATTAATCCTGTTCCCTTCTTTCTGAATGTTTTACATCTTCTAAATATAATAATTTCTCATCATCACTTTTATCGTTTCTACTCTCTCTTTTATTATCTATTTTACATTCTTTTTTCCTCTTTCCTGCTTAACTTCGTTCTCAATTTTTTCAACCCTTATCTTATTCTATCATTCTCTCCCTCTTATATATATATATATATCTGTATTTTACTCGCAACCCCCTCCTCCCCCCTTCCCGAAACTTAAAATCCTTCTCGTTTATTTAGAGCATATAGTTAGAGTGTCATAATTTAATCTTAGTAAACAGTTTGAGCTTAATCCAATTTATCATGTAACTAGTATATTCACAGATGTAGTTAGTGGGGGGCAGGGAGAACCCATCCCCCCGATAATCTGCTCGGATAGGAAACTTTTAATAACTTAATGAATTTGAAAAAAAAATTGCTCTCACAGTGAGGATATAAATAAGTAAACTTGAATATTAAAAATGATAGTACAATATATTTTTGTTAATAATATAATATAATATATATTTTACATCTTAACTTCTTAGTTAACACTGATTGACACTTTACTTTCTAAGTTTCGAGAATCATTAGACAAGACCACGTGTAATTTATATTTGTCTTTTAAATAGTTCATTTTTCTTCCAAAATCTTCCGTACACCCTTTTTTATTTCCTCAAAATTTTCAGTTATTATTTCCAGCCTGTTTTACCAAGTCAACGGGTTTCTCCCTAAATCCGTTGATTTTCAGAACTGACACAAAATAGTTTTATTTAACCAATTCCACCATTAAAAATCTCATGCCCTGCTGTTTTCATCTACAGCGAGTGCTACTATACACACCTTAGTGAATAGAATTTGTTTTCAAATGTCAAAACGTTAATTTGTCTACTACTTTTGTTGCCAAGTTCGTCTTGTGTTCACTGCGTGGACTAAAATGTCAATGAATTAATGATAAAGGTAATTTATCTATATGATTAATACAATAGCTAAATAAGCTATAATACCTCATATTCGTTATTCATTTAATAACAAATGATTATTTTTTCTTTAATATGAAGGAAAAATAGGTTGTTTCCAGGGCTGTAACAAGGATAGAAGGTTTTAACCCCTCCTCTTCCGAAAGTATGAATAGTAATATAAGTATTTTTTGTTTCTCGTCAATGTCTAGGATTGTAGCTTATTGGAGTATATTAAATTTTCTAATAACTACAAGCTGACTTGTGTGTTAGAAAACTTTAAATTGCTTCTTAAAATACTTAATGTAAGCAAATAATTGACAACTAAATTTAGGGAGGTCACCACGATCCACGGCTCCTCCCCTCCCCCATTCTTTACAACTCAACCATTTTCATCCATAAAATAAACTGGTTATGGATTTGATTAAATCCATCCCAACCAATAAAAACAGCTAGCGACGCCTATGAATATATCGTTTTAAGTTAAAAACGGTTTAAGTAGTACTTGAGCTACAAACTGACTTCAAAGAATTTTTAAATAACTATTGTAAGTTTAAAAAGAATATGCTTATATTAATCAATAATATCTACTTAATTTTGAGGAACATGAGAGTCTTCTAAGTGATATGACAGTAATCTGCCTTGAATGAAATTACTCTGGTTTAAACTAATTGGATTCGAGTACGCTGACGTGTGTAGTGTGTGCGCATGGACGTGAAAACTGCCGATTGATGATACGCACTTAACTTGAGTGTACTGAGAGAGAGAGAGAGAGAAAGGATTTTAAGCTACAAACCAATCGACCAAAATCTTCATCACTATAAAATAAAATGTAGAGCTTCCAACTGTCAAAATCAATATATTTTTTCAAGTAAAATAATGTGGGCAAGTGTTTGGGGAACTTGGAAAGAGAGGGGGGTAGCAGTAGACCCATAGTTAAACTTAGAGCCCCTCTATCGAGCTTCACTTGGGGAGTGCTAAGTCTGGCTATGACTCTGGCCCATAGTTAAACTTAGAGCCCCTCTATCAAGCCTCACTTGAGGAGCACTAAATTTGACTAAGAACCTTGCCCATAGTTAAACTTAGAGCCCCTCTATCGAGCCTCACTTGAGGATCACTAAATTTGACTACGAACCTTGCCCATAGTTAAACTTATAACCCCTATCGAGCCTCACTTGAGGAGCACTAAGTTTGACTAAGAACCTTGCCCATAGTTAAACTTAGAGCCTCCCTTGAGGAGCACTAAATTTGACTACGAACCTTGCCCATAGTTGTACTTATAACCCCTATCGAGCCTCACTTGAGGAGTACTAAGTTTGACTAAGAACCCTGCCCATTGTTAAACTTAGAGCCCCTCTATCAAGCCTCACTTGAGAAGCACTAAATTTTACTACGAACCTTGCCCATAGTTGGACTTATAACCCCTCTATCGAGCCTCACTTGAGGAGCACTAAGTTTGACTAAGAACCTTGCCCATAGTTAAACTTAGAGCCCCTCTATCGAGCCTTACTTGAGGAGCACTAAATTTGACTACGAACCTTGCCCATAGTTAAACTTATAACCCCTATCGAGCCTCACTTGAGGAGTAATAAGTCTGTTTATGATTCTGGACAAAAGATTTAGCTACCGCACTTCAATCAGTTTTTTAAATCCTTGCACAATATCATAATACGTGTCACAAAATTTAAGATTTTAAAAACCACATTAAAGGGTAATAATATTTAATTTGAAAGCATACATTCCATAGTAATATATGGAAATTCTAGAGGGAGTATTAAATCCCACCACGTCTGAATTAAAAGAGGTGATAGTTTGTTATGTAGTTACTCATGCCACTATCCCCCTTTCAATCCAGATGTTTGTAGATTACCCGTCTCCTTGTCTGAAGCGTATTTGTCGTACGTCTGTGAAGGCAGCGAGCGCTTCAGTGAGAGAATAGGGAGTGTTATGAAGGAAAAGAGCCATGGCAGAAGGCGGACGCTATCTGTCCGCGCTGATTGCACAAAACTCTCGGGGTCCAGGCACGACATGTGCGACTGACAGTCTAATTCCAAGGAGGGGGTAAAGCAATTCAGAACAGACGTTACGGTGGCGAGGACTTACTTGCCCGGATAACGTCGTCGCCGGCAACGACGAGGTAGTTTTACAGGAAACTTCTCCGGGCTGAAAACCCCCACGGTGAATGCCTGTCATGTCAACCTTACATTGTCTTGGGAATCTGGTTAGAGCGGTGGTTTCCAACCTGGGGATCACGTCATGTTTCGGGTAGGGTCAACATGATTGTTTAGCTTATAACTTTATGAATCAAATAGCCAAATATATTATCTATGCTTTTTAGTGAGGATTAAACTATCTAGATATCATATTCTGAAAATTGAAATATAACACCTGGACACGGGAATCGAACCCGGGACCTTTGGCTTAGTACACCAACGCTCTAACCACTGAGCTATCCAGGAATCGTCCTGTGCCCAGGGTCATTCTTCACTCATATTTTAAGACAGAGACTATGATGGACGGGCGTAAATCGTCGGTTACAAACAAACATTTGTAGCAGACGATTTCCGCACGTCCATCATAGACTCTGCCTTAAAATATGAGTGAAGAATGACCCTGAGCACGGGACGATTCCTGGATAGATCAGTGGTTAGAGCGTTGGTGTACTAAGCCAAAGGTCCCGGGTTCGATTCCCGTGTCCAGGTGTTATATTTCAATTTTCATACTATAACTTTATGTTTATTTTAAAAGAGATAAATCATTATAAAAGGGTGTAATTAAAATAGAAATGTAAGTGGTTAAAATGATAAAGGCTGTTAAGTTACTGATTAGGTTACTCAACTATGAAAGCAGCTTACTTACTTAGTTTACTGTACTAGAATTCTCGAGTTTACGAGATTGGCACTTCCACTATAGCTTCCAAAATACCCACTGTGCTCGTTTATTCTCCTTTCAAACATACTAATCGCATTTGTTTAGTCATTATATAAGCAAATTATATTAATTAAATCAAGAATACGGGTTTACCGTCACGCTTGTTTTGTTTATCGGTGATGAGGTTAGGATTCAAACTAATACCGAGGATGATCTTTTCTTAAACGGCTTACCCCATTTCTCTATAAAAAAATTAATGTACATTTCCTCTAAATTCTACCTTCTGCACAGTTGTAATTAAATGCTGATAGGCCATACGAGCAGTAAGATTCATTTAAAGCTAGGATATGGACGCTTGTAGGTTTTTAAATGGTCAAGGTGGTCTCAAAGATAGACATTGGGGTAAAAAAATAATTGGAAACCCCTGAGTTAAAGGAAGGTTATAGAAGTCTTGTTTATCTTGGCGTTCACTACTTGACTAGGGGGATCCATTACCTTCACACGTTGTCACAATATTTAAATGATAATTTCGCTACTTTGTAAGAATATTTTTATTATAAATTATCAACATAATCATGTGTCTGGTTTTATAATTAAAATTTCTAACACCCCAAACACTCGGAGTTTATAAGTACGTGTACGATGGCGTATGTATATCTTACCCTACATGGTTGCATATGAAGGTCAGAGTTCTAAACTCTTCTGTGTATACTTAGATGGTTTTATCTGAAAAAAAATTCAGTTGCGTTTCCAATAGTTCTACCGTTCTAATCCTTAGTTCATTAGAGCGAATAGGTAGATAGCACGGTTTGTTGGTAAGACATGAAGCATAAAATATCCTTATGGAATTTAATTATTATCTTGGTTCACACCTTTTAACACATGACTATTTAACGGTTTGATTTATAAGTGGTGAGAAGGATTGTTAGAAAATAAAATGCACCTAAATAAGGAAATATCCGGGTATATAACAAGTGTGGTAACACAATCCTACCCTAGGTGTACCCAGCTGAGATTCGAACTCAAGCTCGAGAGTAATATATATTGACAACAGCATTAGTAATAATCGAGACATTAGTAGTTCGAAATTTATGAGTATGTGAAATAAAGCTCAAACTTGGCTAGTTTGGTTCGCAGATGACGGAAGGTCGGGGTTTCAATCCCAACTGGGCAAGGTTTTTTTTTTTACCACTCTCCTAGTTTCCTAAACCCTACCCTATTAGTGGAAACAAAATGGTGGATGGCCTGGACAGGATGTATGGCCTGGAACAATTAATATAAAGACACACTTACATTTTATTTTGAGATGATTTAATTTAATCTCTCAATTAGTTAATTACCTCATAACTTACGTAAATTCAATATCTATTGTGAAGGGTTCTACGTCTTATAGCTTTTATTTAGTCTTCTCTGAAGGCGTTTTCTCGAATATATTCTTTGGCATCTTCAGTTTCTCATTTGATATTCCCCAACTAGTAGAAACTAAAACCACGAGAATTGAACTCAAGCGGTTTGTAACGAGGGTATCTACTCACTAAAATTGTAATATCTCTTAAGAATTTTTGACAAAATTACGCATTGATTCTTAGATGTACTCGCAATTCAAGAACCAAGGAAATTTAAAATAAATCGCAGTAAATTAGCCGCTTAAATTAATGTAAAATGTTAGGATTAATGTTAATCCATTTTCTGGTGTGAATAAACTTTAGTAAACTTCTTTAGATCAAAAATGCGTATAACCCGAACGGGTAGTAAGACGTGGTGCTAATAATAAATTTAGATCAAATTGGCGTGATTCTAGCTTAAGTACAAAATTAGAGATATCAAGAATAGTCTGCTTTGGTTGCCACACAGTTTAAGGTCTTGCTTTCACAATAGACTAGATTGATAATGACAGGGAGATCAGGGTTTGAATGCCGGTCAGGTGTTCTGAGGGTGTTTTTTTCCCTAAATTGTTTACCACTCATTGGAGATGAGCTATTAGATTAAAAATCTTTTGAGAGGCCGGAATATTTAAACGGATAGCCATATTTAAAAAAATATAAATTTATCGTTAGGCCTAGATTCAAAGAATGACTCAGCCAAATTTCGCTAAAATTTATTCATGCATTTGACAGTTATCATGGATTAAAGATTCGGACAAACAGACAAGAAGATATTCCAAATGATAAAGTTTAAACAAAACCCTGCTACGCTCGGTCAATTATAGATAGTAGAAGGCAACTATCTATACTTTGTATAAGATGAAAGGAGCAACATGCTAAGATAAATACAAGCTGATTTAGATAAGAAATAATGTTTTTGACAGCTATAAAATTACTAAAACAGTTTTAATTTATATAAAGTTACGTAATTTAATGTGATATGTAGTTGTCAGTTTTTATAGGTACTATCGATATGCGTGAAATGATATTAGTATGAGTCAACGTTGGCCAAAAAAAATGATAATTCTATTTTTTTAAACTTTCTTCCTGTAAAAATCCTACAATATATTCAGGGGCCCTTCACGGGTTGTGGCTGAGGCCAGCCAGCATTTCCAGAACTAAATTAATAAACTAGTCCCTCTACTTCATATAGGAAGTGAGCGATTTTTTTTTTTTTTTACTTTAGAAGGCCAGTTTGGACTAAATGTACTGGTACAGTCCCGTCAAACCTAACTTGGCTTGGAAACAACTCTTGAGCTGCCACTGCTTTTAGTGGAGTCGAGGTAAATGGTGGATATTTGTATAATCATTACGATAGCTCCCAATTACTCTCATCTATTATAGTAATAAAATTGAGTCTATAACTTGTATTCATTATTATGAGTGCTTATTATCAATAAAGATAAAAATACAATGGTTACATTTACTCGTTTTTTTGAGATGAAATTATGAATATGTTTTAAGCCTATTATTATACTCTGAATATGAACATTGTCTGTATTTACTGTAGTTTTATAAACACAATAGTGACACATTAATAAGACCCGTGTAAATCAAGCCATTATGAACATTTTAAGCTCATTGAGTTAAAATTTAATAACTAATTATAGTTTAGAATCTATTTTAAAAATAAGGCCTAAACCTATCAACACTAAGAATGAAATATTTTCGTTTAGAACCACATAATAAAAACAGTTATATAATAATATTAAAATTAATTAACGTTAATAATATGATAGTTTTAAATATGATTAAATATCGTAAATAATTTTATTGTATCACAGCATGGTGACAGGTTTAATCAATATCAAATAACACGTTGATAATTCTGTGATTGTGTTACCCTTTTCTTCATGTACTGTACGTTTATTTGGGTAAGGTGAAAATGAGATTCTGACTCAACCGGGCTACTACCCAGCCACTGTGCTGATTTTTATTAGTGAGGGAGAAGCTATACCGCTGACAATTTACATAATCTTTGATAATAATATTTATTGAGAGCATAGAATTTCATTACAATTCTTCCTATGTATATTTTTAAAACGTGAAGTTATTACTTTCAACAATCATTCCCAAGGTTCTATCAAAGCAGATTTTTATAACTAGATTTTAAAAACTTAAAAATTTCCAATATATTTAAATTGAAATCAATTTCTTTCGACTGCAATTTCTCAGGTTCTTTCAAATAAACTTTTTTTTTCAAATAAAATCATTTAACCTACTTCTATGATTATTAAATCAAAGCTTACAAATTTCCAATAACGAAGCCGAAATTTAAGAAAGCGATTCCAGTAGTTCTAGTGAACTTCTAACGAAAGCTTACATATCGAAGATGATATGGTAGATGATTATGAAGATTTTAGAAATCTCGAGATGACATTTCTAAAAAAAATAAAGGTCACAGCTACACGGTGTAATTTTAAAACTACATATAATTCGTAAACGAGATAGCTGTAATATTATTTTGGTAGGAATAAACGTTTAAAAAATATCAATATTTTTATTTGGGTATCAATAATGATAATATACTTTATTATTTTAAATATATTGATGTTATCTATCGATATTGACATCTGTATAAGATATGACTTGACGTATGAATATATGAATGAATATCTAGTTACTTCCTTAACTATCAGATAAAGTTCTTACTTTGAAAATTGTACTGTCTTTCTCCCTGAAATTATGATGGAGAGCCATTTTGTTTTTTTACAAACAAACAGTACACAATGACCTTCCAGTTCAGAGGCAGTTATGGTACCCTCTGTTATAACATACCCGATGCTATGATCTTAAAACGTTTCAAACAAATAATTTTTGGTGGTCTTGGTATTTCCCCTGCTACAGTCTTTATCTCCCAAGATATTGTGTCACCGTTTGGTGGGGTTGTCAGTGTTTCCACACGTTTCTTCTCAGTCGTGTTACCTCGACAGTTCCTCAAACTTTGGAGGACGAAGAAATAGAGAGAGAGAGAGTGAGAGAGAGAGCATGTTTAGCAAGACACGACTAACTTCCACGTCAAACTTGTTGGCAAGATCAAATTACTTTGATGACCTACGTCAGGGGAATTGCTACCAACATTTTGGTACGTGGAAAATTATTAGGCTATTATTTTGGTTTAAAGACGCATAAGACACAAAAGTGGTTTTTAGCATCATAAACAAAATTATATACTTAAAAAATATCAAATAAGAAACAGAAGGGAAATCTGGGTTTAATTGAGAGTGATAAATAAACAATAAAAAGAGATTTGAATGTGGAGTGATATGAATAAATATTGAAGCCAAAAACTTTCTCGCGCTTTGTAAACTTCTTTTTTGCACTTATTACACCCACAAGCTCAAAAACAAAGCCCGGTTCAAGCCCCTGGTAGAGCCTTGTATATAAATATAAAACCGTTAAATATCTTTCGTGTTAAATACTCTGGAATAAAATTCAAATCATAAAAGGAAAAGAGAAGTAGAAGTACCTCAGCCCGAAGCCACGTGTCTTAAAACTTCCCAAATGGCCTGAGTTAGACTATTTGCCCCTCTATATGTCGTCCCCTCCCCATATCCTTGGAGATGTCCCGGTGCAAGTGATAACTGTAAAGATAGTGTATTTGTCAGGGTGATAGGCGCAGTAAAGTTGATGAGTAGTCCCCTGCGAGTTACGTCCAAGTGAGAGTTGATGAGGGTCTACCAGGCGTCGTACCCTTGGGTGCGGTAGCCAAGTTATCGACCTGCATATAGGCGGACCTTGCTACAGGGTGTCGCGGCTCATGAGGGTCTTCTTTTTCAAGATCAAGGTAAGCAAATGTTGGGTATTTTTCTTAAACGCCTATGACAGACAACGCTTAGTTGTGTAGTTCTTAGTCGTTAATAATTTTAGGGTGGGGGTTTTGGGCGAATTAGCTTAATTTATTGTACACAGGTTAGACCACAAATTAACTTAAAAAAATGAATTAGTATAAGGAAATCCACATCGGTGGGCACGTGGACTTGTCTTATCTGATTTGCCAGTGACAGGGAGAGTTAGGTGTATCGAGACGGTTTCTTCCTAAGTGATTCTACACACTATCTCCCCCAAGAAAGTGCGGCGATATTGTATCTAAATTATACACGACTCACCTACTCCAGTGGTGTAATATAATGTGATTAGTTCATACGGGCAATACAATTATGTGTGCGAGGGCAAAACATAGTACAGCGTTCCTGATACGTGACACATCTTGTGAATGTGGGGAATGCCAGGTCGCCACCGTGGTTCGGATTCCACGTTAAACTGTAGGTCCTTCATTTCATCTCACAATCACCCTACCCATTACACATTAGCGTAAGTGCGTATAACCCGAACGGGTAGTAAGACGCGGTGCTAATAATAATAATAATAATAATGATACGTGACACAATTAAACTTGTCTCCTTGTTATCTAATAAAGGGATAGCAGGGCGTATTCTCTTACATCCTTTAGATTTGTGGTCGAACAACCTCACCACTTATCTAAAGAGATGTTCACAGAGGTTATGGAAGTCGTCCATCGACACTTTAGCAAACTAGCCCTTAATTTGTCTACTGTTGTATTATTGTCTACTTTCTGCACATGCATATTAAATCAGCATATGAATTACACATTAGTCTAGCCTTGGTCAGTAAGACCAACTAGACACACAGATATAGCTCTTAGATAAATACTAATTGATTAAAAGAGCGAGCTCGTACACACATCATACATATCTTCGTCGTAAATGAGCCTCCCCCTCTCCTATTCTCCTCATGTGTCTGCAATTTACTTTGAAAGGTTGGTTATATTTGTTGAATACATGAGATAGTAGAGGAATCGAGACATAGAGGGTCTGAGCTTGTAAGAAGTATAAAGAAGAATATTCCAAAGATAATGAAATAAATGAAGTATGTGGAAAATGACCATAAGGAAGGCCAAGAAAGAGGTGAGAGGAGCTGGTAATAAAAAGTGTGCTATTGAGAGGATAAAAATAGAAGCGTTAAAAAGAAGAATGTTGGAAATATAGAGAATTATTTAAGTATTTTACTAAAATAAATTACGAATAACATGCTATCACTCGTCCAACCTACCCACATATTTGCGCTAAAGAGATGAGGACGAGAAATAACAATTCTGAATAAAATGTATTTGAATTTTCTTGGGTAGGTAAGTATTTAGAGAATTTCGCTAAAATACCTTACTGGAATTTAATTCCTGATGACCTTGTCACCAGAAAAACCATAAAATACTTGGCCTTTGTTCAGTTGTCCACTGGTGTGAGAGAAATATATAATATTTGTAATTTTGTATTTAAATTGTAATATTTTAAATTGAGTAAAAAGGCCATCTGCATGATTTAAATAACTATTTATTTCACCTAGACCTATGTATCAATGTTTATTAATGTGGATTAAGGGACTTAACCCATTCAAAACCATTTGTCGAAAAGATACCCAACAGCACCCAAGTCCACTTTATATGTAATATATGAACCTATCTATATATGGGTTCATTAGCCTATATTTATAGTAAATTTGTATAAATAACTGAATGGCTGAGATTATTATTATTTATCCAGCACTAAGCTCTTGATAATGGAATCATACAAAATTCTTAATTCACTCAAAAGTAAAAATAAAAGCAAATTATTATTTTATTCTTTTCAAATTGCGTGAACACAAAATATTGTTTTTAAGTTGTTTCTGTGAATACCCTCACGTATTATTTAATGAAATATTCTATAGAATATGGATGAGGTGGCTAGTACATACTAAATGTACCCGCATTAGCGTGAAGATTGTATTGGAAACTAACAGCGCATCCAACTGAGTTTCAAACCGGGACCTTGCATCATCAGCTCCCAAGTCTATTGCGGGTCTTGACTTTTTATATTATTATTATTATTATTAACACCGCGTCTTACTACCCGTTCAGGTTATACGCACTTACGCTAATGTGTTAATGGTAGGGTGATAGTGAGATGAAATGAAGGACCTACAGTTTAACGTGGAATCCGAACCACGGTGGAGGCCTGGCATTCCACACATTAACAAGTTGTGATCAATACAAGTCTTCTCAAAGGTGAAGTAAGGGTTTGATAATCAGATAAATCTGTGCCGGGACGGAGGATTAAACCCCGGACCCCTAGCACAGAAGTCCAACACCTTACCCCTAGACCACCATGTCACCCTTTGACTTCTTATAGAATCATTTCAAGATGAAAGGGGTTAGTTTAGTTGTTTGTATTAATGTTTATAACTGATAGTAGTGCTACTACTGAACCTGACGAAAGCCTCTGATAGTTGTCCTAAATACCTGACAACAGGCAAAATGTTATTTCTCCACGGAGATCATCGAAGCAAGGCAGAATGTTTGCATCGGATCACAGGGAGTTGAACCATTTTTATCCTTGAGAACGACTACTTAGAATTGCCTTAGTGAAGTTTAAAAGTAAAGGGAAAGTAGTAGCGGAGACGAGGCAATATTTGAATGTAAAGAAGAAAAGGCAAGCAAGCAAAGAGGAACAACGAACGGGCGAGAGTGAGAATACAGACGTGAATACTAAGTTCCAACTAGAGGGGTTAGAGGGAGGGGAGGGGCAGTAAGAAGTTAAGGGTAGAGTGGGGTAATCGAGAAACCAAAAAAAAGGGGGGGAAGGCCTACAGATGGATGCGAGAGAGTACACACGAAGAAGGGAGTGGGGGCGAAGGTTTTTATTTTTTTACTTCTATGTGATGTATGTCCTAGATACGAGAAAATAGGAGAAAGAACAAGAGAAAGACAAATTAAAGAACTGTAGAGAAAATAGTAAAAAATATAATAATTTTGTTAAAGTAAACAAGTTTATTGAGAAACACAAATAAAAATTTTGCAAAGATAAGTTAAATGAAAAATATTGAAAAATAGATTGTGTGACATTATTTGCCACCCTACCATATTTTCTTTATATTTTTCTAATTTTTGTGGATAGTTTCCAATTTATTTTCGTTTGAAATTAAGCACTTCAAAGTTCGGCTGCTGTATTGCAGGCCTGACAAATAATAATATTTACATCCATTCAATAAAGTAAAAGGACAGAAGGAACAACGTATAACATTGTTTTAAATAATTTAAATAAGGAATTTTGACTTAAGGAAGAACACTTACCTTTTATTAAACATATTAATTATCCTTCTAAGAAGTTTGTTTGACTCTTCTTTTATTTATTTTGAATGTCAACCATGATTGATTTCAACGCATGCGTAGATCTTTCAAACAAGTGAGTGGTGGGTCTCGTGATTGTAAAAGAGGAAACAAGGCACGATGTAAATAACTCCAAACTAGCGCGCTTTTCAATTCTGACAGATAGAAATAAACATTTAATTCTTTAAGAAAATATTGTTCACATTCATTTGGATATATTTAAATATTTATATTAAACCTGCATTGTAATTGATTTTAATCCCTAGTTCATAGCCAACATTTTTATATTTTGTTTTAATATAATAGTTTTCTCTTTGGACTTGGAAGTAAAAAATAGAACATTTTTAAATTTGATTTTGGAATACTTTCGGTAGGAGACTGGGTCTTCTTCCTCGGTGTTTGTCTAACATGGAGCCAAATCTGTTGAGCTCTCAATTTAATTTATTTTTAAAGTAAATTAATGTTTGTAAAATAAAGTGCGAGTAGCAAATGGAAAGTTAAGTAGATGTGCAAGAGCTAGACTGTTTATTTTTTTAAGAATTGTGGACGAGTTAACACTAATGACGTGAACAAATTTTTGAATCTGGTGTATTTTCAGCATAGACTAATTCATGGGTTACGTCAAGCCAACTCTTCAACTTTAAAATCATGATTTTTTTTTCTTTTATCAAATATCAGAATTCATCTAAGAACTTTCAGACAGACTATCTAATTCAGAGAATTAATTAACATTTTATTTTATGTCTATATAATAATTGTATTGATTTTTTTCTCTTCTTCTTTTTGTCTCAACAATACTATTTTATTTTGTCTAATTAGAATTATAAATATCCGGAATTCCATAGGTAGGATTGGGATTTCGTACAAAAGGAAACAATAATAAACCCACAAAAGTTCCAATAATTGTTATTTTTATACATTTATTTTTATTGTAGTCTAAATTACATTTTATTTGAACAATCCATTTTTATTTAAATTGCTCATGTTTTATTTAAAGTATTCCCCAGTGGTCTCGAGTATTGAGAGTCGTCGTGCCACTGTCTGAATTAGCCGAGGTAAATGTTTTTTTCTTTATTATTAATTTTTTTTTCCTAGAGCCTAAGAGTGACGCCCAACAAATAGCACAATTTTTATACATCTTGACGTTAACTGTTGTTATGTAAACAAGATTCAGGAGACACTGATAAAAGACACAGAAATATAATAATTTATATAAATACTTTTTCCATTATTTTTTATGAAATACTATAATTGTGCTCATGAAAAATTTTATGAGTTGTATAAATACATAACTATATATATATATATATATATATATATAATTTAGATCATGGGTCTCAACCTTTTAGTAGTGTTGTGCCGACGTAATAGCGCAAAGTCTCACAGTGTGCCAACCAACCAACCTTAGCACACCCAAATCATTTATATTTTTATACTAGTTAACTAGTAGAAATATTAAAACAAGTTTAAGTTTATCTTGTAAAATATAAATGTAACAACATATTTATAAATCGAATATATTAAATAACTACGGTTTCTTGAATATTTAATATTTTAATATAAATTAGATAAATCGGATTAGATAAAAAAGTAATATGTTTTGTCAAATTTAAGTTCTGAAAACATTATTTTGAAATTTTGAAACTAAACAATTGAATCATTTAAACATAAAACACGTTGTTATTAAAATTAGTACTCACATCTATGGGTTTAGTTAAACATAAAGGTTTTATATTGATGTTATTCAAATCTCTCAGTGTGCCATTGAAAATAGTTCCGCGTGCCATAATCTGCCAACCCCTGGTTTAAATAATATTTATGAAATAAAAAATGTAAAAAAACTAAGGATATTATATCATAAACTTTCTCTACATAAGTACACTCCATTTACCTTGAGATTATATAGCGTATAAGATAAGGGCATAGTGTATTCGGTAAAGTTAAGACCAAAACCGTTCAGTGTAGACGGAGTGTAGACACAAATTGTATGTAATTGATAAAGAAAACTAAGTTAGGAATGAAAGAATGAGAAAGAAGCCAGTTTAAAAATAATATAAATTCCATTAAGTAATAAAAACGGATATCTGAACCTTATATCAAAGAAAACATAAAAAAAATCTACGTTTAGTGCTATGAAGATAGTAAAAATTTAGAACAAAAAGAAAAAGGTATCGGAAAAATATCTTAAATTTGAAACAAAACAATAGGAATAAAACAAGATGATACACGAAAATAAAAGGGAATGAGGGTGGGATCACCAATCATGGAGGAAGGAAGGTATTTAGAATATTTGGATATGAAACCAAAAGAAAGTTACATTTTTTAGTGGGTTGAACCAAAAATAAAGAAAAGGTAAGGCAATCCAGGAAATATAGATTTATAGAAGCATTTTGAAAATTACTTAGAGAAAATTACAACAACGTATAGAAATAGAAATTTCTAAAGAAGAAATGTATAAGGGCAAACAACACAGCGATGTAAAAAAACTCATATGAAATCAAAGAGGAATGTAAAAAAAAAAATCAAGAGCACCGAGAATGTATGGTAAGAAAAGGCTACGTTAAGGAAGAAAGAATGAAATTGAAAACAAAAGAGATGATGAATAAAAAGAATGTAGAATGAGGGGGGGAAAGCAGATTGGGTAAAGTGGAAGGGGGGGGAGGATATATAGTTCAAGACACTAGGCAGTGGAGCCTGTAAATATTCAAAGGCAGAGTTTGATCGAGTAGAATGTTCCAGACGTGAATCAACTCGTGATCGTTCATCAATAAGTTATGAAAGAGCAATCTAGTTGGAAATAATCAGACGGAGAGGTAACGAAACTTGGGACAAAACTCGTACATCTTACGTTTGGAAGAAACTTTACAACAGACAGTGGAACTATGAGTATAATTTAAACGCGGTTGAAAGAACAGTAGTCGATAGTTACAAACGTTACTAAAACCATATTCATACGTCAAGTTGTATGTTATAAATCTATCAATTTTTAGAGATAGTACCAATAGGTACTAGATAATACAAATAAAAACCCTCTTTTATACCGTACTATTTCTCTAGATTAAGGATCCTCAACCTAATGCCCGCGACGCCACGGTAATTGGTGCGAGATGTTAATATCCTATGTCAATAAGTATTTTATGAAGTAATAATTGTAGCACATTAATTTGTATAAGCTTTCGAAAAATTTTTGAACAAAATAGTTAATTTAAAAAACATTATTTTATTAAACTAAATGTACTGTACGTACTGTATGTCTAAATAAAACTAAAATGAAACCGTTTTGATTAAATTTTTAAACATTTATAGTAATGTAACTAAAATATTTACGTAAGAATATATTTTTAAATTAATATTTACATCCATTACTGTTTCCAGACTATGGGCTGGATCACTTTTTTATTCAAGTCATACATTTTTCCACTATCGGCTGGCTAGGCTTGTCTTCATGTGCCTTATAATTTAAATTAAGACTAAGAGAGGTACAAAATACAGTCCCCGGCCATTAATTTCTCAATGTTAAACGTTAAACCCATCTTTCACCAAAGATAAATGTTTTGAAAATGCCGAGATTAGCACCCGGTACCCTTAGCTCAGTATACAGACACCTTACCGACTCATCCAAGGTGTCGGATATTTTTTTAAATTAATATGTTGATTGTTAAATGCCATCCTAAGCATTTTGGTCAAATCACTAAGTTGTCCGCAGTCAAAGAAAGTTTGTTTAGTATCAGAGACATAATTTAATGAGTTAAAATAAAGTAATAGAAGCTATTCCTATTCTATTCTCACACTCACGTAACTACTACAGAGCTTGGTGGTTGAGTAGTTCACTAACATCGGGTCTACTATAGGATATATATTTAGATATTTAAATAGGCTAATATAAGCAAATTATTTACCAGTACATCTTATTCCCTAAGTATTCAAAGTTCTGAGATTTTTACCGGAAATATTTTAGATTGAAAATTCTCCTCTTTATATTGACATGATATTTGACACATAGCTCACATTTTGGTGACAAATACAGTAAAATCGCGTTATACTGGACCTCGGTGATTCAAAATTCCATATAAACTAATCAGAACATAATCTTAGGAATATCTAAGAGGTGTAGAAACAAGCTATGTCTTATTAATTGGTAAACAAACTAATTAAAAGGGGTAAAAGACTGTGATAATAAACACCTAAATTTTACAAATTGTAGATAACAAAATGTGTGTTTCTCTATAACTAGAAAAAAATACTGTAATGTAAAAATATATTGACCTACTGTAAATGTAAAACTACAATAGGTATGTATTACATCTTAAGTAAATGAAAATTGCTTACAACTCATTCAACAACAGTTTAAAATTTGTGAAAATACTCTGTTTCTCACTTAATCCGAATTTTCATTAATCCGAACAAGCTTCGTTCCCAATTATTTCGGATTAACAAGGTTCTACTGTATGAAAGTCTATCTAGTTATCGTAAAAACATCAGTATGATAAAACATAACGTCGTATCACGGATGAGATAATCATGTAGTTTTATTTTCTCTGAGTTATCGCGGTTTTCTAAAGCATCCGGTGTACTACCATGACTATCTTTTATTGTGCCTGCACGGGAGGGGGTTGTAAGCTGTTATACATCCTTCCGCCCCACACCCTTCCCTCTTCAACCCAGGCGCACGGAACCACTCATTCCAGACGCCGATGTAATTTCCGGACATCTGGGCAACCCTGTATAGACACATTGTTGGCAACGCTGTATATAAATACGACGGTGTGAATTCTGGGTAGGTCCAATTACCACAGTTCGATGCTTATCTCGTTCGAATGGCGAGAGTGGGATGTGAGGGGGATGGTTGGGGTATATTCGGTGTACAGAAAGATTAGGGCTAAAATAAAAGTAACACGAGCAATTTAGTGCGGTGAGTGATAAAAAAAACTAGTGAAAAAAAAGGAGTTAGAAAAAAAGTAAAGTTGGATGAAGCCGCTTTTGTGATTTAATGGAGGATACGGAAAGGCTTAGTTCTCCATTTTAAAGTAGTTTCTGTTCATATAAACATTGCCCCCATGAACGTTAATTTATTATTCCAGTCAGCTAGATTATCAAAATGTTAAAGTTATAAAGCTCTTTAGCAAAATTTTGGACTTGAATTATGCAAATATAACATTTTTATAAGAAGTAATATTGTTCGTGCCTAGTTAAGTTTTATAGTTTCAACATCGTTTCTCTGTCAATAACCAGTAAGGGCCTCAAATTTTATAATCAGCAAGGTAGAAAAAAAATTAATGGGCCTTTTCTTTTAAGTTATTAAATTACATGTTGTGTATATGCTTTGGTTAAGTTTGTAAATCTTGTTCTGAGATAATATATTTGTTCCCTAGGCTAACATTAAATATATCTAGTAAAAATAATAAATTGTTTAAACAAACCATAGCCTTTAATTATTTTTATAATATTTATATTTACCTCTTGACAGAACATTTTTAAACGGATTTATTTTATTATTAGAGATTAATAAAGCTGTTTATAATCAATTCACCCACATTAACATGAAAATGGGTTAGTAAAACAGTGAAAAATCACATTTGGTAAATCACCTTCATCAGTGCGCCATGGTGGAATAAAAATTATTTCTAACAATATTAGTTATTATTAACTCCCAATAAATGCAAAGAAAAATATTTGTTGATGCTTCAAAAAGCTACTCGTAAGTGGATTGAAACAGATACTTTTTAACATCTCTGATATTTTTATATAAACTCAAACTTGAAACATGCTCACAGACACATAATTGGGGATTTTAAGATTTCCTCCGGTTAATTTATGTTTTAAAATTTTGGCCTTGTTTGACGATGTATAGTATAATGTATTTTGATCCTATGTTATTTTAATATCATAAATGATAGATTTTTAATTGATTGTACTTTATAAGCTTTTAAGTTTAATTTAATTTGATCTTTTTCCTTTTATAAAAGCTTTTATTTTATGATTTTATGACATATCAAAATAAAAATATATAAAAAAAAATCTAAGTGATAGGACTACTGCCCTTTCCAACCCCCTTATTTCATTTGATTTTTTTCCTTTTATTTCGGAATGTGGTAGGTGGTCTCCAGAATTTCTTGGATAGCTCTAACATCTCGGACAATCTAACATTTCGCTCTGATATTAAATTTCTTCAGGCGCATCAGACGTGTGGAGGGGTGGGGGTGGAGGGGGGAAATAAAGTTAGGTTTTCGAAAACTGGACTCGAGAGTTTCTTTCTCTTCTATTTGAGAATAAAAAAAAAAAACAGCATTTCATTTCGCACGCTGCAACTGTTTACTAAATCGTTTATTAAATCTCTTCACACTTTAATTGTTTTTATTTAGTTTTTGTTCGAATCCAATAATTATTTGTAAACAATGAACGGATTAGTGAGCGCAGCGTGTGTCCAAATTCAAATAACGATGGCGACCACTAATGCTTTGCTTTGGTGTTTTTATTTTACGTGATTGTGTGAAAACTCATTATGTATTGTTAATTAATAACTCTAGACATAATACAAATAATTATATATAATAAATTTAATTCTATGCGGTTTTATTTATATTTTCTATAATTGTTCCTGTTTTAAATAGATTTAAATTGCTTTTCATATCTGTAGTCGATTCAAGCTATGAAGCGTTGTTTAAAACTAGTTAACATTTACAAAGCTACTCAAATAATTAGGTAAGTACTTCTGTATGTAGAAGATATGATATTGGATATTTTTCAACCAAAATAATATAAATATAGCAAACATTCAAAATAAGAATATATTATCCAATAACATTGCTGTTATTATGAAAAATATATTCAAAATAACGGGGTGTATTTGGTGAGAATTTATTATAATAATATTTTTGAGGAAAGTATTTTACACGTATTTTTACTTTCACGAGAATCCTCGGTGATAAAAGACATTGTGATCGTATTATAAAAAATTAAGATTTTAATGAATTCCAACGCTCCATGGCCCCCTGGGCCCTAAAATGTGGTGTTTGCAAAGTCATATGTCTGGTTGTGTCTGTATTTCGGCCTAAAACCAAAATCATTTTACCGATCAGGCTGAAACATGGTATATGTAGTTTTTATAAGGTTCACCAGAGGGCTTTTTGGAATTAACGAACTATTCCTAAAATTAAGTTTAGTTTAATGACGCGAGAAAATATATAACAATTATATTATATTTTATCAAAATCATCGCTAAGAATGTATGATTAAAGTTCGTACAAAAACATTATTTAACATTACAAACAAAATGGTGCTTTTATTTTTACTGAAAAATGACTTTGAGAATACCTCACAAAAAGAAATATCTCAATTTTTTTCAGTATATCTCCGAAATTATTTGAGATGCCAAATAGACTAACTTATCATTGCAAAAGTTTTTGTATTGTTTTGGATAATAAAAGCTTTTATTTGATAGAATATTTTAAAAACCTATCCTATTTGCATTTTTTTTAATGTAGACTAATAATAATATTAATAATATTAGCACCTTGTCTTACTACCTGTTCGGGTTATACGCTTTAAGTACTAATTACGCTAATGGATTAGGAATTGCGAAGGTTTAATAAGAGGAAGTGAACCCGAATTTGCGGGGAGGGAGAATGGAAAACCATTTAGGAAAAACCACCTCCTGTTCACCCGACAGAGATTCGAACCTCAATCTACCCATCCTCGGTGGTCGAGCTCAACACGACTAGCGCGTTAGCCAACTACGCCACCGAGGCGGGTAATGTAGACTAATGAAAAGGGGATTTGAAAACATACCAAACAAATAATGGGGCTCTGAAATAGTGAACATTATTTCATGTATGCTCTTTGGTGCGAGGTTTTTCTATCATGTTTCTATAACAATGTATATAATTTCATTTCAATTATCTTATGATCAATATTAGGCATACACTGCTTTGTATATTGATACCATCCGTTTATGCACTCAATTTGTTGCTTTACACAGGGATAGGTACTGTTTTATTTCAAATTTATTGTTTGACATAGTTGTTTTGGAATTATTTTTACTTTAATCTTCTTTTCTTTTGTAAATAGTTCTGTTCCAAACAAGGTTATGAAAGTTAAATACCAGTTCCCGAGCTAGAAGAAAATGGTTCAATTTTAAGGTAAAGTATCTTTTTTTATAATTTATTTAAGTATTTAACGTGCACTTTCTGAACCTACTGATTATATCAACACACAACTCGTAAACTAACTAAAATCTATTATAGGCACAACATCCAGTCCTCACCTTTTAATTCATCACTGTAAAAGGCTAAACGTTTATTTCACCGATCACAAATTGTTTGGCCATGCTAGGAATTGATGGATCCTTAAGTCAGTGAATTAAGGTGTCGGGCAAGGTAAAGGCGTGAGAAAGTTTGTATGGTGCACTATACCATTAATTTAATTTATTTTGTATATGTTCACCGATCATGGGTTCAAACTCAGCTGAGGTCAGTGGATTTATTTTGAGAGATAAAAATCCATAGCACAATTTCTTTCGGAGGGGAAATAAAGCCATCATGTCGGTCCCATGTCGATTGTGGCATGTAAAATAACCCAGGAAGGTACGTGAAAATACCTTTCCAAACAAAATTGGTATGGCCTTTTACTCTCGTTCATAGAAATTATCTTATTATAATATAATCAGTTGGTTCAGAAAGTGCACGTTAAATACCTCTAATCAATTAAAAAAAATACCTTCCACAAATAATAGTGTTTGTATAATCTAATGGATTTCACAACATTTTGATATGATACTTGTTTCCTTTTATTTTGTCAACATGTCTCAATAAACCATCCGGATACTAATCACGCTAATATGGTAGAGATGAATATTATTTAATTTATAGAAAGTGATGGGTTGTTTGATGAAACCTGGGTAAGCACAATAACGAGTTTTTCATGAAAGGGGAAAACTCCCTCTGATGGAAACATGCGGGCAATATGGACCCCCTCAGTGGTTTCAATGAAAAGGAAATGTACTCACATAAAATGAAATTATTTATTGTTACAACAACAATAAGCGTTAATATTTTATTAAAAAGAACATTTAAAAGGGCAAAATAGTTTATAAAACTATCATAAAAAAGTTATATAATCATTAAAAATGTGTTTGGTCTGTTCAGCTGAGTTCTAGAGGAAGGCTATGTATGAATAACTAGTTATGTGCGGAGCTGAATCAGGTTTTCTTCCTATGTTAGATATTTTGGGTTTAGGAACCAGAAAAATGTCTCGAGCTGAGACTGATGAACACAACATGTTGGCAGACCATGCTGAAGTTGAGGCTGGAGTAGAAGGAACCTCATCATTACCATTGCCATTTTTGTTTTGGCTTTGTGAATCATGTTCTGCAGAGAGAATATTTCTGTTGCAAGGCCAGATGCCTGTGGCTCTAAATCTGTTGAAAGCAATAGATCCCTTTGTGGTTTCCAAGTAAGCCTGACCAAACAAACCAGCAATATTATAAGGAGAAAGTCCTTTATCTTCATTAAGCATGTGCTGCTGAATGTACTTACTTTAGTGTGTTTTATATGGTCCCATGGGTAATTTATAAATGGGTTGCAACTTATGCGTAGTGTGCACAGGGATTTAAATGATCCGAATGAGGGTTTTTCTGGATACTTCTACTACATCAATATTCTTTTTATGGGAATATCTAAGATTAGCAGGATAGGAAAAGCTTCAGTACTGGTTGTTGTTTTTTTTGTCACGAAGTGCTCAAGCAATTGAGTGAACAGATACTCTTGCACCCAACCAGAAGGGTGAGCCCTCCAAATACAGCCTGGAGGAGTATATCACTCTTTTTTGTTTACGTGGAAAGATCATCATGGGTGACACAAAGAAACCACTTGCACTCCTGCTGCAGATGATTGTCACGAGGGATCCTCATTCAGCATATGTGAGAGCTCCAACTTTGGCACTTCCCTTTTAAACCTACCACTTTTGGGACCTTGCTCTGAACCACAGAGAGACCTGTTTCATCCACGGTCCACACATTTTCAGGTTGGAGTTTATATTTTGCGTAGTGAGACTCAAACAAATCAAAAAATACGCCACTTGTTCCCTAATGAATCTCTATGCTCTAGTATAAGAAGTGCCTGTGGGTGACCCTTAGGAAAGTTTATTTTTATGATGCTTGAGATAGTTGTCGAGTCATGTTCTCCCTGCACAGCCATTTCCTAAATTGTGTTTTATGCCATTTCATTCAGTCTGCGTAAAGGCCACTATCCCGATATATTTCCTCGTAGGACCAAACAATTTTTATCCCATGAGGGGTAAGTAGTCAACAAGTTGTTTTTCCAAATGATTTGATAATGTGGGATTCCTTCCTAATTTTGTTTGTACAACAACTTTTGCTGCAACACCAGCTTGAGAAACTAACCTTTTTAATGTAGTTATAGGAGCCTAGAACCATTTTACAAATTTTTTTGGCTCTCATATTCTTATCTCGTACCATTTCTTACTGCTTCTGCCATTTTCCTTATCCCAAACTTTCCACTTTGGATTTGGGTCGATAGTACTTCTTGGCATCTTTAAAGTAAAAATTTATAAATGAGGTCTAAAAGTAATGAAAAATAATCTTTAATTTTATGATAACAGGTTGTTTTTGCTCAGAATAAAACTAACCGAGCAATGTGTAAGTCATATGCCACATACTTCAAAGAAACACAGAAAAAAGAGCAGTAAAACACTTAAGAAATACAATTGGTTTAATAAAATACAAACTTATGGATAATATGGACCGCGGGTCTATATTATCCTCCTCTAAAGTAGTCCACATTACAAAAAACGCCATATTGAAAAATACAGCTGTTTACCACCAAACTACCAATTAAAGCTAGGATCTGACTACGGACTTATACAGCCTGAGACTTCTAGTAGAAGATTCAGTATTTAAAAGTGCGTATTTCACAACAGTAATATGAATAATAAGAAAAATCACTTACCTTGCTGAACTTTTGAGGAGGATCAAAACACAAATACTTTCTCCGAATCATTATAAACACAGACTGATTTACTGGTTGGTCTCTCCTGTTGCGTGGTGGTCTTTGAGATATAGTTCCAGACATAACCGCCAGGATGCACCCATTTATTAGTGAGAAACAACAGGAGTCTATATTACCCCCCTTTTTCTACTCTAAATATTAATTACTATTAATTTTAGCACCGCGTCTTACTAACCGTTAGGGTTGTACGCACTTACGCTAATGTGTAGTCTAATGGTAGGGTTATTGTGATATGAAAATGGAGGACCTACATTTTAACGTGGAATTTGAGCCACGGTGTAGACCTGGCGTTCTTCACATTCATAAGTTGTGATTAATAAGCATCTTGTCAGAGGTGAAGGAAGGGTTTAGTAATCAGATGAATCTGTGCTGGAACCAAGTATTGAACCCCGGAACCCCAGCACAGAAGTCCGACACCTTACCCCTAGACCACCAGGTCACCTCTAAATATTAATTAATTAGGCAATATTTAAATATTTCTGCGTATAGATAAAGTTATTGAGTTTGATTTTTCAGTCACTTCAGAATAGATCACTATATAAAAAAAAACTGTGTTTGGTAAACACAAGGCATTTGAGTGATATATTAAACAGTGAAAATGATTAAATTCAAGGTATAATGCCTAAAAAAATGTATCAATCAAAATAAAACATATTTGAAAAATAAAATAAAAGAAAAAAATTGAAATAATTTTTTTTGTTTCTATTTTACTTTAACAAATAAATTATTCATTTAAAAACTAACAAAAACAAAAAGAGATTGAGTATTTTTCTCTTCAATTCCACAGTCAAATCCTTTGAAGGGATAAGGTTAGATGGTTTGAATTCATTATTGGAACCACGGTTCCTGGAATACTATCAATTAACACACCCCAAATCTGAGGGATAATTTCTGCCCGATTCAATAAGATTACCAACATGAAACTATTTTCATTAAATATGGTCAAGTGTAAAGCAAACCGTTTAAGCATGAGTAATTAGTCCATCAGATACCTACAATAATATATTATTTCCTAGAAAATGTGAAATACAGTCCCATATTTATAGGAAAGACATTTTATAAAATACAAACTTAATCTTATGCTGTCAACATTAATTACATGTTACTATTATTATTAGTGCTACTTTATAGCTATTGACAATATCTGTTCAGTTTTAGATCACAAGTTTTGAATTATGAATCCATGAAAATAGTATATCTAGTCTGTTTTTTAGTGATCAGATAAAGATTTTTCCTTTAAAAATTAGACCTATGTTGTAATGTTATTTTTGCTAAAAGAATTACTTAAATTATAAATTTAATAGTTATTTGACTCAATGTTTAAATACATAACTACGTTGACAACCTTAATGGGATTTATTTTTAATTTTTATCACAAGTCTTTAAGTTTCGAATATTAATTATTTATTTACAACTAAAATATATATTATACATAATATACCTACCTTTATTTCACTATATAAAATTTTCTTTATTTATTTTGATTCATAAATTGCCAACCCGCCATGCTTATTATTTTATTTGGTAGGTGATTCTAAAGCTCTATGCTTTAGAGAATGATTTCTTTTAAAACTGTTATGATCTTAGTTTATTTTTTTGATCGTGGGAGCTAACAACATCTGGCTGTTATTTAAAGAACTAATTGCCCCTAGCGGAAGAAATTATTATTCTCGTTTGGATTTTGGTGTAAAATTTAAATTAATTTTAAAGATGATTTATGTTTATTTGTCAAATTATAGTATTTTAAAATAATACTTTTACTGTCTTGGCCGGAAATTATTTTTAAAAAGAATGACCATGTTTGTGGATTGTAAGGTTGTTTTTTTGTTTTGTTTACTCGATTTTTTTTTTTAAGAAAGATGAGGAATGACCCAATTTGGGCCTTCCTTTAATATTAAATTTCATATAATGAATCATCACTTTCGGCAATTAAATGGTGTCCAAAGTAAGGGCTGACCTTCAAGGAAGGATTAACGTGAGTTTTCATGAAGATATTATAAAGTATAAGCCACTAAAAGGAAAAAAATATATAACTGCTACCAGAGATCATCAGTCTACAATATTGAGTGAGACCAAATTAATCATCCATCATCATCCTGTTGCTAGGAGTTTAAATTACTTTTTTGAATAACTCATTATTCTAACCTACTATACAAATATTTCAAATCTGGCGTTATTTAATCCAAAATATTATCACAATTTAAGTGAGAATCTTACATTTTTAAGTATTGTTTAGCAATACTTTTGTTAATTTTATAACTTAGGAGGCATGCCTTATTAAATAGAGTTAATTTAAAAGTTTTTTTTCTCTTCAACAATAATTACAAACACACTATAAGTTTCAATGTGTAATTTGTTTTTTTTATTTAGCATATATTGATGTACATTGTACTTTTGAACAGTGTATCCCATGTACAGATATTTGCAGTAGATTGGATGTCCATGGAAAGAATAATAATCTGATCCAGGAAGTCCTTAGTTGTAAGTGTCCAACTTTAGTTAAAACTTTAGGTAAAGTCCAGGGGTCTTGAGAAAAGGAGTTTTTTTGTGTCTTACCAGTGAGCAGTTTCTGGGGATAAATTTATTTGATTAAAAAATCTACCTATCTCAGAAAAATAAAAGGGGTTAGTAGTTGGCACTCAACCATACTATACCAATATATATATAAATTAAATTAAATTTATTTATTCATACCTTTAGTAAAATTTAAAAATTACATTTAAATAAATTTCATACATACTTTTTTTTTTCACCACAACGTGTTAGACTGTAAAGGAGTCTACCGCTTTATGCATGAGGTCATCGTCCTGCTACGATAATAGAATCTTTCTACCACTAGTGTTGTGGGGGGTTAAATGTGAGGGTTGTGAGGTATTTGCTAGGTCACAGGCTGAAACGAAGGAGGGCTTGAAATATACCGTTAACACCACCCAAATTATGACAGGCGTTAAACAAATATGGCTCACACCTTAATTCAGGTATTTAATGGCTAGTGTGGCTTACCTGGCAACATATTATATACTATGACGATGACACCATTTAAGTAAGAGGGATTAATCTTCAAGATATTAAAATGTCAAAACAAGTCTTTAATCGCAGCCTGACCTATTATATAAATTACTGCGAGATTATGTATGTGTACGAGTAATAGAGAAAGAAGGGGATCGTAAAATAGCAGAAAAGAAAGAGAAATAAAGAAACATAAAGCGAACCAAATTTGTCACATAAAACATTTTCAGCACCGTGTTTTATTACCCATTCTGGATATTTACTTTACATCCATTACTGTTTCCAGCCTGTGACCAAGGTCAGTGTTTTTATTAAAGACATTTTTTTTTCTACTGACCTCCTAGGCCTGTGGTTGCTTCATATAACCTATAATATAACTTAAGAATAAGACAGGCACAACGACCAGCCCCCAGCCGTTAATTCAACACTGTGAAAGGGTAAACCCACATTTCACCTATGATAAATTTTTCGGTCATGTCGGGAATCAAATCTGGGATTCTTAGCTCAGGATACAGACACGATACCAACAGAGCCAAAGTATCGAATCCCATTTGGAATATACACGTTTAACTTATGCAAATAAGATATTAAATAGGAAAGTAAAATTTTAGAGGAACTATGCTAGTATTTTTGTGAAACCAGTGAGGAAAATTGCACTTTCAATAAACCCAGCCCGGGCTCAAACTCTGATCTTTCTGTCACAAGCAAAACCAAACCAGATGAACCTAACTTTCAAACCACGTTCTCAAAGTTGCGCTTGACCCAACTTTCCAATACCCTTTTTAAAACTTTATTTGGAAGTTTTAAAAAAGCGTATTTTAACCTTTGGTAATATTGAGTATGGACGGCTAAAAAGGGCCATACACACACCAACTTGTCGGGACAACTGGCCAACCAGCCGATAAATTGTATAGTGTGTAGGCTAGTTGTCCGACCAAAAACTTTTTTTTTTCAAAGTTGGTCGGTTGGTTGGTACAAACCACCCGATCGTCAACTTACCCACCCCATCACCCGACAAGTTGTTCTGTCTATAGCGTTGGACAGAACCGACCAACCTGGCGCTAGTCAGTCCTCGCTTTACAAACGTTTAGGTGGATAGATTCACAGTGCGTTCTTTTGTTATATTTAAAATGACGTCACTATACTGAGTGATTCAAAGAAACATTCATAATTCATTCTTTAAAAAGTTCTGAGAATCATTTTAATCCAACACTTTTAATAAAATTGCTTAAGTGATTTTTTTTATCTAACAACCAATTTACTGGCAACATTTTTCTTGAAACATGTTTATGAATTGATAATAATATTAACCAAAATCCTTTTTTTTTTGTTAGAAATAAAGGCATGGCTTGCTTTAGTTCTGAAACAACGATGGCCACGACAAATTGGACTGCTAGTCGGGCAGTGTGGAGTCTCGCATCCAATATGTTGTCCTGACTGTCGTGCTGACAAGTCGGTGTGTCTGTAGAGCCCTTCGAATCTCAGTTGGATGCTCTAGGGTTGTTTTTTAATTCCTGATTTTAATTGTGATTTTCTCATCTTTTCTTCAACGTGAGTGTGTTTTAATGTACTATGAGATTACTTCAGCATTCCCAAACATTATATTATGTTGTAAATAGAATGTGTGTTGCTTTTTACGCCATTTACGTCTTACCACCCATCCGATCAACTCATTACACCTTTAGTTAAGCGTATACAAAATAGGTACGGTGCGCCGCACATACTTTACCTCTCTGTTATATAAAAATAGAGACATTTAATAAAAATTCGTAAGATTTATGAAACAAGTTAATACACATTGTTGTAGAAACACTCCATCAATAAGCATAAAGGAAATAATATACACTGTTACAGAAACCTTAAGAAAAGAGAAACACCTGTATCAACCAAAAGTATAGCAATCTAGTTCAAATTTCAAAGACTTCTATTTCATTTGTTTATACATAACAGAAGTCTTTGATATATAATATACAGTATACTTATATATATATATATATACCAATACTCTCTAAGCTATAAGCATATATATATATATATATGCTTATAGCTTAGAGAGTATTGGTTTTATAGATATATATTTCTAATAAAAATGTTTAATATCTATTTGTACATACTTACAATAATAATCTATTTAGTATCTTATTAGTTGAGGAAATTTGATAAAAATTTGACACTTTCACCTATATACGTAACTTTTAAGTATTTTTCATGGGGAAAAAGAAAATATCCATTTTGTTTGTAATGTTGAATAGTATTTAGTTACGAAAAGTAATCAAAATCGTTAGAGCGGACTTTGGGAAAATCGATTTTTTATTTTATTTTGCCCTTCAGTTAACTTCCTTAATTTTAAGATAAGGTATCCAATTTCTAACATTCCTCAATTCTTCAGGTAAAAACTTATGAAAAGCCTGGTTAACAAGTTTAAGCCCAATCGGGTGGCTGGTTTTGGCTCTAGGTTGAGACTCATAAGTTACACAAACTGGCGGCATCACGAAAACCACTTACATATTTAGTTACAGAGGGCCATAAAACGTCGGCAATTATCAAACTCTCAATACCGATTTTTTTTAAGATCCCTATTTATTCTCTCTCCAACGGGTCTAAAGAAAGTAAAATGACAAAAATAGAGAGGTAAGAGGCATTAAGTAACGGAGAATAGGGATTTAAAAGGAGGAGATGGTAATGATGGAGGAAATAAGAAAATAAAGAATTAGTCGTTTATAGAAAATAAGGTGACATACAAGAGTGAGAATTAAAAGGGAAGTAAAATGGAGGAAAGAAAAAGTAAGATAGAGTAAAAAGAAAAAGTGAATCAGATCAAAAGGGGGAATAAATGAATCAATAATACTATAAAATTAAGTATGAATATTTATTAAAATGAATAATGAAACGGATTTTAGTGAGAAGCAAGATTAAAACGCGTTACAATAAGATGAAACATAGGGAGGGGAAATGAAACAAGATTGAATAAGGTTTGTAAAAAGAAGAAAAAATGAGTAAACGACACAAGGAAATGAAGTACGAAAATAGAGGGAAATATAAATGAAAGCAAGAGGAAAGTGTGTATTTAAGTGGATACATTTGTTGAGCAAGAGAGTGTTAAGATAAAATGATTGAGTGTTCACGTTCGTGTGTGCGGGTTATTGATTCCTATTTCCTCCGAAGATTTGTAACCTTTGCTCCCCTCCCAGCATGCCTCCCTTCTAGCTATGGTCTCGATGGGAACTTCGACAAACGTGTGAAACATATGCTCCGTAAAAATTTTTTAATTAAAGTTGCAATATTATAAAATATAAATGACCTCGGTAGTCTTGGCGTAAAGGGCTCGCCTCAAGACCCGATATTCGTGGGTTCACAACCAGCCAAGGTCGATGGATTTTTCTTAAGCGATGAAAATCTGTAGCACAACTTCCTAAAGAAGGTGAAGTAAAGCCATTGGTCTCATATAGATTGTGTTGTTTTTTTTAAAAAACTTTGGAATGTTAGTGGAAATACCTTTACCGTCATAATGGAAAAATCTTTCGATCTCGCTTATATAAATTCTCGCAGGGGGAAATAATCAGCCAGTTTAGTAAGTGCACGTTAAATACCTCAAATAAATAAAATATACAGATATATAATATTCCAAAGGCTACCTGTGCGTTGTTGCCAGAGTAATCCCATCTTTATTGCACTGTACCAGTAAACTGTTCGCTCCCCTTGAATATTATTTGACTTTTGACCAATAGCACAAACAATAAGTTAGTTGTCATATATTCACGGATTGGAACGAAAGGAATAAAGTGTTACTGAATTAGAGGAAACGGTTTAATATTTAAGTTAAGTTAAGCTTAATTTTTCCTTTCAACAATCCATGAACCGCCACTGCAAGATATTAATAATAAAAATAAAAATCAAATATTAAAATGATGGTAAGAATATGTGAGTGTGAGAGAAATAGAGAAAGAGAGGAAAGATAGTAGAATAGTAGAAGAAAGATTAAAAGGAAGAAACAGTCAATGACATACTTTCAATATATCGGGTAACGCAGACAAAGGTGTTAGTCTGGTTTAGTCGGTTTTATGGTGGTGGTGATTTCTAGGTTTGGATCCCGACATAATGTAATGAGTTTTCATTATATGGTTTCCCATTCTCCCTTCTGGCAAATGTTGGTATATTTTATCTAAACCTTACTATCTTTATCACCCCTTGGTATGAATAAGTTGGTAGCTCGGGTGAATTATAAAACGCAATGCAGCTGATTAAAAGCTATTTTTAGTTAAGGTTACTCTATGTTATCCAAAAGGATGAAATATAATTCAATTGAATTTGAATTATTTTTTTATTATTATTTCACACGCACAAAGAAACTATCATGCATATAAATATATATATACTTAAAGATATAGGATACATACTTTAATTAATAAATATAAACAGGAATAGGCTGCAGTTAGCTTACTCTGTCATATGGGTGGAGTAAAACTTAGAAACATGTATAAAAGGAGAAAAGAAGAGAGGAATGGATTTGGAATGGAATATGGAGGCTACCGGGAAGAGTGAAACCGGTGAACAGTTACGGAAAGCGAATGAAACAAAACCGAAACAAAACTACTTAAACTATTATGCGAATTTAATTTTTGGCTCGCTGCTCATTATGAACATTTTAAGAGGTTTTTTTAGTTGATAATTTCTCAGTGGAATAAGGAGCGCAATATACAATATGGAGTCAGTGAAGGCTCTAATACGCACACAATACAATTTAAAGGATATGACGTGTATGAATACCAAGAATTTTTGTCATAAGTAATTATCTCTGAAAAGTATACCTAAATTGGTAATAGATTATTTCCCTGCTGACGTTAATGTTTTCTTTAGTAATACATTTTATATCTTAAATTTTGTTTTAATTTGAAGTGTCCTCGGTTTTATTTGATTTCAGAATAGATTATCCTACTTTTAAATTTTTTATAGCGTGCCTATTTATTTATTTGTATAAAGTACTTAACTTGCATTTCTGAACAAACTGGTTATATCAGAACACGAGAATTTCTATGAACGAAAGGGAAAGGACCTACAAATTTTGCTGGGAAGGGTATTTACACATAACGTCCAAGGTTCTTTCACACGCCACAATTGACATGGGACGGACGGCTTTACTTCCCCTCCGAAGGAAGTTGTGATACGGATTTATATCGCTCAAAGAAATCCGTCATCCACGACTGTGTTTGAACTCACGAACATTTGCATTTGGTAACCCTACCGTTAGTTGACGGTGTAACATTTTGCTGGTGATGAGCTCATTATAGGTAGACTCTCGTAGTAATATAACTCGCCACTTAGAACAGTGAACAGATATCAAACCCAAGGCCAGATAATTGGTATAATCCGGTCAAGGTCAGTCGTAGTTTTGTTGCGAGGCTCGAACTGTAGCCAAGTATGCGTGTGTTGGTTGATTTCTGTCCATTGTGCACCACCGTGGCGCAGTTCCTAGATGGCATGACGTGAGAATTGTTCTCTGGTACCTGTGCGGGACACGAAACCAAGATATCAAGGAGGGGTTGAACCAACGACCAGTTGAACTAGAAGGGCTAACTGGGAACTCACGCCTGTGGCCCCATGTCAAGCTTTTGTATTATAGTATACCGGTGATGGAAAGGTCGGGGTTCAAATCCTGCATGAGCGAAGTGAGGTTGTTGTTTTCCTAAATGATTTACCTCTCCCTATTTAAACATATGTGGGTACATTTTCTCTAAGCTCTACTTTCCTAATTCTGACTTAATAAATATAAATAAATTTGTAAATCCCAGAAGGGTAGTAGGACAGGAAAAAAAACTCTTTAAAAATACAGATTCATACTAAGATAATTTAACCTATTATCTAATTAACAAAAATCAGCAAGACAATTAATTAAAAAAGGCCTACAGTTGATTTTAACAATCTGTGATCTTGTGGTTAGAGTTCCTGGATACAGATCCAGAGGTCCTTGGCGCTTCCAAAATTTATCTGTGAAGCAGTGTTTCTGTAACGGAGTCAAACTAAGCCCCGTGAGGACAAATGAAGTGCTACTTGAATAAGAAGTAACAGCTCCAGTTTAAAAAACTGAGATTAACAGGCAAAGGCCTTGTTGTGCTGACCACATGACACCCTCTATCCACAAATGTTGGCACTATCATCGCTAACGGCAGCGGCCGCTAGGTCAGTATAGCTCACTTGCGGTTTCATCATAGAGTTATTTTTATAAAAACTACTAGGTTGTGAATAGATTCATTCAAACCTGTATAGAAACAAATTTGGGGACTTGTAAATTATCTTAACCTATATTCATTACTAAAATAAAAATATTCACGGCAATGTTATCTTAGCACGTCTTAATACACGTCCGGGATATGCACCTACTAACTAAGTTAATGCGGTATAGAAGAGGATGATATATTGTGAAAGGATAATTAACCGCATAATTGTGAAAGGAGGGTGTGAAACCCTTAAGAAAAATAATCACTTAATACACCCAAACGTTAGGCAAAATTATTTAAGCTTTACATTTACTCCACTATTTCACCGACGCGGGCCCAAAAGGTTATATTGAAATATGTATTCTAAAATTGTAATCATTATTAAGAATGTCAAAAATTCTTAGCTCTCCACCTTTCTTTTTTCTCAATAAAGATGTAATTATCGGAGAATATATAAATATATAGGCCTATAAGTATGTGAAAATAAGTAAGTAATTCATTACTATTATTTGTCATTATTTTTTATAAAAGATGCAGTTTAATCAGATTTGTAATAACCATTCTAAAATAAAATACATTTGTTTGTTGCCCTAAGCAAAGTATCAAGTATATGTATTAAGAGTTTGTGTGTGTGCGTCTTGAGTGTAGTTAGTAGCACGTGTGTAAGAAAATTTGCACCTTGGATCAGGGATTTTTAAGTTTTGATTGGATTTTTTTTAAATTAATTAAAAATAGAAAAAAAATTGTTAAACAATAACGTCACGAGAAAGCTTTTTTTTGTTTGTTTCGTAGTTGGGTGACTTAGCGGTCTAGGGTTAAGGTGTCGGACTTCTGTACTGGGGGTCCGGGATTCAATCCTCGGTCCTGGCACAGATTTATCTGATCATCAAACCCTTCCTTCACCTCTGACAAGACGTGTATTAATCACAACTTGTGAATGTGTGGAATGCCAGGCCTCCGCCGTGGTTTGGATTCCACGTTAAACTGTAGGTCCTTCATTTCATCTCACAAGAACCCTACCATTACACATTAGCGTAAGTGCGTATAACCAGAATGGGTAGTAAAACGTGGTGCTAATAATAATAATGTTATGTTGTTTGGTGGCCATGGAAAGTAAACAAGAAGTGTTTGGTATCTAAAACAAAATCGTCTTCTTATGTTGCCATGATGTATTAATTTGTTAAGTGTTGTGACTTATTTCTGATAAATAACTTTTATGTATTATTTCGTTTATTACCTGTAAGCAACTTACCCTTTTTAAACAATATTTTTACAACTTGTTATACTTTTTTACTCTTTTGACCGTAAAATATTTCTCTGGGGCTAGGTAAGGTAATTAATGTAAAAAGGGATAAAAAGAGCAAAAAGACTAAAAAATAATAAAAATAGTGTAAAGTTATTTTAATGAAAAATGGCAGCTATATCAAAAGGGAATACATTTCAAAATTGACCAAAATGTCAAAAAAGCAAAAGTGAGCGAAAATGTTGAAAAGGTTAAAATATTAATAAGAGCAAAAGTGGCAAAAAGTAATTCATAAAAAATAAAATGTTATAAAGGTTCAAAGTAGTAAGAGAGTTAAAAATAAAAATAATAAAAGGGTCTACAAAGCATAAACGGAGCAGGAAGGGTAAAGAGGGTATAAAGGAATAAAAGGGCAAAAAAAGGGTATTATTTTAGGGTTAAGAAAGTATAAAGTTTAAAAGGATGTAAAAGGTATAAATGGTCATAATGGGTAACTAGCTAAAAATTGTAAATGGGTTAAATGCGGGAAAAATGCTAAAATACTTTTTATTGGATTTAATTACAACCCTTTAATGACCAATTACTATTTATGCAGTTATACACTTATTTATTTTTTACTAGCATCATCAAACAAGATTTCTAAGTAATGTATATGAAGAAGTTATAGCTCAATCTTCAAAAGAAATGTCAGTTTTTAAAACATGTTCATATTATATGTATATTTTAACATCGTGTATTAATCAGCATACTTTCGCGTTTTTAATCACAATATAACCAAAAAAGGATTAATATTTAAAAATAACTTAATATTTTGTTACTATTCTCTTTAATTTATTTTATATAGTAAAAATAACAAAGTTATTTTATAGATTCCCCGTGTGAAAAAGTTTTAATAATAAAGTTTAAAATTAAAGATGTGCTTAGATACCTTAGTATTTGAAAGTTCAACTTATGAAGAAAATTAGCAATACCATTTATTAAATATAGTTTTGCGAGTTAAAAAATAAAACTGCTTTCATTTTATTCAATAGTGTGTCTGTCTAATGAGCTAAGGATCCTAGGTTCGAAACTTTTCATGGCAAAAAACTGTTTCGTTGGTAAAATGTGGGTTTCCCCTTTCATAGTGTAGAAATAACGACCATTGGACGTATGTTTTAGGTTCAAGTAGTGTTTGATCCCTGATTACGAAAAAGTATTTTGGTACACTTTTTTTTTCTTTCATTTATTTGAAATATTTAACGTGTGCTTACTGATTCAACTGTTATATAGGCACACACTAAGTCGTGTGCTAATGTAGCAGTCGAATCAGTAATCACACGTTAAATATTTCAAATAAATGAAGAAGACACGAATGTTTAACAAAAATACTTTTTTCATAATCAGGGATCCAACAAAATGTACATTTTTCATCAAATTTGTTATATCAATATTTTCAAAACCCCAAACTCAAAATAAAAACCTTTACAAATATAAAATATCGTAATGTTAAATTAATAGAAGCTTTTTATAAATGTGGTGTTAAAACATCTCTGAGAATTTTTGGACCTACTTTGAACTAGTTTTTTTTAAGTTTGACCAAACGCGCATGTTCCCTTGTTATTTTTAACCGATCAACCTCGTAGAAGAAAATCTGCTTCGACCCTGCGGCCAGAATCTAGAAAAGTTGAAGGGATGACAGATCAGGAGGGAATAGGGGTTGTAAGAAGAGGGTGGAGGAGGTAAACATAGGATTTTGAAGGTTCATAGGGACAGTGTCCTCTTGGGACTTGAGTGAGCTGCACAGCTTCGAGAGGAAATATGAAGAAGGGGCGATGGGGGTGTGTGGGCGGATTCTAACAAAGGGGTAAGGGAACTGATACTATTGATCTAAGGTCCTTACGATTCCAATTTTCCTATAACAGAGGGTAAGAGGTTAATATTAGTCGTATTTGCAGAAAGTAACAAAACAAGTTTCACTGTGTAAAATTAGAAAAAATGTCCAATGTTTCCTGATTTATGATATGATAATTTGTTAAATATATGTCTGGTGTAGTAACTATTTATATATTTCTTTATAATTTTCATAAATGTTTATGAATCTATCATTTTCATTTAACTTATTGGTAAAAATTAAACTGCATCTTTTTTTTATTAATTACATCAATATTGGACTATAAAAAAATTGAGATATACAGTGTGTATTTTAATTTGAAAACAGTAGAAAAAAAAATCAAATATGGACATGGGAATAAAAAGTTATAGTGAACAAATTATGTGTAACTCCACCCTCACCCCCTCATAAAAAATAATGTGTTATTAGTATTGATTTGTTTTTTTAACACAAAGTAAGAGAAACCATGTAGTTGAAATGTTCGCAAACTAGAACTTGCCTATTGTATTAAATTTCATTTTTATATATAAAGTTTCACATAATATATAAATAATATCTTGAGAAGGTTGTTGTTCAGTTGTTTATTTTGAGAGCATGAAAACAACGACAAGACATCAAACAAGTAGAAATTGTATTGTGTTTCAAACGCAATTTATATTGATACAAGCGAAGGTTGTGTTTACAATACTGCACGTCATCCATTTCAAAAAAACTTCTCTTTCTCTCTTTCTTTCTTTCTTATTTCCAATTTATTCTTTTGTCTCGGGGAGGTTTGGAATAAGGATCAAGTTTTCTCCCTGTCAATTTATTTCTAGACGATACATTGGTACGTCATTTATTGTCTACAAGCTACAAGCAATGTAAAGAGAATATATGTCCCGGTGAAGTTATCAATCTTCATTTAGAAAAAAAAAGTTTTAAAACGTATGTTAATCATTATGTAATGTTCAAGTGATGATATTTATCTTAGGGGTTGAGGTCAGGATTTAACATAGAAGTTGATGTTAAAATTTCTCCTAAAATCTTTATCTTGATTTGAGATTTTGTTTAACTAAAAGGTTAATAAAAACACAAATGAATAAGCTTACTATAATAAACGTAGATCCCACTAGTGAGACATTCCATTGAACAAATTGGATAACTTCTTAACATAAACCCGTTGATCTAATTAATGTAAATAACTATACAGATGATAGTATATTTCGTATGAGTGCTAAAATATCATAGATGCATTGCTTTCCTGGATTTTTTTTATCAACAAATGTAATATCCTCTCAATATTTCGTGGATCTAACTATGTTTACCGATAAGTGATTCTTGTTCTGCCCAAAGTTATTTCGTGAAGTTTGGAATATTTCAAAGAAACTTTTATTTTATCAAGCCCACTTTCATGCAAGGAAAAGCAATAATATAATTTTTGGTAGGACTTGAAACTAAACCTAAAATAATACCTTACCTCACCTTTTATATTATGGCCTACAACCAATGAACAGAATAGAACGAGTAGAGCTGGTCAAGCTGATTGTGTAGATCTACTTAGCTCTTCACCGAGACGCAGGGTTTAGATTTCAACTGGGTACAAATATGTGTTACGGTTTTTAATGTACTGAAAGATATTTATTATTAAATGTGTGCTCCAGATCTTACTACTCGTATGGGGTATTTGCCTATTTACACCAAAATGGGAAGTGATGAGGAAGGTAGAATTTAAAGTACGTGTGCACGCATTTGTATGGAGAGATAGTGGAAACAATTTAGGAAAAATAAACTCTAATTACACCCAGTCAGGATTCAAACTCCCAGCTATTCCATCATTGACAAACCAGATAAGACTAAGGTTATACTTTTGTTCTCCACGTCCTGAAATAAATATTTGTTTATCTATTAATGAATTCCAAATAAAATAACCAAAACTTATAGCACTCTTATAGCTTCCAATAAATCTTAATAAACCTGTACGAAGTAGTTAAAAGAAATTAGTTTTTTATGTAGATTTTCAGGCGATAAACCCCAAAGTTACTTCATATCTAGATCTGCTAACATGGGGGTATTTGGTTCATGCAAAATATACCCGTTTGTATTCCCTAGAAATTCATAGCTATAATTTGACCTTGACTTGGGGATGATCAAGAGATAATAGACCAACACTTGACAAATACTTAAATTCTCTCAGCCATGGTATGGCCAGAGGGATGAGAGCATTGGCATAAATTTTAACAATAATAAATATATAGTAATTCCATCCTAGCCACCTTATTTTATGAACCAAACATTTCAATTGCAATTGTTTATCTGTTTTTGTTTAACATCAATTTTTGTTATTATATCTAACAGTATTTTATCGGACAGTTGTGTCTGTATAGTTTCTGTACAAAAATACATCACATCTATCATTTCTAAAATATTGGGTAGTAGCATCTATTTTTAATATTGGATACGTACTATAAAATACATCCTGTGCAAAGAACGGGCTATTTAGCCAGTTTTTAGATAAAGGCGAAAGTATCTGCGATGCACCATACCGTGTATTTTAAACTTATTTTTCTTCCCTACATACTATTTAAGTGTAGAAGAAAGACAGAAAATGATTAGCCATTTTAATAGTAATTTGTTAGATATGGAATTATTTTGATTGCTCTTGGAATAGTTTTTGGGCAATTTAAGTAATTATATTAACATAATCTGATGAATAAACACAGGTTCAGCATAGGTCAGATGATTGATTAAAATAATTACTATGTAACTATCATAAATATGTGGTGAGTGTGGCATAACTATTTACATTTTAAGGCGCATAAATTTTAACGGATAAAGTGTTATTAGATATATTTTTATTTACTAGCCATTGAGAACGCAGTGTTTTCCAGTACTGTGGAAATTAGCAGAAATAATGTGTAGGAAATTAGTGTTATCTAATATTGTTAATGTTATTAGATTGTTTTAAATCAATTTTGTTAGAATATGCAAGAAGTTAATTAGACATAGCTTTTTTCTTTCCTTAAGCATCATCCTCTTTTTTTTTAAACATACATACTTATTTTTTATCTTTTTTTTATTCCTAAGATCAATAACGGGTACCGTAAAGTATCATTTCCTTCTTCCCTGGGGACAACCAACATCCGTTTCATGGCGATAAAGAGACCAGAAAGCCAAGAAGGGTAGAAAAGGACGTCAAAAATATAATAAAATGTGTGTGGGGAAGTGGGGGGGAGGGCATGTGTGCTCAAGCAAGGAAGAAACGGAGAGAGAGAATAGAAGAAGAACCAGAAAATAACCCTGTTGACTGGTCTCCAATAAACTGACATATATCTGTCACATTTTTTTTTATATAGCTTTAAGGAATAAAAAAATGGATGTGCAAAATCAAGGAACGAACGAACAAGCAAACAATTGTCACACATCTTTTAGCGTTTATGAAAAACGTTTTTCTCAAATTTTTTTTTAATACTTTTTGTGTATGTTTTCATGCGCATTTGTGTGTGAGTAAAGGCAATCGAAATGTATTCCTTGAATTTAAAGGTTATGGTATGCGTTGAAGAAACTGTCACTATGGAAGGAAACTTGAATCAGTGATGACATAAACTAAATGTCAAGCTAATATAGCTTGAGTTGTCCAAGACGAGAAGATCAGGGTACAAATACTGTTTGGGCTTACTGAGGTTGGATTTTCCTCTAATAGATTCCGCATTCTCCTTTCAGTCAAATGAGAGTACATTTCCTCACCCATACCCAACTAGCGTGGTTAGAATGTTGTGGTAAAAGGATAAATAAAGAAACAAGGACGTTAAAACTATGTTATTTATTAAATCTTTAGTGGATGATATTTGAGATGATGTTGGATACACTTCATTTAGCTCCGGATGAACAAACGTTGTCCCCTGGCCATATTTAGAAGGGGTTAGAGTTTTCCTCTTGACTGCTTAGTAAGTAGCTGGGGCCCATCATTGGAAAGAGCTGGTCAGTAGCAAGAAGTGTTTGGCCCTACGTTTCAAACAACAGAATACACAGTATGGCCTCGTATGGTCATTTTGGCGTTACAAAAAAATTGAGCTATTTATATATCTGGTATCTGAGGCAGTAATCACTGTAAAGATAATTTATCAAGCCATTTTACAATGTATTGAATTAATTTAAAATCATATTTATCGCAATTTATTAATATTACCTACTACTATTTTCACTTATTTATTTCTAAGTAAATAAGTACTGTTAAATAATTAATTCAAACAAATCTAATACTAAACAAATAGTCCCCTTAGTATTTTGCCTCTAAACACTGAACAACCAGTTCACATTGTTTTACTACCCACTCGGGCTGTCCGTACAATTGCGCTGATGGGGTGGAGATGAAGAAGGTATAGATAGCTTAGAGGAAATGTACCCGCCTTTGATTGAAGGGGAAGTGTAAAACCACTAAGGACGAGGCAGTAGGCATAAAGCCATCTAACCTAAAATTAATTTCGAGTAAAAAAAGGTCAAGTTCACCTAAAGTAAGTTGGCCTAAAGTCATTATTCCTAAAACAATTAACACTACCAAAATCCAGTTGCCCTAAAGTAATTTAGCATAAAATTAATTTCTAGTAAAAATAAAAAGAAGTTAACTTCACCAAAAGCCAGTTGGCCTAATTCGGTCTAAAGTTCAGGTCAAGCAATTTTAGACCAACTGACGTGAACCCAAACCATTTATATACATCCAGCTAGGTTCGAGCTCTGACCTCCCCCTCGCTGGAGAATCCAGACTAAACGATACAGACGCCTTTGTCCATGCTCGCACCGATAGTGGTTCTAATAGCTACATGCCTTTATTTTTCCCGCCCTGGTAGTGTTCATTAACAATGCAAGGGAATCCCGCAATGTCCGAGAAGACTGTAAAACAGCACCCACACACGCTAGGGGAAGAGCTTCCTCCCCGCCCCTCCACTAAAACGATGCAAATTAATCTCCAGTCGGCGTCTATAAACCAAACTCCGCCCATATAGTTTTATATCGACACTGGGTTGGGGAGGTATTGTGCGTATCCCAAGTAATTTATCATCACACAGAGAGAGTTATTCGCACGAAGAGAGTATGTGGGTTGATAAGGGGAAAACGTGAAGGGAGAGGGTGAGTTAAGGGGTAGGAGAGAGTGGAGGCGAGCAAGCTTCATCACACACATGACTTTATAGCCACTATGTCAACCTGTATAATGAGAGGGAGGGACAGTAAATGAAGAAGGAGGAGAGACGGGTAGTCGTTTTTAAAACTCCCGGTTTAAGGAAAGAGAGGTAGGGGAGGGGGAAGATGATAACTGCGGATTAACGTCCCAATACAAACCATGTGCTCTGCTACAAATGTATATTTCATCACCATCAAACCTGTTTAAGTGTTTGCCTGGTCTTAGGCGTCACTCTCGCAATATACTAAACTACCGATGATGAGGAGAACGTAGTTTGTTCCTGGTTGGATGTATGGGTAATTTTTCTAAATTATTTTCCACATCCCTTTCACGCAAATGCGGTTAAACCTCCTCTAAGTTCAACCTTCTTAATCCATACCACATTAGCGTAGCTAGTACATATACGTATAACCCGAATGGTTAGCAAGACATAGCGCCAAAAAAAACCATCAACTCATTCTAATCTTTAGTCACCTGGTATCTCTGGCTTTAATGCCTGAACGGAAAAACTGGGACTAGAATTCCGGTCAGGTGTACACGGCATAGGGGTGATTTTTTCCTAAATGGTTTCTCAGCAAATATGGGTAAATTTCTAATATAATTTTAGTTTCCTAACTCTTAAGGCACAAGCATAACTAGAATATGCGTACATCCCAAACTTGTACTAAAACGTGGTATAGTAAGAAAAAAAAAAGTGTTTTGGTTGCTGAATGGTCTGAAGCATCACTTGGTGTTAGACTAGACTACTAATGACAGGGACACCGGGCTTAGAATCCTGGTCAAGTGTATTGAGGGTGGTTTTTCCAAAATAGATTTCCGCTATTCTTCCACGCAAATGTTGTTGTTACAGTTATTCCAAATTCAACTTTCTTCACCCCTAACTCATTAGCATAACTAGTACATAAGCGTATAAAATGAACAGTTAGACTTGGTACTAAAAAAAAATAGTAAAAAAACCACATATATTTTTTTCCTCTCTCACGTTTCAAAACCCTCGAGGAAAAGGTGCGTGCCGACATTGACAAAAGTTACTGTCAGATCGTCAATGGAATGACTCCACACAGTCCAAATAAATCTACCTTCGTATATTCATGTACCTAGAAATTGTTCTAGAAAGGCCATTACTTATGAGAGTTGTAATTTAAATATTGCTACATTGAGTCAGTGTCATGATAAAAAAAAAATTAAAAAATATTCTACTGAAATAGATTAGAATGTGGAGGACATTGTGTTCCATTTCTACGATGTAAGAGATTCAATGGCGGCTTGTGTATAGGTACTGCGGAACTGGAGCACCCCCTATTTCCACTTGATATTATCGATAACATTTAATATAAAGAGTCCTTTTTTCTTTAATTCTTTCTTTATGTTTCTAGTACAATATACATTAAGCTTAATGTCAGTACTTCAATAGCCATCCCCAGTTTAAGAAAAAGATACACAATCTTTGTATGGAACTGTGCGATTCACAGTGCCAGCGATGTGGTGTTTGACTGTTGTGCGCATGCACACATAAGAGAGGGTGGGGAGGAAGGCGGGACTGCCAGGTAAAGAGAGAACTGTTACTCTCACAGTGCTGGCTCTGGCGTGATGGTGGACGGAAGTTTTTTTTTTTACTCAGCGTGTGTTGTGCTTAAATTATTATTATTATTATTATTATTATTATTATTAGCACCGCGTCTTACTACCCGTTCGGGTTATACGCACTTACGCTAATGT